>CM055835.1:840438-1020355 GCA_029582265.1 Zoroaster sp. YZ-2022 | reverse complement strand
AACTGTGAGACTATGAGACTAGGATCCTAGGGGTTGGGGGAGAGGAGTGTGTGTTCACTGAACTGAATCAGTTGTTAACAAGCACAGGGGAAGGAGGGTGGTTGACTTAGGATATAGGGGATCCCTCAGTCTGGGGTGGGTTATGGACTTTGGATATAGAAGATCCTTCAGTCTGTAGTATAGGTCGCCAAATGTCGCTGATGAAGAAACCGATGTCCTGTGGCACAGTGTCGTGTAATAATAATAATAATAATAATATGATGGCGTCGAGACAAGAAACACTGCGACAGATCGGCTCTCGATTCAAGCGAAAATATTTATTGTTTCCCGTTCTATAATCATTACCAAAAGTGTTCTCCTTGTAGGTGCTACCGAGTAGACTCTACAGGGTAAGTTTCAACATCGGCCATTAATAAACTATTTTGCACAAACTCGACTGCCTGACAATAGTAATGAGTTGCCCCCCTAGAAAAACATAAACAAAGCAATACCACATAGCAAGCATTCAGCGCACACACTCAGTGCTCAAACAAATAATGTTGGTGAACCCCCCCCCCAAAAAAAAAAAAATAAATAAATAAAAAATACATAAAAAGTAAAAGCAAATAACAAATAAGTGTAAAAAACAGAATTTTTTTACACAATTCGACTGTAATTTTACAAATTCTATGTTCAATAACAAAATTATGGGTGAAAATCAACAAAATATGTAAAAATACATAAATATTTACAGAAAGAGGTTTATTTACATCAACAACAAAAAACAAAAATGTAAAAACAAATAACAAACAAAAATCTCTGTAAAAACAAACATTTTCCACAATTCGATTGTATTTTTACAAATTTTATGTTCAATAACAAAAGTATGGGTAAAAATCAACAAAATATGTAAAAATACAAACTTATTACATCAAAAACAAAAACGAAAAATGTAAAAGCAAATAACAAACACAAAATCTGTGTAAAAAAACAGAAACATTCCACAATTCGATTGTTATTTTACAAATTCTATGTTTAATAACAAAATTATGGGTGAAAATCAACAATTTATGTAAAAATACATAAATATTTACAGAAAGAGGTTTATTTACATCAAAAACAAAACAAAAACATGTAAAATCAAATAACAAACACAAAATCTGTGTAAACATTTTTTTACAGTGTAGAGCCTCAACTTTTTTGGTTCTTTTAAAAGAATTACACTTATAGATTACTTACAAATCACTACATTATAAAATGTTACAATGCTATCAACTGAAAATGTTTAATTTGTCTCGATTTCTGTAACCAATTTATTTCACATTTCAAATTAACAAAATAAACTTATTTAAATATTAGTAACTTCACATCCCAAAACATTTTAAACCATTTTTTATCTCGGCCTCTGTTTTCATTAATAACTGCATCATCTGCTTTCATTATACAAAACATTCAAAACAAACAGCCTTAATTAATAATGAACGAAAGTGAGACAGATATTTTATTTTCCCATAAACAATATTTAAAAAAAACATTCAATATATGTACATAGTGACAACAGAACATAAGTGCATAGTGACAACTGAACAGCATAAATCCACAATAATTCTCACTAAATTTACCTATTCCAACATTCAGCTCATATTAAGCCAACAGAACGTTCCAAACCATCCACTTGCGATTTCCCATCAAAATACCTCTCTTTCTAGCGGGATCGACCCGTGCGAAGCGCTGGTACCTGCTAGTGTCTATAAACTCTATATACATGTAGTCTGGTGACTAATAATTGCATCATGATTTGTGGGGATGCACCCCACTAAATAGTGAGAATTTATATTAAAAAATTCTGAAAAACAAAGATTTAATGCCCATACATTTGAGGGATTGTGTAAAAATATCATGGCCATGGGGTCCTTGACTTCCAACGTTGATTACTTTGGATACACATGTCACTAGGCCCTAAAAACAGTGATCCTAATTCGATTTCAAGCGTAAGGCCTTTCTCCAAAATGGATGCTTTTCAGTGTGGGCGTTTTCACGAATGTAGAGGGTGGTTTTCATTGGGATGCAAATAACTCAACAGGCATCTGGAGAACCCACATTAAATTGAGAATAAAATAAAATGTTAGACATCAATCAATATTTTGTCTTTTGGTTTTAAACATTTTAGGATTTATAAGTATTTTTTAATGATTTTTGAATATTTTGTATTTAGCATTGGTTGCTATGTGAGTTTATTTAGTAAGGGTACACCCACGGGGGCCAAAGTCTCTTAGTCTGTGTGATTTTTCGGAAGGCTCTCTTTCTCAAGGATGTCATCAACCAGATACTTTCCTGCAAAAGCTGAGGGAGTTTTGAAGGAACCACCGATTCGATCCCACAGCGTGAAGTACTGGCCGTAGTTGTAATTGTAGTACAGATGATGATCGGTGTGGTGCGCCGAGCCGTTGATGAAGGGTCTGAGAACGGTTGGTACCCGGTAGTAACCATCGTGGATGCTGATAGTCCACACATTCACCATGAAGTAGAGGCCCAGGTAAGCATGCTTGTTGAGCGGGAAAATGAACGGATACAGATGATATGGAAGGCTCTGAAGAAAGCCATCAATCGCGTTTAAGGCGTGGCTAGCGAACGGGGTGGACACCTTCCAAATATGGTGCGTCTTATGAATATGGCGGTAGACAGTGCGATGGTGCATTCCACGGTGGATCCAGTAGATGGCGCAATCGGTGAAAAAGATTAAGCCTATGATGTCTCTGATAATCAACAACCACCCTGGAGAGAGAAGAAACATCAATCAAAGAGTTACCTAAATAAATATGGACTGGCCGCCAACACAAACAAGCTGGAGGTCGAGGTTAAGAATTGCGGCATGCAAAATGACATCAAAAATCAAAATGAACTCACGTGGAGCAAAATACAAGCATTGAAAAGTTACTCTCTTATAATAGATCAATATGTCTCCCTTTTCAACCACGCTGTATTTATCTCCAACCCATAAGGCATAAAATGATTAAACACCACCCGACCCCTGTTTCAAAGCAATGTATATATAAGGTCAGGGTGAATGGGCCCATTTCTCTTACCAAAAGGTCCCGGCTGTGGAGAACCATCAAAGAGCTTGCTGTACCCTCGTACCTCGATGAAGAATATGGCAGAAGTGAAGACAGCAATAATTGGTATATTCCTAAGGGATGTGGTTATCTCTAATCTCTTCTGATTCTGTGGGAACAATAAGGACCTTTTTAAGACGGTTATTTGATTAAAGGCATATAAATGCATCTACTTTAAGATAATAAGGAAATAATAAGGAGATATGTATTGATGTCAACCTTATTATGTTCTGTCGTTACTCCGAAATAGTGAAAATTAATTCAGGTTCATCGTATCGGCAAACACGAGCTGGAATATGCACGGCACACCACCTGCATAAAAGCCAATTACTTGACCGACGTAGTAAGTTGTCGTGGAAAGGGAAGCCCGCCCTATTAGTTATTTGGGAGACCACCAATTCCATAAAACTTGATAAATTATTTGGTAGAGCTTCGGAACCGTAATTTGGAGGTCACGGGTTCACTGTTCCCGCGCTTCAGTAATTTGTTTCTTCATGTTCACTCCATCATAAAACAGGCTTCATTATTTAAAATTATATATTTTAAAATTATTCAATGTCTATATTTCTTTATATATTTTTGTTTGAATTCAAAGGGTTAGAATACGATCGACTGGGCTAACCTGGTCAAGAAAAGTTTTTTTTGGTGAGAAATCTAAACTCGAAACGTCATGCACGCTCCGATTTTATATAGTTGTATTGACAAAGTATTGGAGGTCGAAAAGTGGACATCTGCTTTTCAGCTTTCTAAATAATGAAAAAGCAGATTAAACGTTGTTGGCTAGTGCATTTTTCTTAGGCCACTGTTGAGAACACTTTCGATCCGCTTTAGGCTACTGTTGAGAAAACGTTCGATCCGCTTTTCGTGAAGCAGGAAAGCAGAAAAATGGATTTGTCCAAAACGTTCGATCTACTTTTCGGGTTGTGGGAAACCAGAAAAGCAGATGTCCACTTCATTAGGCCACTGTGTGACAAAACGTCTAATCTGCTTTTCGGCTAGTAGAAAAGTAGAAAAATGGATTTGTCCAAAACGTTCAATCTTCTTTTCGGGTTGTAGGAAACCAGAAAAGCAGATGTCCACTTTTTGACCGCCAGAGTAGGTGAAAAAGTAAAATCTACTTTTCGTGAAACTGAAAAGCAGAAAAGTAGAAAAATGCACTAGCCAACAACATTCAATCTGCTTTTTCATTATTAAGAAAGCTGAAAAGCAGATGTCCGCTTTTCGACCTCCATACAAAATCCAATATGGCCACCATTTATAGCAAGAAGCTGTCACAAAAAATAATTATGTTTGTCTTTTGGTGGTATCTAAGGACAATTTATCGAAATTGAAAGTCAAAGCAAACATATATGTTCATATAATACCGTCAAAAAACCACGTTGGCTGCCATTTCTGCATGAACAGGCGAATTTCAACGATAGAATGTCACAGAAAGCATTTGTTTTTGTCTGCGAATATAAATGTTATTTGAGGTCACTTTTGCAATTTGCAAAGTAAGACAAACGATGGGCTCAGACACGCTGCTTTAAAATCCAAGGTGACTGCCATAAAACCAATGGCCACCATTTCTACAGAATGAAACATTTACATGTATATAACAGCTGGTTTTGTCAATTTTTATTTTATTTTATATTACTGTTACGAATCTTGCCCTTTGCTTGTGATAATATTAGCGCCCTCTATTTCATTCCTTGCACTATTAAATATTTTTATTATGATGCAATTTCTAGTTCTCCAATTCCCAGGGTTTGTTTTACATGGCATGTATCGAACCCTCGATTGTCCGCTATGAATATGCAATCCTTACAAGGACGCTACTTTTGCTCATGCATATCCATAAAACCATTATCTTGCGAATCACCAACGACTATTTGGAGTTGTTTTTCTTTTTCTCAAAGTTGTGAAGTTTGTTTTCCATGTTTGTAAGTGAACAATTTGAAAGTTTGATAGATGCAGAAAATTTTTTCTCAAATATAATCATAAGTAAAACAAACAATTAACAAACAAATATACAGTATATATTAACAAACACCAAAAATAAACCAACAAACTTTACTTATTAAGAAAAGTAAATTTATGTTTTCCTGAGTGAATATTAACATTCCAATTAAAATATTATGATATTTGAGTGATTAAACTTTAAGTGATTAATTTATAAAGACAAACATATAACAATAATAGTAAAATAATAATTTTAAAATAATAAATTAAGAATTATTAAAGCATTATATTGCGAATAACCAGCGACCCCTCTTATTTTTGCAAAGTTGAGATCACTTTTTGAACTTTTTTGAGGTCACCAGTGAAGTTTGCTTTTCCATATTTGTAATTGATCAATTTCCAAAGTGCAGATTATACATCCAAGGCCATAGGCATATTCACCGTATTCGTTGGTCCGCGTCCACGTCAGCTCAAGGGTGTGATTGATTGTGTCGCGTCGTAAACTTTTTAATGATTACAATAAGCCTAACAAACGTTTCAACAAACATTTTTTGGAGTTATATTACAAAAGTTGTCTTTAGTATATATTTAGGGTTATAATATTGCTTACAGGCCTATATGCTTCATATGAATTCACATAAATCACACACGAATGACGGTGAATCTTTGCCATTATAATTATGTTTGCTATGAACGGCGTAATATAACCGCAAATAGGGGCCTACTCATTTCATAACAAACATAATTATATGGCAAAGATTCACCGTCATTCATTGGTGATTTCAGTGAATTCATAGTATAAAGAACAGCTTTGAAATGTAACCCCTCGTTCTCGAATCCCTGTGGTCTCAGTCTGGGATTTATGGCAGCCACCTTGTATCTTAAAGTAGCGTTTCTGAGCTCATCGTTTGTCTTACTTTCCAAATTACAAAAGTGACCTCAAATAACATCTATACAGGGTGTCCCAGAAAAAAGGTAATTCTGACAATAAGGGTTAATTTTGACAAAGATATGCTTTTTATGGCTATTAATCATGTTTTACCATAAAGTAGGAGCAAAATGCTTTCCAGTGGTATCTTGACTGCATTCCTCTGGTCATGCATCACTGAGCACCATTGTTTGGAAAATGCTATGTGAAAACCCTTTTGGGACAGTTCATGGTCATCAGACATGAGCAGCACATTCAGATATGGCCCGAGGGAAATCTAACCGTTTGAAAGCATGTGATACGTACAAGATGTTTATCAATTGGTGATATTTATTCAGTACTGAATTATGCACCAACACCTTCCACGTGCCCACCTCCTCTTTCGATGCAAAGTCCACAACGGCGGCGCATGTCAGCCACAGCTCGTCTCACCATTGCAGGATCATCACCGTAAGATTTCGACCTCATGTTGAATGCGGGCTTGCAAATCCTGAAGGTTACGTGGTGAACACTTTGTTCTTCAAATACCCCCACAAGAAAAGTCACAAGGAGTGAAATCCGGTGACCTGGCCGGCCATTCCACAGCATGTCTGACCATGAACTGTCCCAAAAGGGTTTTCACATAGCATTTTCCAACCAATGGTGCTCAGTGATGCATGACCAGAGGAATGCAATCAAGATAGTCAGACAAAAACAAATTCCTGTTACATTCCATTTTATCGAAATTGGCTATTTATTTATTTATTTATTTATTTTTATTTATTTATTCAGAATAAAACCCCCGAGATGGGGAAGCAATATATACAATATACAAATATAACACTTATAAATTTATATACGTAATAACTATTGGATACAAAATAAAAAACTACCGAAAAAGTACTTGCTTGCATACATATACGATACATTTAAAATGGTTTGGTTAACTTAATGATAAAATTAAAATCAATACTATTTGGCTGTGTAGAAATGGCGGCCATCTTAGTTTTTAGGCAGCCGGCAGCCAACTTGTTTTTGGACAGTATTATACGAAAATTGTCCTTAGATACCGCCAAAAGACAAAAGTATTTATTTTAAATGATATTCTCTTGCCTCGATAAGCGTCTGCACTTCGTGTTTAGGACAGACACACGCTGATTCTCATAAAGGTGGACACATTCGTGGCAGGTCCTCTACAATGCTTTTATATTTAGAGGGACGGAGCATGATAGATGTCAATGGAGCATCTTTTCAGGTTGATCTTTAGGGAGTCTTGTACCGTTTGCATGTAACACCCAGATATGGCTTGCCCCCTTTCATCTGACCAAAACAGCTTCTTTGGAATTCTGTTAGGGACCATTCGCAAGTATGATTATTATTATGATTTAACTGTTCTGATCAGTATGTTAATGGAAATAAATCAAACGAACAGTGGCGTTTTTTGACACAAACCTTTAAAAACAGTGGGTGTTTCTCCAGCCGGTGATCGAACAGAAAGTAGTAGTTAACTGATGCAAAGGAGAGATACAAAAGTATCGCGAAGACGTTAGTGACCAAGAACAGGCTGCATATCTGTCGAAGCCAGTACCCATTACCCCAGCTCTCTGGAAACACATGATACTCATCGAATACGTACTCATCAACGATGTTCAGTACAACGTCCATAGTGGCCAAGATGATTATAGTTGACTCGGAGAATTATGCCTCGAATCTATGATGGCGAATTTTGCCTCGAATCTTGAGGGGGGGAAAGGTAACAGGTAATGATTGGATTTCTTTTCTGTCTGTTTAATTTGTTCCTATAAATAAGTATCACGAAGATTAAGTCCCTGGTAAAGAAAAATAGAGACGGTGAAAGTTTGAGACAACCAAACAAACAAACCAACCTACGAACAGACAGATACAACACGACTAGCTGCCGTAGTGCTGGGCGAGTAGTGCAATTAATACTCGATTAATCGACCTACTGCGATTACCGGAAAAGCACTCGCGAGTAATTACACATTCACCAGTAACGACTGATTGTTGTCAGTCAGCCGACCACACACATGACTGTGTGCGTGTGTGTGTGTGTGAACGTACACACCATTCGTTGTGGGGTCCAAAACACAATAGAACAATTGGACCCCACAAGGTAACTATAGAAAATCTTGTACCCCACAGGAGAATTTTATAGAAAAAGGGATATGTGTGTGTGTGTGTGTGTGTGTGTGTGTGTGTGTGTGTGTATGTGTGCGCGTGCGCGCGTGTATAATATTATTGTGCGGATTTACGTCTGATTTTGAAATATGAGCACGTATCTATGTCCACACAGCGTGTAAACAAACCCATTCAGACGTGATATTTCCAAATAACAGATTTTTTTTAATGAGCTTTCACATGATTAATTCATATATGGGGGAACACAGTATACACATTCACAAACATATTTTTACAATAAAAAGTTACCAAAAAATGTGGAGATATGGACATTTCCTTTAAGTTCATTTGTATGTGATCTGGGTTTACCATGCTAAGTGTGTGTTACTCACAATATTATTTTGCACCTATAATTCAAATGTATGTCAGTGTATTATTTGTTCAGATGTTTTCAGTTGGTTAATTAAGTTTAATTAATAGATTACATCGGACATTCTCGCGTATGCATAAACAAGTCCCCGCGGATTGATTTTGTAGAGCACTTTGCCAGTGCTATATGTACAAAATTCCTCTCATTCACGGTTCGCTATCAGTTCATCACAAGTACATCCACTTTTGACAAAGGCTTGTTTTTTTTCTTTTCTTAGCAATCATATGCGGCTCAACGTCGGCGAACATATTCAAAGAGCAACATGCAACATGCATGTCCATTGCGCACTGGGTAGCTACAGTGGTTAAAATCAGTCAACTGCCTGTTTTAAATGTTGACCCAAATGTGCACACAGGGGCATTTTTGACTTCATTTTGACCACCCTGAATAATACAAGACAATGCTTTTACCAGTCAAAAACCGGTTGACTCATTTTGATCTGTAAATGTACTTACTACACGTAAGGTTTGACAGTGTTCGACTCCTTAAGTGCACTTGATACTTGATGTTCATACTTTTGCTGTGTTAATTGTTGCGCCTCGGAATAGGCATGCCTAGATAGACGGCGCATTATAAATGCATTATTAGGTGTTCGGCTTTTCAGCCGAACAACTATTGTAATTGTTCCGTTTTTTTTTTTGTTTTTTTGTTTTTTTACTTCTCCTTCTTCTTCTCCTTAACTCTTCTCTACATCGAAAGTGCAAGTTAACAATTTCACACAACCTTGAAACTTCACACATATAAAGACCTTATCATGTAGATGAATCTAGAAGTTGTTACGTCATGATCACGTCATCAAATTACAAGCCATTTAAGTTTTTAAAATGACCATTTGCTATCAACTGTATATCAAAATATACTAAAGCTATGATGTTCATAATCTGGGATCTGATAGATCAAGGCTTAGGCAACATTTGAAAAGTTAACGTCAAAATCGTCTGACATTTGCTTCCGGTCGTACCGGAAGGTCAAAGTTTTGATTTTTTTCTTTCTTCAAAATTCCTTTTCTGGGCCAAAATCCCATTGACTTAACACACACCAGACACTCGTGGTTCTGGGGCCCATTGTTTACAAACCGCAGAGACTGAGATCGTTATCTACTGGAAAACAGCTGGCGGTCTTCACGGGGACGTTTGCGGTTTACAAACCGCAGAGACTGAGATCGTTATCTACTGGAAAACAGCTGGCGGTCTTCACGGGGACGTTTGCGGTTTCACAGGCTAAAGCTCTTGCAGGATAAAATATATTTTATAGATGTGTGGTTGGGCGTTTAAGCCAATAACGGATGCGCTACAATATTTCTAAAACCATAGATCGTATTAACTTAATACTGCAAGTACTCATTTGACGAATCTTAAGTCACATTTTAACAATGATCCCAATTGATGAGGACATCAATTACCGTCACTTTCGAACACCTTGAGTTTGTGCACAAACTCTGAATTTCTAGTTATTATTATTATTATTATTATTATTATTAATATGGAATTGGTCCTCCATTATTCTCCATAACTGAGTTCTTACAGAAAACTACATGTGTAACATGCCATTGAAGCAATGCTTTGTACTGCAACTTTTTTTCAGCTGAATTTTCATTCAAATCACTGTCAATTGTGCATGCATGATTGAATTTCAACCATTTCATTACGAGCTGTGTAGAACATGTCATTCTGTCATTAGGTGTTCGGCTTTTCAGCCGAACAACTATTGTTATTGTTCCGGGTTTTTTTTAGGTGTTCGGCTTTTCAGCCGAACAACTATTGTAATTGTTCCGTTTTTTTTTTACTTCTCCTTCTTCTTCTCCTTAACTCTTCTCTACATCGAAAGTGCAAGTTAACAATTTCACACAACCTTGAAACTTCACACATATAAAGACCTTATCATGTAGATTGAATCTAGAAGTTGTTACGTCATGATCACGTCATCAGGTATCAAATTACAAGCCATTTAAAAATGACCATTTGCTATCAACTGTATATCAAAATATACTAAAGCTATGATGTTCATAATCTGGGATCTGATAGATCAAGGCTTAGGCAACATTTGAAAAGTTAACGTCAAAATCGTCTGACATTTGCTTCCGGTCGTACCGGAAGGTCAAAGTTTTGATTTGTTTTTTCTTCAAAATTCCTTTTCTGGGCCAAAATCCCATTGACTTAACACACACCAGACACTCGTGGTTCTGGGGCCCATTGTTTACAAACCGCAGAGACTGAGATCGTTATCTACTGGAAAACAGCTGGCGGTCTTCACAGGGACGTTTGCGGTTTCACAGGCTAAAGCTCTTGCAGGATAAAATATATTTTATAGATGTGTGGTTGGGCGTTTAAGCCAATAACGAATGCGCTACAATATTTCTAAAACCATAGATCGTATTAACTTAATACTGCAAGTACTCATTTGACGAATCTTAAGTCACATTTTCACAATGATCCCAATTGATGAGGACATCAATTACCGTCACTTCCGAACACCTTGAGTTTGTTCACAAACTCTGAATTTCTAGTTTTTTACTTCTCCTTCTTCTTCTTCTTCTTAACTCTTCTCTACATCGAAAGTGCAAGTTAACAATTTCACACAGCCTTGAAACTTCACACATATAAAGACCTTATCATGTAGATGAATCTAGAAGTTGTTACGTAACGTCATCAGGTATCAAATTACAAGCCATTTAAGTTTTAAAAATGACCATTTGCTATCGACTGTATATCAAAATATACTAAAGCTATGATGTTCATAATCTGGGATCTGATAGATCAAGCTTAGGCAACATTTGAAAAGTTAACATCAAAATCGTCTGACATTTGCTTCCGGTCGTACCGGAAGGTCAAAATTTTGATTTTTTTCTTTTCTTCAAAATTCCTTTTCTGGGCCAAAATCCCATTGACTTAACACACACCAGACACTCGTGGTTCTGGGGCCCATTGTTTACAAACCGCAGAGACTGAGATCGTTATCTACTGGAAAACAGCTGGCGGTCTTCACGGGCACGTTTGCGGTGTCACAGGCTAAAGCTCTTGCAGGATAAAATATATTTTATAGATGTGTGGTTGGGCGTTTAAGCCAATAACGAATGCGCTACAATATTTCTAAAACCATAGATCGTATTAACTTAATACTGCAGTGTCATTTTTGTACGAATGGAAAGGGCTGTTGAAAAAGCCAATACCGAAAAGCTATTTCTTTGAAATGAGTAAGGCAACTTACTTTTGAAAACAATCTTAAGTCACATTTTAACAATGATCCCAATTGATGAGGACATCAATTACCGTCACTTCCGAACACCTTGAGTTTGTTCACAAACTCTGAATTTCTAGTTTGCTTTTGGAATGTTTAAAATTTACGGTTGGAAGAATTTAAAATTATATGGGATGACTGAACCGGAAGTTAATGTATTGAGTGTAGCACATTATATGTTATTTTAATTATACAGTGTGTCTCAAAATTTAACGGAATGCCAGACGTAGAATGAGTAACCAACATAGATAATATAGGTATGGTTTGAAAGATACACCTTTCCACTTTAAAATGAGACATCAAACGTCCAAATCTGATTTTTGACAGAGTTATGAGTACTTTTCCAAGAGAGGTCAAATTGACGATGGGACCAAGTTTTTAAATGCAGTGATAATCGTTTTTGTTTAGATGTGCAAGTGTTGCAATGTGGATGAACTGTTCATGATTACATCCCTTCCCCCTCAACATTCCCTCTCTCTCGCTCGATACACAGGCGACATCGTCTCTCCATGTCTCCCATCGCTCTCCTAACAACATCTGGAGTCTGCCGCAGGACGTCAATCTCAGCTGTTATTCTGTCACGGAGAGTCTGCAGGTCTGGAGGGGGAGTCGTGTACACCTTGGATTTCAAGTATCCCCAGAGGTAGAAATCACACGGGGTGAGGTCTGGGGATCTCGGTGGCCATTTATGCACATGATTTAACGCTATGACACGGTCTCCGAACGCTTCATGAAGGCGGTCTCGGACAGCCAGTAGACGATGAGCCGGAGCGCCGTCTTGAGCCCACCACAGGCGCCTAAACACACATCGCTAAACACTATCCGTGCTCATGCTAAAAATGTTTAGCATGTAAACATGTTTACAAACTGATAGCAAGACAGTGTTTAGAATTGTGTTTACCTGCTAAACACATTTTTGTAGGCCAAGCAATTATCCACACAGAGGCAATTAGGCTACCTTTGTCCCAATGCCTAAAATTGAAAACTTGGTCCCATCGTCAATTTGACCTCTCTTGGAAAAGTACTCATAACTCTGTCAAAAAGTATCAGATTTGGACGTTTGATGTCTCATTTTAAAGTGGAAAGGTGTATCTTTAAAACCATACCTATATTATCTATGCTGGTTACTCATTCTACGTCTGGCATTCCGTTAAATTTTGTTTGCATTTTTTTGAGACACAATGTATATTTTGTTTTCATCAAAATCACAAAGGGTAAGCGTTGTAATGATATATTTTTGTGATTTTGATGAAAACAAAAATATATCAATACAAGGCTTACACCTTGTAATTTTGATAAAAACAAAAAATTATATACACAATGGGTAAGTCTTTTAGATTTTTCTGTCTCTCTCGTCAATATCACAAGGAGGTATCCTTTTAGTTTATCCCTAAAGTCAAACCCTAACCCTAACCCTAAGCCTAAGCCTAAGCCTAAGCCTAAGCCTAACCCCTAACACCTACCCCTAACCCTTAACCCTAACCCGAACCCTAACCCTAACCCTAACCCGATATCAGAGTTGGTTGGCACAAAAATATTTTGTTAGTAAATTTACCGACACAACTCTAATATTACCAGACAAATTTACTTGATTTTTCCCCGAACATTTTCATCAAAATCACAAGGGATAAGCTTTGTATTTATATATTTTTGTTTGTATCAAAATCACAAGTGGTAAGCCTATTTTCCTTTTCATCAAAATCACAAAAATATATCATTACATGATGGCTTACCCTTTGTGATTTTGATGAAAACAAAAATATATCAATACAAGGCTTACACCTTGTAATTTTGATAAAAACAAAAAATTATATACACAAGGGGTAAGTCTTTTAGTTTTTTCTGTCTCTCTCGTCAATATCACAAGGAGGTATCCTTTTAGTTTATCCCTAAAGTCAAACCCTAACCCTAACCCTAAGCCTAACCCTAACCCCTAACACCTACCCCTAACCCTAACCCGAACCCTAACCCTAACCCGATATCAGAGTTGGTTGGCACAAAAATATTTTGCTAGTAAATTTACCGACATAACTCTAATATTACCAGACAAATTTACTTGGTTTTCCCCAAACATTTTCATCAAAATCACAAGGGATAAGCTTTGTATTTATATATTTTTGTTTGTATCAAAATCACAAGTGGTAAGCCTATTTTCCTTTTCATCAAAATCACAAAAATATATCATTACATGGCTTACCCTTTGTGATTTTGATGAAAACAAAAATATATCAATTCAAGGGGTAAGTCTTTAAATTTTTTCTCCTTCTCTCGTCAATATCACAAGGAGGTATCCTTTTAGTTTATCCCTAAAGTCAAACCCTAACCCTAAGCCTTAACCCTAACCCTAACCCTAACCGAACCCTAACCCTAACCCTAACCCTAACCCTAACCTATCCCTAACCCTAACCCTAACCATAACCCTAACCATAACCCAATTTGCCGACTGATATCAGAGTTGGTTGGCGCAAAAATATTTTGCTAGTAAATTTACCGACACAACTCTAATATGACCAGACAAATTTACTTAGTTTTTCCCCAAACATTTTCATCAATATCACAAAGGGTAAGCCTTGTATATATATATTTTTGTTTTCATCAAAATCATATGGCCTAAGCCTTGTATTTATATATTTTTGTTTTCATCAAAATCACAAGGGATAAGCGTTGTAATGATAGATTTTTGTAATTTTGATGAAAACAAAAAATATATCAATACAAGGCTTACACCTTGTAATTTTGATAAAAACAAAAATTTATATACACAAGGGGAAAGTCTTTTAGGTTTTTTTCTCTCTCTCTCGTCAATATCACAAGGAGGTATCCTTTTAGTTTATCCCTAAAGTCAAACCCTAACCCTAACCCTAACCCTAACCGAACCCTAACCCTAACCCTACCCCTATCCCTATCCCTAACCCTAACCTAACCCTAACCCTAACCCTAACGCTAACCCCTAACTCAAAATCACAAGGGGTAAGCATTGTATTTATATATTTTAGTTTTTTTCTCCCTCTCTCGCCAATATCACAAGGAGGTATCCTTTTAGATTATTTTTCATCAAAATCACAAGCCGGTAAGCCTTGTCTTTATATATTTTTATTTTTATCAAAATTACAAGTGGTAAGCCTTGTAATGATATATTTTTGTGATTTTGATGAAATCAAAAATATATCAAAAGTCTTTTAGTTTTTTTCTCCCTCTCTCGTCAATATCACAAGGAGGTATCCTTTTAGTTTATCCCTAAAGTCAAACCCTACCACTAACCCTTAACCCTAACCCGAACCCTAACCTTAACCCGATATCAGAGTTGGTTGGCACAAAAATATTTTGCTAGTAAATTTACCGACATAACTCTAATATTACCAGACAAATTTACTTGGTTTTCCCCAAACATTTTCATCAAAATCACAAGGGATAAGCTTTGTATTTATATATTTTTGTTTGTATCAAAATCACAAGTGGTAAGCCTATTTTCTTTTCATCAAAATCACAGAAATATATCATTACAAGGCTTACCCTTTGTGATTTTGATGAAAACAAAAATATATCAATTCAAGGGGTAAGTCTTTAAATTTTTTCTCCTTCTCTCGTAACTCACAAGGAGGTATCCTTTTAGTTTATCCCTAAAGTCAAATCCTAACCCTAAGCCTTAACCCTAAGGGAAGACATCGAATTCTAACCTGCGGTTAAACCTTGAGGGTACTCGCGGTAACTCAAGGTACATGCCTACTGGAAAGTAAGGAGCTCATTATCTACAGGTCACTGCACATTGAGGGGTTTCGTCATGAGCTTATTCATGGCCGGAGCTGGAGAGCTGGCAGATCCTGCCGGCAGGACAAAGGACCAATTTATTGTGCTGTAATCCCCGACTAATCCGCTGTAAGTTGACAAAAGGTTGACTAGGTCATAGCAAAACTGTGATGCAAAAAATGAATTTGCATAGCAAATTTTTTTTTTGTATAGCAATCTGTGAATTTTGTGTAGCAAATTTAAAATGCTTAAAATTACAGTATGTAGTGTGCACAGGTAAATGTTTTTTTAAGGCGGTAGCGGGGTAAGCTGCACAGATTTGTT
The DNA here is from genome assembly GCA_029582265.1 of Zoroaster sp. YZ-2022. NCBI lineage: Eukaryota > Metazoa > Echinodermata > Asteroidea > Forcipulatida > Zoroasteridae > Zoroaster > Zoroaster sp. YZ-2022. The sequence continues at coordinate 1,004,538 of CM055835.1, read as the reverse complement.
TTGGCTGCATATTCTATTAAAAAAACAGACATATTCAAAGTTATTCATCCGTCCAGTTGCAGTATGAAAGCTTGTTATGCTTTTTGCAAATCATCTGAGCGCAACCCTCATTGTGACTTATTTCAATACGTTTCATATGACTAAAATACAAGAAAGGATCTGCACTTTTTTCTTTCAAGCCTACATGTTTGTGTTGCATTTTCAAAATATGCGTCTATAGTATAGTCATATGAAACGTATTGAAATAAGTCACAATGAGGCTTGCGGTCTGCATATTCTATTAAAAAACAGACATATTCAAAGTTATTCATCCGTCCAGTTGCAGTTTGATGAAAGCTAGCTATGCTTTTTGCAAATCATCTGAGCGCAACCCTCATTGTGACTTATTTCAATACGTTTCATATGACTAAAAATACAAGAAAGGATCTGCACTTTTTTCTTTCAAGCCTACATGTTTGGCCTAAATCAGTTTCCCCTAATGACTCATATTCGCATCGGCCCGATACTCCCGATCCCAAGCCTGTGGCGAATTTCGTGGACGGATATGTCTCCATTCCCATTCGCTACGAAAATATTCGCCCCGGCGTTGTCTACGATCCAGTTACCATCAAAGTGAAGGACTGATGGGCTTCGCAAGCGATGTATCGTTCGTGCGGGGGCTGTTGATATATATATATATATATATATATATATATATATATATATATATATATATATATATATATATATATATATATATATATATATATATATATATATATATATATATATATATATATATATATTAAAGTCTGACGTCCTGAGGAATTCTAACTTTGACGGAACCACTGTCCTCACCAAGAACGGAACGCACAATGAGGACAGGCTCGACCGACGATTAGTCATGTCATTGGTGGATCAAGTTGAACTCGAATTTCCTGGTCAAGTTTTTGACAAAACATCATTCACTAAAATGAGAGCAGTCATTAATGATAAAATGTCGTCACAGCTAAAGCACATTCAGAACATTAAGTAAACATATCCATGATTCAATAATGAACCACACATTTAAGTTGGTAGGGTATTGCCGCCCCGAAATAGATGATTAACCCTTTCATTACCAGCCAGTTATGTAAGAGAGTACCCTTCTTAACCACAGTAATTAGGAGCCCAATGTCACTTCAGCACCAGTGGGTTTTTCACAATTTCATTGAAGTGCGCCCTCACTCTGCAGTAATAGACACTTTTTTTTACATGTGTACTAGTACTGTACATACCAAATGGCTCAAATATATTTGTATGTTAAACTGATGGTAAAAATGAGTATACAAAGGGAGGAAAATATTGTGCAGATTTTTAAGTGTAAAAGCAAAACAATGAAATATTTAGATCAGTATTTACACTGAAGAAAAGTAATACAAATGGGTGATATTTCATGCAAATACGGTACATGTATAAGATTTCTTTTCCATGTGAAAAACAATAACTTGGATGAGATTTTTGGGGATTATTTTTTTGTGTTTTCTACTTGGAAATGAACCATTCAGTGTACATACATCACAATCCATGCTAACAACCCCCCCCCCCAATTCAATGTTGGTTTGGACTGTAATCTGCGGCTTGTCCGACCATTCCCAACATTGAACAGAGGGGTTGAAGGCAAATAGTATAGATTTACAATCAAGTGATGTGGTATTTCTCAAAGCAAGGAACTATGCACATAGGTTGTGTACATTGTTTACAGATCATCTTTGTTTGTTTTCGCCTGCCTAATTTTCGGTTACTGCAAACAATGCAGTCGCGTTTCTTTCCATTGGGGGTTTTGCCAGGATAGTGCTGTTGCCCTGTCAACTCAATAGGAATATGGTATCTCAACTGACTTGTTGCGTTACGTTCCCAACCCAACAGCAAGCCCTGTACAATCCCTATACGAAAATCAAGGTTACTGACATTTTTGTTCCCTGCTATGCTGGTGAATATTACTCTGCTATTGACAATACAGATATTCAGCATATGGAAAAAAACTCTTTTCCACCATTTCAAGCTTCTGTGTGTATGATTGTAGTACTGAAAACATTGGTTGGCAAGATCAGTTCCACCCATGTTTTTGTTGTAATCTTCAATACAATTGGGCTTCATAACATCACAAAATCCACTTGATGTGCTCTTATTACACCGAATTTGCTTTTTGGACAAATCAGTGTTGCCTACATTAGTTAAAAGTGTTACAGATTTTTTGTCTTGCCAAACGATACACAATTGCCCACCTTTCACCCAAAAAAATGGGTCATCTCCTTTCTTCATTTTATGGTTTTTTGGGTTTGCGGCCTGGGGTATTCCCTGTGTAGTGTAACGAACAGTTCCACAACATCCGAATCCTAGTTTAGCAAGTTTAGCTACAAGAGCTGGGCTAGTATAGTAATTATCACAATATATTACGTGTCCCTTATTCTCAAGTCCATGGACCAGATCAATGACGACTTTTCCTGCAACTGTTGGGTTTGGTGGATGGCAGTCTGATGACTTGAAATCTACGTCTGCATCATAAACAGTTTGGGTGTCGTCGGCTCCTGTGTACAGTTTCCAAGCACACGTGTATCCTGTTTTGGACTCGTTCAGGGAGAAGGCTTTAATACCCCGTTTGATAGGTTTGTTAGGCATGTACTGAACAAAACTTAAGCGTCCCTTGAATTTCAACATACTCTCGTCTGGAGACAGATTCTGCGCAGGGTTATACAGGTTGAGAAACTTCGGGACGAGGACTTCTATCAAGGGCCGAACTTTGGAAAGTTTGTCCCGTTTAGCCAAGGCTCTACGAGGAATTTGGTTATTTGAGATGTGGAGGAACCGAAGAATTGAACTGAACCGATTACGGGACATGATCGACGGATAGAATTAAATGGGATGTGAAGAATTTCAGATGTCGACCAGTACATCTTGTATTGAGAGGATTTGTTTATGCCCATAGCAATGAGAAGTGCCACAAATGCCATCATTTCTGGAATGTTGGTTGGGTGCCAGGAGAATTGTTCATCAGGATTTGAGTCTATTGTTTGCTGCACATAGCGATTAGTCTCGTCGACGAGCATATTCCACACAAGTTGACAAAAATACAGCTTGAAGATCTCTACTGCCGACAGTGTGGCAAAGTCGCCGGTGGGGCCAGAATTTCCAGTGAACTGCACAGTCCCACACTCGTAATGGTCTCGTCGTTCCCAACCAGATCAGAAATCTAACTTTCCTGTCGTCCTCCTTGATCTCGGTCGGCTATCACCTTGGTAGGTCGGCTGCAACAGAAAAACAAGGCAAAGGAGGATTAATCTCGGTCCTTTGTAAATACAATAATTATCTCAATGCTGCATGTGCACAGGCCACAGGGGGTCATGCGCAAAATGAATATTGTGCTGAGAAAAAAAATATGGCAGATTCCATCCACTCTCCAAAACTCGTTGTCGATAAATTTTCGTTTTAATGTGGGATTGTGAATTACGTTAATTTGCATTGGGCCAGGAAGAGTAACGTTAACTGTTATTAGTTATTCATTTTTACTGTGATTTTGGCCTACCTCTTCAAGTTCAACGAATTCCGCTGGAATTTGTACTTCTAATGTGCTGTCGTCATCCGTTACTTCGTCATCTGATTCTGAGCCACTGTCTGCCAAAATCTCAGCCAAAATGCCATCATTTATGTCCGTTTCCATCATGATTGCAACTAAACTGACCGTTGCGGAAGCGAGTGGACGCTAGCACCGGGAACCGCAAAGTGACGCACTTTTCTTTTCATAAACTTTTATACACTTCATTCCTGTCAATAGAGGGCGCCAACCCCAAAAACCACTCAAGCATTTTCAGGTGGTGATTTAAGTCGCCGTGGTCGTCAAGGGCATGCCGTTTCCCGGCACCTTTTAGAGCCCACGGGAAGGAAGCGTATCACAACAAAGGCTCTTTTTAGAGCCCGTGGGATCGAAAGGGTTAAATATGCAGCTTCAGAATAAGATTGTGCTTGCCAAAAATCATCAACCTATATATTGAGTAGTTTTAACTCTACCACAGCCTGATATTATTTAGAAATCGGTCCTTCAACATTTCTACTGATATTTTAAAGAAAATGTAAAATGGTTTTAATTATAGGAATTTTTAATGTATAATAGGTTTCGAGCACAATAAAATACAATTAGTTAAAAATAAAACACAGTGCATGTTTATATCTAAATAAAACATATATATATGTACATGATGTACAGTATCTCTAATCTATGGTTGTCCTTTTCATTTCATTCTGAAAAGCCGAACCTAATCAAAAAGAAAAGTAATAATTACTTGATTTAGGCAGTTATATTTAACTTTGAAAGGCCGACCCTCGTTTATATGTAAAAAACAAACAAAACACTTGGATGTCCTATAATCCCATGGGATTAAAACCTATCCTCCCTGGCCATTGTGCCCGCCCGTCGCCCATTGAAACCCATTTTCATTGTGCGGCAGCAGTCATTTTTAATGAGCACTCCCAGCCCAAAGTTTGACCTCTGGCATCATTGATTATTCATGTATCTACCTCCTTCCATTCATAAGCTCTGGAGACCCACGAATCTCGAGTTAACTCGAGGACCCGCAAGGTTAACCGCGTGTTAGAATTCGATGTCTTCCCTAACCCTAACCCTAACCGAACCCTAACCCTACCCCTACCCCTACCCCTAACCCTATCCCTAACCCTAACCTAACCCTAACCCTAACCCTAACGCTAACGCTAACCCCTAACTCAAAATCACAAGGGGTAAGCATTGTATTGATATATTTTAGTTTTTTTCTCCCTCTCTCGCCAATATCACAAGGAGGTATCCTTTTAGTTTATTTTTCATCAAAATCACAAGGCGGTAAGCCTTGTCTTTATATATTTTTATTTTTATCAAAATTACAAGTGGTAAGCCTTGTAATGATATATTTTTGTGATTTTGATGAAATCAAAAATATATCAAAAGTCTTTTAGTTTTTTTCTCCCTCTCTCGTCAATATCACAAGGAGGTATCCTTTTAGTTTATCCCTAAAGTCAAACCCTACCACTAACCCTTAACCCTAACCCGAACCCTAACCTTAACCCGATATCAGAGTTGGTTGGCACAAAAATATTTTGCTAGTAAATTTACCGACATAACTCTAATATTACCAGACAAATTTACTTGGTTTTCCCCAAACATTTTCATCAAAATCACAAGGGATAAGCTTTGTATTTATATATTTTTGTTTGTATCAAAATCACAAGTGGTAAGCCTATTTTTCTTTTCATCAAAATCACAGAAATATATCATTACAAGGCTTACCCTTTGTGATTTTGATGAAAACAAAAATATATCAATTCAAGGGGTAAGTCTTTAAATTTTTTCTCCTTCTCTCGTCACTCACAAGGAGGTATCCTTTTAGTTTATCCCTAAAGTCAAATCCTAACCCTAAGCCTTAACCCTAAGGGAAGACATCGAATTCTAACCTGCGGTTAAACCTTGAGGGTACTCGCGGTAACTCAAGGTACATGCCTACTGGAAAGTAAGGAGCTCATTATCTACAGGTCACTGCACATTGAGGGGTTTCGTCATGAGCTTATTCATGGCCGGAGCTGGAGAGCTGGCAGATCCTGCCGGCAGGACAAAGGACCAATTTATTGTGCTGTAATCCCCGACTAATCCGCTGTAAGTTGACAAAAGGTTGACTAGGTCATAGCAAAACTGTGATGCAAAAAATGAATTTGCATAGCAAATTTTTTTTTTGTATAGCAATCTGTGAATTTTGTGTAGCAAATTTAAAAATGCTTAAAATTACAGTATGTAGTGTGCACAGGTAAATGTTTTTTTTTAAGGCGGTAGCGGGGTAAGCTGCACAGATTTGTTTTGGCTGCATATTCTATTAAAAAAACAGACATATTCAAAGTTATTCATCCGTCCAGTTGCAGTATGAAAGCTAGTTATGCTTTTTGCAAATCATCTGAGCGCAACCCTCATTGTGACTTATTTCAATACGTTTCATATGACTAAAAATACAAGAAAGGATCTGCACTTTTTTCTTTCAAGCCTACATGTTTGTGTTGCATTTTCAAAATATGCGTCTATAGTATAGTCATATGAAACGTATTGAAATAAGTCACAATGAGGCTTGCGGTCTGCATATTCTATTAAAAAACAGACATATTCAAAGTTATTCATCCGTCCAGTTGCAGTTTGATGAAAGCTAGCTATGCTTTTTGCAAATCATCTGAGCGCAACCCTCATTGTGACTTATTTCAATACGTTTCATATGACTAAAAATACAAGAAAGGATCTGCACTTTTTTCTTTCAAGCCTACATGTTTGGCCTAAATCAGTTTCCCGTACGTAATGACTCATGTTCGCATCGGCCCGACACTCCCGATCCCAAGCCTGTGGCGAATTTCGTGGATGGATATGTCTCCATTCCCATCCGCTACGAAGATATTCACCCCGGCGTTGTCTACGATCCACTTGCCATCAAAGTGAAGGACTGATGGGCTTCGCAAGCGATGTATCGTTCGTGCGGGGGCTGTTGATATATATATATATATATATATATATATATATATATATATATATATATATATATATATATATATATATATATATATATATATATATATATATTAAAGTCTGACGTCCTGAGGAATTCTAACTTTGACGGAACCACTGTCCTCACCAAGAACGGAACGCACAATGAGGACAGGCTCGACCGACGATTAGTCATGTCATTGGTGGATCAAGTTGAACTCGAATTTCCTGGTCAAGTTTTTGACAAAACATCATTCACTAAAATGAGAGCAGTCATTAATGATAAAATGTCGTCACAGCTAAAGCACATTCAGAACATTAAGTAAACATATCCATGATTCAATAATGAACCACACATTTAAGTTGGTAGGGTATTGCCGCCCCGAAATAGATGATTAACCCTTTCATTACCAGCCAGTTATGTAAGAGAGTACCCTTCTTAACCACAGTAATTAGGAGCCCAATGTCACTTCAGCACCAGTGGGTTTTTCACAATTTCATTGAAGTGCGCCCTCACTCTGCAGTAATAGACACTTTTTTTTACATGTGTACTAGTACTGTACATACCAAATGGCTCAAATATATTTGTATGTTAAACTGATGGTAAAAATGAGTATACAAAGGGAGGAAAATATTGTGCAGATTTTTAAGTGTAAAAGCAAAACAATGAAATATTTAGATCAGTATTTACACTGAAGAAAAGTAATACAAATGGGTGATATTTCATGCAAATACGGTACATGTATAAGATTTCTTTTCCATGTGAAAAACAATAACTTGGATGAGATTTTTGGGGATTTTTTTTTGTTTTCTACTTGGAAATGAACCATTCAGTGTACATACATCACAATCCATGCTAACAACCCCCCCCCAATTCAATGTTGGTTTGGACTGTAATCTGCGGCTTGTCCGACCATTCCCAACATTGAACGGGGGTTAACAAATAGTATAGATTTACAATCAAGTGATGTGGTATTTCTCAAAGCAAGGAACTATGCACATAGGTTGTGTACATTGTTTACAGATCATCTTTGTTTGTTTTCGCCTGCCTAATTTTCGGTTACTGCAAACAATGCAGTCGCGTTTCTTTCCATTGGGGTTTTGCCAGGATAGTGCTGTTGCCCTGTCAACTCAATAGGAATATGGTATCTCAACTGACTTGTTGCGTTACGTTCCCAACCCAACAGCAAGCCCTGTACAATCCCTATACGAAAATCAAGGTTACTGACATTTTTGTTCCCTGCTATGCTGGTGAATATTACTCTGCTATTGACAATACAGATATTCAGCATATGGAAAAAAACTCTTTTCCACCATTTCAAGCTTCTGTGTGTATGATTGTAGTACTGAAAACATTGGTTGGCAAGATCAGTTCCACCCATGTTTTTGTTGTAATCTTCAATACAATTGGGCTTCATAACATCACAAAATCCACTTGATGTGCTCTTATTACACCGAATTTGCTTTTTGGACAAATCAGTGTTGCCTACATTAGTTAAAAGTGTTACAGATTTTTTGTCTTGCCAAACGATACACAATTGCCCACCTTTCACCCAAAAAAAATGGGTCATCTCCTTTCTTCATTTTATGGTTTTTTGGGTTTGCGGCCTGGGGTATTCCCTGTGTAGTGTAACGAACAGTTCCACAACATCCGAATCCTAGTTTAGCAAGTTTAGCTACAAGAGCTGGGCTAGTATAGTAATTATCACAATATATTACGTGTCCCTTATTCTCAAGTCCATGGACCAGATCAATGACGACTTTTCCTGCAACTGTTGGGTTTGGTGGATGGCAGTCTGATGACTTGAAATCTACGTCTGCATCATAAACAGTTTGGGTGTCGTCGGCTCCTGTGTACAGTTTCCAAGCACACGTGTATCCTGTTTTGGACTCGTTCAGGGAGAAGGCTTTAATACCCCGTTTGATAGGTTTGTTAGGCATGTACTGAACAAAACTTAAGCGTCCCTTGAATTTCAACATACTCTCGTCTGGAGACAGATTCTGCGCAGGGTTATACAGGTTGAGAAACTTCGGGACGAGGACTTCTATCAAGGGCCGAACTTTGGAAAGTTTGTCCCGTTTAGCCAAGGCTCTACGAGGAATTTGGTTATTTGAGATGTGGAGGAACCGAAGAATTGAACTGAACCGATTACGGGACATGATCGACGGATAGAATGGGATGTGAAGAATTTCAGATGTCGACCAGTACATCTTGTATTGAGAGGATTTGTTTATGCCCATAGCAATGAGAAGTGCCACAAATGCCATCATTTCTGGAATGTTGGTTGGGTGCCAGGAGAATTGTTCATCAGGATTTGAGTCTATTGTTTGCTGCACATAGCGATTAGTCTCGTCGACGAGCATATTCCACACAAGTTGACAAAAATACAGCTTGAAGATCTCTACTGCCGACAGTGTGGCAAAGTCGCCGGTGGGGCCAGAATTTCCAGTGAACTGCACAGTCCCACACTCGTAATGGTCTCGTCGTTCCCAACCAGATCAGAAATCTAACTTTCCTGTCGTCCTCCTTGATCTCGGTCGGCTATCACCTTGGTAGGTCGGCTGCAACAGAAAAACAAGGCAAAGGAGGATTAATCTCGGTCCTTTGTAAATACAATAATTATCTCAATGCTGCATGTGCACAGGCCACAGGGGGTCATGCGCAAAATGAATATTGTGCTGAGAAAAAAAATATGGCAGATTCCATCCACTCTCCAAAACTCGTTGTCGATAAATTTTCGTTTTAATGTGGGATTGTGAATTACGTTAATTTGCATTGGGCCAGGAAGAGTAACGTTAACTGTTATTAGTTATTCATTTTTACTGTGATTTTGGCCTACCTCTTCAAGTTCAACGAATTCCGCTGGAATTTGTACTTCTAATGTGCTGTCGTCATCCGTTACTTCGTCATCTGATTCTGAGCCACTGTCTGCCAAAATCTCAGCCAAAATGCCATCATTTATGTCCGTTTCCATCATGATTGCAACTAAACTGACCGTTGCGGAAGCGAGTGGACGCTAGCACCGGGAACCGCAAAGTGACGCACTTTTCTTTTCATAAACTTTTATACACTTCATTCCTGTCAATAGAGGGCGCCAACCCCAAAAACCACTCAAGCATTTTCAGGTGGTGATTTAAGTCGCCGTGGTCGTCAAGGGCATGCCGTTTCCCGGCACCTTTTAGAGCCCACGGGAAGGAAGCGTATCACAACAAAGGCTCTTTTTAGAGCCCGTGGGATCGAAAGGGTTAAATATGCAGCTTCAGAATAAGATTGTGCTTGCCAAAAATCATCAACCTATATATTGAGTAGTTTTAACTCTACCACAGCCTGATATTATTTAGAAATCGGTCCTTCAACATTTCTACTGATATTTTAAAGAAAATGTAAAATGGTTTTAATTATAGGAATTTTTAATGTATAATAGGTTTCGAGCACAATAAAATACAATTAGTTAAAAATAAAACACAGTGCATGTTTATATCTAAATAAAACATATATATATGTACATGATGTACAGTATCTCTAATCTATGGTTGTCCTTTTCATTTCATTCTGAAAAGCCGAACCTAATCAAAAAGAAAAGTAATAATTACTTGATTTAGGCAGTTATATTTAACTTTGAAAGGCCGACCCTCGTTTATATGTAAAAAAAAACAAAAAAACACTTGGATGTCCTATAATCCCATGGGATTAAAACCTATCCTCCCTGGCCATTGTGCCCGCCCGTCGCCCATTGAAACCCATTTTCATTGTGCGGCAGCAGTCATTTTTAATGAGCACTCCCAGCCCAAAGTTTGACCTCTGGCATCATTGATTATTCATGTATCTACCTCCTTCCATTCATAAGCTCTGGAGACCCACGAATCTCGAGTTAACTCGAGGACCCGCAAGGTTAACCGCGTGTTAGAATTCGATGTCTTCCCTAACCCTAACCCTAACCGAACCCTAACCCTACCCCTACCCCTACCCCTAACCCTATCCCTAACCCTAACCTAACCCTAACCCTAACCCTAACGCTAACGCTAACCCCTAACTCAAAATCACAAGGGGTAAGCATTGTATTGATATATTTTAGTTTTTTTCTCCCTCTCTCGCCAATATCACAAGGAGGTATCCTTTTAGTTTATTTTTCATCAAAATCACAAGGCGGTAAGCCTTGTCTTTATATATTTTTATTTTTATCAAAATTACAAGTGGTAAGCCTTGTAATGATATATTTTTGTGATTTTGATGAAATCAAAAATATATCAAAAGTCTTTTAGTTTGTTTCTCCCTCTCTCGTCAATATCACAAGGAGGTATCCTTTTAGTTTATCCCTCAAGTCAAACCCGAACCCTAACCCTAACCCCTAACCGTATCCCTAACCCTAACAACTCTAACCCTAACCCTAACCCCTAACCGTATCCCTAACCCTAACCCGAACAACCCGAACAACCCTAACCCTAACCCTAATCCCGAACAACCCTAACCCTAACTCTAACCCTAACCCTAACCCTAACCTTAACCCAATTTGCCGACTGATATCAGAGTTGGTTCGCGCAAAAATATTTTGCTAGTACATTTACCGACACAACTCTTATATGATCAGACAAATTTACTTGGTTTTTCCCCAAACATTTTCATCAATATCACAAGGGATAAGCTTTGTATTTATTTATTTTTGTTTCTATCAAAATTTACAAGGGGGAAAGCCTTGTATTTATATATTTTTGTTTTTATCAAAATCACAAGGGGTAAGCCTTGTAATGATATATTTTTGTGATTTTGATGAAATCAAAAATATGTCAATACAAGGGGTAAGTCATTTAGTCAATCTCTCGTCAATATCACAACGAGGTATCCTTTTAGTTTATCCCTAAAGTCAAAATCAAAAGGTGTTTAGCCTTGTAGTTTAGAAATACTTCTTAAAACCCACGTCTTCGAAATCACACGGAGTAAGCCTTTTTGCCTTCAAAATCAGGAGTAAGCCTTGTATTTTTTCCAGAAAGTATTAAGTTCCCACTATTAACACGTAATAAGCCAAATCATCTCACTAAGCGGCAGTGATTATAATTTTGAGAAGTCCCCCGTCTCCCAATCTATTCAGTGGCAGTAGACAATAAAGCACGACATGATTTTCCATTTACAAAATCAACAAAAGCACAATGAGTAAAGTTTTAAAATATATATATATATATGCTTGTCAAAAAAAGAAACGCAACACTTGAATTTTCCCTTTAAGTTGTTTGGTAGCCAGTTCATAATGTTCCAGTATTGATGATTTATTTAACCACGTCACAAGCCTTCTAATAGGCCTTTTCAGCGCTCGATACCCATCACCGATTTCTGACATTGGGCGGTTTCCTGATTTTGACGGAACTGTGAATAAAGTCTTACGTAATGATAAAGTCTGGGATTTGTTTGCACATGCAGGTAGTCAGTCTACCGACGTACCCAAAACCTGACTTTGTTTTGCACTGTATGTTCACAGCAGGATGCCATGGCTCTCTGTTACAGACTGAGGGCGTGCGATTAGGATGCTCGATGCAGGTATGGCTGCCCGAGCCGTTGCTATGGAGCTCAATGTGAATGCATCCACAATTGTTCGACTCCAACAACGCTATCGAACCACCGGAAGCACATCTGACCGTCGTAGGAGTGGTCGCCCATGTGTAACGGATGAAAACCAGGACCGCCATATTCGGCTGCAGCACTTACGTAATCGGTTCCGAACTGCTCGCCAAACGGCAAGAGAAACTCCTGGCATCCATAACAATCGAGTGAGTGACCAAACCATTCGAAACCGTCTTCGTGCTGACAACCTCAGGTGCCGACGACCGTACAGGGGACCGCAGCTGACAAACGCCCGGCGAGTGGCATGACTGCAGTGGGCCAATCGCCATCGGAATTGGACCCAACGAATGTGGAACGAGGTTCTATTCTCTGATGAGTCTAGGTTCTGCCTTTCACATAACGATGGTAGAGCTCGAGTCTATCGCCGACCTGGTGAACGATACAGCGACGCATGTGTGGTAGAACGTGACAGGTACGGTGGGCCAAGCGTCATGTTGTGGGCAGGAATCTCATTCCATGGACGTACATACCTAGTGGTGGTCGACGGTCCCCTCAATGCCCAACGATACAGAGATGAGATCCTCGTCGCGCCGTACATGCAGGAACATGAGAATTTGCGTTTGTTCCAACGCCCGACCTCACGTTGCTAGGGTGATTCGGGAGTGGCTTCAGCAGGAGGAAATTGACACTCTACCATGGCCTGCATTTAGTCCGGACATGTCACCCATTGAACATGTGTGGGATGAACTCAGTAGACGCGTTCATGAACAACAGGTACAGCCCGTCACTGTGGACCAGTTAACTGATGCGCTAATGGAACAATGGCGACGGATGCCGCAGGAATGTATTCGGAGGCTGGTGCCCTCAATGCGAAGTCGAATCCATGCATGCATAGACTCTAGAGGGGTCATACACGTTATTAATGATATTAAAATTATTATCTATGCACTCCCAATTATTTTTTTACATCCAAATGACTTCCACACATGCCCTGCTATGGTCTAGTATTATTTTCAACCCAAGATGACACCCGACGGCTGTGTAGTGTAGCTCTCTCCTGTATGACCTAGCACACAGTAAATAGCATTATCTCTCCAGCGTGTAAACTACATGTAACACAACCCAGACACTCTGTCTGGGGGGGTGGGGGGTTATGCCTGGCACTGGCACTGGCTCTGGCTGTCGCAAGACATCAAAGAGGCCAAACAGATGGTTCCACTTATCAGAGGGTTAGATCTGGGTAGGTCTTTATGTGTACACAATGGATGGTTGATTTTGTGCACAGACGGCAGCGATTACTTTTCCAGCCCAGAAAAAAACACTACACAGCTTTGGGAACTGACACCCCTTCTAAGATATGTGGAATGGTCCACTTTAGGATACCAATGACTCCCAGGCATGTGTGGCTTTTTTTTCTGGGAAAAACAATGAAATAAACTTCTGCCACTTTAGTGTGGATGTCTGACTCCCCGGAGGGACTATGAACTAAGGGACAAATAAAAATGGTATGGATAGTTTCTCAAAACAAGGAAAAAGGAAGGTGTTGCGTTTCTGTTTTAATTATTTCATTAAAATAACAAGAGGTAAGCCGTGTAGTAGTTTGTCAGTATTTGTGGCTGTATGTTAATAAGGGACAAAACGTTAAGTGACATGGTTTGTGAGTGAGTCAATTTTAAAATAAAACTAGACATGTTATGTGTTTGTCACGTGGACAAACACGTGGCTGTTTCGGGTTTTTTGGTGGTAGTTTGGATGTGAACTGTGAATACAATAATGAAACATGTTTGTTAGGTAGCAAAGACGGAAGGGATTGGGATGTTGTTATTGGCTTTGTTATGAAACTGGAGATGCGGGAATTGGTGACATTTCTGTTGAATCTTTGAGTACACATGTGCAGTGAAATGTGAAGGCGCCATGATGAGGTCGGCTGATTTTGTACCTATAACATATTGTTATGCATTAACAAAGATATTTTGATTGCGGTTGAATGTGTAGTTTATTTAAATACGTGTAGAAATAAACCTTTATGGAAATGTTATGTGGTTTGTGAGAATGTTATCATATGTATAATACATCGGTATGTAGGTATAATACGTTGCTGTGCCTATGACCATGGAAACATTTGAAGATAATAGTATTGAAATTGTAGGTGACGTCATGTGAGTGGTACGTGATGATGTGAGGATGATGGTACTTGATATATTTGATATTAGGGAAGTTATTCGTGAAGTGATTAATTCTTAAGACTGTGAAATCTTTTGTAATAGTTGGGAAAAAGAAAAAAAATTACATTTTCATGTTGTGAATATGTGGTGTCGATGTTTTGATAGAATTGTAAAGAAGTACGCCCTACCTAACGGAGTACAAAAAGAATTCTTGAACCAAAAAATTACAATAAAATCGTATGATGACGTCATCATGACGCCACATCAATTTTCATCTATAACACATTCCGGCCTACTAGCATTGCACAATTGAACCCAATCGGACCTACGGTTCTCTAAATATAGGACCTTAGAATATGCCCCTTTAAGATAACGTCACGTGTCCCATGATAACGTCATCATGACGTCATCATGACGTCACACCAATTTTCATCTATAACACATGCTGGCCTACCTACATACCACGTCTCAACTTAACCAGACTTGTACTTCCGTAGATATATGGCTTCGAAAAATGCACCTTTAAGATGACGTCACGTGACACGTGATGACATCATGACGACGTAAAAGTTCGGCACACATTTGGAGCAGTTGGTCTAAGTGTCTGCCAGGTTTAAAGGCAATCGGTTGGATAAAAGTAGCCAAAGTGCCGGTATGAAAGAAAACGTGTACAAATGATGGGATTATTGACGTCTATATTCACGATTTCCGATGTCCCTTCTGGGCCACCATAATGATTGGTTCATGCTGCAGCAGCACCGCGCTGCAGCACCGTATATAGACTTGATTTCAAGTCTGAGATCGCGGTTATTTTTGTCTGCATCAGCCACGCAAAACGCCGTTTACCCATACTGGCTATCACAGCCCTAACTCGCGATCTCAGACTTGACCCTCTTGTGTTTGTGGGATATTCATGTATTCATAGCTAAAATTTACATAATAATATGGATGCTAGAGAGATGGCCAATCAGGAGGCCACAAAAACCTTGTAGGCCGCGTCTATTACTAACAGGTTACACTCGCTTAAAATTCTTTCTGTAATATTCATTTGATATTAAATTTGTATGGTGCTTGGTACGTAAACAGTATTTGAAGTGATAAGTAAATTTAATGAGATCTTAGAGTTGTAAAAAATCACATAATAAAATACATAATTCCTTCTCTACAAAAAACGTCTTACCTACAGTTTAAATGGAATCGTTGAGTACATCTCCTCCAACTGCAAGTAGAAGGTTTAGTTTGAATATTCATGTTATGGAAGGCTTTCTGACCAATCAGATTGTTCCGTCCACTTTTGGACTAATTCGCAATAGGGTGTGTACAAACCGACAAACAACATTCCCAAGTCTGTGATCGAAGGATGTCGGAGGTTAATACACAAGAGGGCGCTATTTAATGCGATACTGCAGAGCCGTATTGGCTTCAGGCAGACAAAAAACCACGATCACAGACTTGGGACCAAGTCTACACCGTATAACGTATAGCAGCGCGCCACACAAAATTACGGTGGCTGATTTCCGCCAACAACAAAACACTATTTCAGTACGGCGTTATAACGCCCTATTATGGCGTTATAACGCTCTAAATTTACGGCGTTATAACGCTCTAATTTACGGCGTTATAACGCCCTATTATGGCGTTATATAACGCTCTAAATTTACGGCGTTATAACTCCCTATTACGGCGTTATAACGCCCTAAATTTACGGCATTGTAACTGATTGGTGGCATATTTCCTATGGTTAGCACGCATCTTTCTTATGACTGATCGCTATTTTTAGTTGATCCAAACGTACACCGGTCAAGAATCATGAAATAAACCGTTATTTTTAAACACTTCATTTGCATACAGATTCCTATTGGCCGGGCGCAAGGTCAGCTGTACGATAACTTCATGATGAATTTTTGTACAAAAGTTGTTTTGAAACATTCCGCGCGCATGCGCGTGCCGATAATATTCAGAATATTCATATGTTACGGTCACGTGGGGGTAATGTCGGGGCTCTGACGATTAAAAGGCTGACCCAGCCTTTTATTATTTTTCGTTGTTAATTAACTTGACGGATTTTTCGTTCAAGGTATCAAATGAAAGCTAATAACTTTCCCTACCCCGGAAAAATAGCAATTTAACATTCAAAACATATTTTTAAACCTCAAATCGGCCAAAAATCGGGCAATGCATCTTTAAAGGTCTCTACGAGAGAGAATTCAACCAGTCATTTATATTCTCCGTAGCCTATATTTTAACTGTAACGATGGTTAGTTTAATTATATTTAAATATAGTTATAGCTTTAGTTAGTTTTAACTAAGCATGTATGTTTTCAGATAGGGTAGGTGCAGGCAATATGGGACCCTTAAGCTCATTTGCATAAAGATAGATAATCACACAAAACAAACTTGGTTTATTGGAATCGGTAACTACTAACCTTTCTTTTATTGCAAGAATTACAATTATTTAATATATTTTATGACTGTTAATATGAAAATTATGACGTCACCACCAAGTGTCCCATATTACCGCACATGCAGATAATATGAGACAATGCTTCCAGTAGGACATTGTTTTGATGTCAAAATGACTATTCCACACATGGAATTTATGGCGTTATAACGCCGTAAATTAGAGCGTTATAACGCCGTATATTTAGAGCGTTATAACGCCATAATAGGGCGTTATAACGCCGTATTGAAAAGTGTTTTGTTGTTGGCGGAAATCAGCCACCGTACACAATTGTACGTTCGAGTGTGGAATACATTCACAACGCGCCACATCACCTCCATATCTCATGAACCACTGAAGATATTTTCACAATCTTTGCATCATCTTAAAGATATTGAACTATGTCGAATTTCGTTCAAAGACATGACCCTAATCTGACCCTAATCTGACCTCTTCTTCCGGTCGAAACCGGAAGGTTAAGTGAAACAATATTCTGAAGCACTATTCCGTACATGTTCTAACAGCCCATTTCGCGCGTGCACAGAGCACACACAGCACGAGGCACACATAGTCTTACTGTTTACGTGTATCTATACGTGTACATTGTCTACGGAGTTTAATATACTACGTAACAGAATGAAATAAGCGTGGAAAATTTCTCCTTTTTTACATGATATTGGGCCACAAATGTTCCTTCCCCAAGTCATCATCTCTCAATATAACAAACTTGAAGAATTATTACAGGTTAAGGAATAACATTAGGTATTTCTGTTGGAAAACGCGTGAAAATTTACACCATTCTCATTGAATGCGGCATTATAGGTACATATGTGTACAGCGTACATGTCCACTTGTACACTTGTACAGTAACATGTCCCGCAGTAAAATACATAAGTATGTATGTGTGTTTACTTTACATAACCCAAGGAGCATACACTATAAACTGTATGGTCCGTGCACAATATTAACTGTTTCTGCAAAATATAGAGTTGACATATAAGATTATTTAAACAAGGTACTGGTACAATTAATTCCGGAATAATTTGGAATGGTATTGTATTGCCTGCCTATGTACAGAAATTACAACAAAGTCCCAAATATTTCCCAAAATGTCATTTGTTTTTCGTCAAAAGTTTTTTGTTTTAATATTTAACAATTTTTGCTTGTTTATTGAAATTTAAATTATTTTTTATATTGTTCCGTTCAAATAAATGTTTGTCTAAATTTACAAGGGGTAAGCATTTTATTTATATATTTTTTGTTTCCGTCACATGATGGAACCGGAACTTACGGTTGGAAGAATTTAAAATTATATGGGATGACTGAACCGGAAATTAATGTCTTCAGTATAGCACATTATATGTTATTTTAATTATATATTATGAAAACTCATATCTCCTGAAGTAACTCTTGTCTTTTAACAACTTTAGGTGATTACGGGATGCACACTCGAACACTCTGAGTTTGTTTTCTACAAACTCAATACCTCTAGTTTGTGATTGATTCAGTTGGGTTAAAACAAAATAATAATACAAAACAAGTACTAAGGTGGTCAGAGTGATGACCAGGCATTGGGGAGAATTGAATCTATAGGCGAACCCAGCGTGATAACCACCTTAGCACCCTTCTGGGGGAATCGGCAGACCCCCGGTCGCTCCTTAACTTTCCCGCTCCGTAACCAACTATCGAATAGGGGAGAGACATGGCGGCCCCCAAACCATTGCTGCTGCCGCAGCTGCCATATCCCTGAATTAGGTCTGTTCTAGGGCTTCGAACCGGTGCGTCCCAGCTCTGGAAGTCCGGCGATTGACACTTCCAGTGATCCGGCCAACGTGCTGCGCCATCTGGACCATGTTGGTATTATAAAGGGTTTGAATTAAATTGCTACGTAACAAAAAGCAAACGCAGGTAGGATTCGAACCGGGATCGTTGCACGCAAGCGTCTTATCCATTAGACTACCGCTTCATCTGTATGTTTGTAAGGAAAGGAAATTCATCATCATCACTTGATACGATGGGAAAATATGTTGCGTGTGGCAATTATGGGCTACAGATCAACCCGACATAATCATAAGGAAATTTACTCTGACTGATATTCCGTACAGTACATTTTGTAATATGATTGTGCATTCATATAGACAGTAATACAGTGATAGTGTTCTGATTGGTTGAGGGTGATCACGTGGTAATGTTTACCCAGCCGTTTAACACTGGTTGTAGTAATTGTTTAAGATGGGCTAGAGTTTTGATGGCCCCTGAATCAAGACAACAAATTTTTAGCTATTCGTTCGTTTGATCTTTCGGTTTTGGCACAACGTCGTCTTCTCGGTCCATTATCCCACAGCCACGACCCTGCTTGGTAAACGCACTCAGGCAGGGGCGTAGCGAAGGCATTTTCTTGGGGGTGGAAGCCAGTTTGCCGACTGACATTAGTGGCAAAAAATTGCTATGGGCAAATTTTCCGACACAACACTAACATGACCAGACAAAAGTACTTTGTTTTTCTGCCACCTGAAACCGCAGCTCTTTCCGTGAGTAAAATACAATGTATTAAAAAAAGTAAAAACAACTGATAACAAACAACTTAGCAAACCCATAGCTCTAGGTTTGCCGACTGCAAATTTATTCTGGACCAACCCTTGTTCTAGTACCTTTGATGCTTCGTTTGCCGATTAAGGCTCCAAATGCCGACTGGCTAAAAATATTGGGGTGTCACCCCCCCGCCCCCCACACACACACACACACATTCTCATTTTTGCATCCTTGTGGAGACCTCTATTGTTCTTTCCTTTGTTCCTGTACTTAACAATTTCTCATAGGGTTTATACACAACATTCCTTGCGGAGACATGGCTCCTTTAGAAATTCCTTGTGGAGACCAATTGTTCTTGCCTTTCCCTTTTGTTATAGGACTCCACAAGGTAGCGGTTATAGGGGCACACACACACGCGCGCCCCGGTTGCTACGGCCCTGCACTCATGTTTAACAAATGGTCACATATTCAATTATCAATAACTTTCATGACATATTAACGCATGACCCACACATTAAATCAAACTACTAATAAATAAGCATTATCAGAAATCGATATATACGGTGATATTGATCAATCTATTTATTACCAAATAACCACATATTCAAAATAGTACTATATACAAATAAAATGGGTCCTATTAAAAAGCGTCAAGGACGGATTCGCGGCGTCAAGGGCTGGATTCGGCGTCAAAGCCTACATCTCAAGGCGTCAAGGGTTTTTCTACGACCACAACGAGTAAAAATAGCGGACAACAACATGTGAAATAGGGCTAAATATCTAGAGGAAGCGTTAATGTGACATACAAATATTTTTTGGAATTTCTAAAAGTCTTTTTACCATGAAAAATGTATGTTTAAACTTGACAAACGTTAATATTTTACGGCGGCCATTTTGCGCATGACCAAACAGGGAAAAGGTAAAATGGCCGCCGTAAAATGAAACGCTTTTTAGTAGGACCGAATAAAATTGAAAGATAAATGTTTGAAAGGTATGTTAAATTGCAGTTAGAAGGCCTATTTGAATATTAGCAATAGAAGCGTACATGTTTATCTTCCCGGCCCGGTTTAAATATTGGTTTCGTTCCACTTTTCTCCAATATTTTGCAGATGATGGGTTCTACGTCAAACTCATAAGTTGAGGAAATTAAATTTATCGATTGGGCGATATTAGGCGTTTTAGGCGCCGTTTTTAGGTAAATGTTCGTTTTACTAGGTTTGGCAGTTAAACATGCACGGCTCTATGAGCCAAGAATAGGCCTTAAACACTGCAAATACTAGAGTGTTAAAAACAACACCGGTAATGTTTAATATTGGGCAAATCGTCTAATATGAACAACATGAATAAATGAACACCAATATGAATACAGATAACAACAATTGGTGTTATTTGTACAACTCATTTTTTGTAGGGCAGATTCTTTAAACAAAATATAAAATATATAACAATTTATGCACATAAATATTGGCAGGACCGCCATGTGGAATACATTCAAGGTATAACTAGACACGCAAATGAATCCTGAAATTTATAATATTATGCGAGCTAAGTTCAATGCTGAAACAATATCACCACAGACACCTTAAAGACTTTCACCATACGGAAAACATCTCAGTGTTTCGTTCCACACGTGTCTATGATGAGAACCAGAATAGTGATCATTTATGTCTATATACATGTAGTCTGGTACCTATTACCTACATCGTGATTAATGGGGGCCAAGTCTCTTACTCTGTGTGATTTTTCGGAAGTCTCTCTTTCTCAAGGATGTCATCAACCAGAGACTTTCCTGCATAAGCAGAGGGTGTTTTGAAGGAACCACCGATTCGATCCCACAGCGTGAAATACTGGCCGTAGTTGTAATTGTAGTACAGATGATGATCGGTGTGGTGCGCCGAGCCGTTGATGAAGGGTCTGAGAAAGGTTGGTACCCGGTAGTCACCATCGTGGATGCTGATAGTCCACACATTCACCAGGAAGAAGAGTACCAGGTAAGCATGCTTGTTGAGCGGGAAAATGAACGGGTACAGATGATATGGAAGGCTCTGAAGAAAGCCATCAATCGGGTGGAAGGCGTGGCTGGCGAACGGGGTGGGCACCTTCCAAATGTGGTGCATCTTATGAATATGGCGGTAGACAATGCGATGGTGCATTCCACGGTGGATCCAGTAGATGGCGCAATCGGTGAAGAAGATGAAGCCAATAATGTCTCTGATAATCAACAACCACCCTGGAGAGAGAAGAAATATCAATCAAAGAGTTACCTTAATAAATATGGACTGGCCGCCAACACAAACAAGCTTGGAGGTCGAGGTTACAGTCGCAAAAGTTGCCTCAAAATCCAAAACCTCATTAATGTCAGACAAGCTTCTTTGTTTAACGGTTAGCCCTATCTGAGCAGGAGGGTCGGCGCAGGAGAGATAGTGAACAAAAGAAGATGACATTTTAGTCTCTGACGAGAATTAAACACAATAACTCATTGTGCTTAATAACAATAGAAGTATTGTCAGATCTAGGTCGAACACATTTTATTTTTATGTGGAGCACAATACACAATTTTAATAGTTATAATCGATCAACGTGCCTCTCTTTTCATTCACGCTATATTTATCTCCAAACCATAATGCATAAACATAATTCAACCCCCCCCCCCCCCCCCCACACACACACACACACACTTTCTTTATCGAAGTCATTTTGCTAAATTGGCCTATATAAGGTCAGGGTGAATGGGGCCGTTTCTCTTACCAAATGGTCCCAGCTGCGGGGAACCGTCAAAGAGCTTGCTGTACCCTCGTACCTCGAGGAAGAATATGGCGGCAGTAAAGACAGCAATAACCGGTAGAATCTTAAGTGATGTGGAGATCTCCAATCGTTTCTGATTCTGTGGGAACAATAAGGACATTTTTCACGTGGTTATTTGCTTAAAAGGTGTTACACTTATGTTAATTTGTAACTACACTTTAAGCCAAAAAAGTCTCCGGTTTCTGGTCTCCGCGAGCGTTGCCTCAGACCTGCGCGTTAGCAATTCATTTTTACTTATTTTATTAAACATTTTTACTTCTATTTTTTGCTTTAAAACAATATCCAATTACAGCCAAAATGGCTGAATTGATTGTAATTCTGCTGTGCTGTGTGTTAAATGACTTTTTCACATAGGGGTATGAACGTTTGCCCGATTTGTGCGGCCTCTCCTTGGTCTGGTTCCAAACTTCCAATAACCACGTATACCCGATTATGAAGCCGACCTATGACCAGAAACCGGATACGTTTTTTAAAATTATATCAGATTTTTCGATCGGTAAGCACGAATTGTATTTTAAGCTTATTAAGACGAAAATTCAGTTGGGGGGGGGGGGGGTGAATTTTTTTTCTTCTATATTGATATAGTTTTAAGGGAAGATTATTTGATACCGTATCATCAACCTTACACCAGGTAAGTTTTATGTAAAGCTGTGATCAACGGTTTTCCAACAGTTGCAGAGCGTTATTTTGACACCAACCTTTAAAAACAGTGGGTGTTTCTCCAGCCGGTGATCGAACAGAAAGTAGTAGTTGAATGATGCAGAGGAGAGATACAAAAGTATCCCGGAGACGTTGGAGACCAAGAACAGGCTGCATATCTGTCGAAGCCAGTACCCATTACCCCAGCTCTCTGGATACACATAATACTCATCGAATACGTACTTATCAGCAATGTTCAGTACAATGTCCATAGTGGCCGCGATGATTACAGTTGACTCGGAGAATTATGCCTCGAATCTGATGTCGAATTTTGCCTCGAATCTGGAGGGGGAAGGAAACTAGAGATTTAGTGTTTGTTGGAACGAACACACGGTGTTCGTGTTAACTTCCAGTTCAATCAAGTGATCAATGATGACGTCACAGTCGTATTTTTGAAAATGTCTCACAAAATTGTTGCATGTACTATTTTGTTGCAGTTTTTTACTTTTTTTTACAATGCAGTTTTGAACTGAACATTTCATAAACACTGGTATTGTGTATTGTCTATCTTACACAATCAGAAGAACAAGTAGACATTATGGTCATGCTTTTATAAGGCCAAACAAAAAAGTCTCCGGTTTCTGGTCATCGGTCGGTTTCAAAATTGGTGTGGTGACGCGCTTTTTTCGGCCATCATTTTTTTTTTTTTTTTTTTTTTTTTGCCAACAGGGAAATACAAAGTATAGTGGCTAAGAGAGACCTCACAAATCGGGAAAACGTTCATACCCTTATGTGAAAATGTCGTTTAAAGCACGGCATGGCAGAATTCCAATCGATCCAGCAATTTTGGCTGCAATTGGACATCGTTTCATAGCACACACAAAAAGGGAAAATTAAAAATGTCGACGTGCGGGTCTGAGTGGACGCGCGTGGATTCCAGAAACTCACCCCTGGAGCCTTTTTTTCGCCCTAACCATGATGAACAAAAATCTGTGAGTCCCTTTGAAAGAACACTGATTCTGTATGCAATCATTTAACCGACATCTTGGCGTGAAAAGTACTCATAACTCTGTCAAAAAATTTCAGATTTGGACGTTTGATGTCTCATTTTAAAGTGGAAAGGTGTATCTTTCAAACCATACCTATATTTATATATGTTGGTTACTCATTCTACGTCTGGCATTCCGTTAAATTTTGTTTGCATTTTTTTTGAGACACACTGTATAGCCTGCCTAAAATAGTTTAAACTATTAAACCTGTATTCTAAAAATAATTACCTGATTACAAATTTACTGAATTACAAACTAAATTATTCCGTCTGGCATAATTGAGAAAACGTGAAATATATCACATTTTTAAGATGAATCTCAGTGTTCCATTTTTCACACTGATAAAAGCTAACAAATCTGAATGCATTTTCACTATTTTCTCGTAAATGATCAGGTTGGTTTCTGTACATCTCTCATTGATTGTATCGATTCTTTTAAAGACATGGTATTACTACGAAAGCCCATTAGTGCCATCGTCATTTTATTTTCGAGAGCAGTTATTTTTATTTTTGAGAGCAGTTATTTTTATTTTCGAGAGCAGTTATTTTTATTTTCGGGATCTTTACGAAACAAAGTTTTGGTAGCGGGCTTTGCCTTATTTTATGTACAACAACGATTACAGGTCTGAAAGCGGAATGACCCCGTTTCACAAAGGCCATAGGACGCGCAGTCTATTTTTTAGTAACTTTCGGTTTTACCGCTATTTATATTTTCGAGAGCAGTTATTTTTATTTTCAAGAGCAGTTATTTATATTTTCGAGAGCAGTTATTTTTATTTTCAAGAGCAGTTATTTATATTTTCGAGAGCAGTTATTTATATTTTCGAGAGCAGTTATTTATATTTTCGAGAGCAGTTATTTATATTTTCGAGAGCAGTTATTTATATTTTCGAGAGCAGTTATTTATATTTTCGAGAGCAGTTATTTATATTTTCGAGAGCAGTTATTTATATTTTCGAGAGCAGTTATTTTTATTTTCCAAAGCAGTTATTTATATTTTCCAGAGCAGTTATTTTTATTTTTAAGAGCAGTTATTTTTATTTTCAAGAAGCACATGTTTCGCGCGGACGCCTAGCCTGTGTATGCAGTGTAGCTAGTGCATGCAGCTTGCATACATTCCTCAAAAGCGCAGCTGTAATACTGGGAGCAGTGTTTCCTCAGAATGCCCCACCAGAACTCAATGCGCTGGTTGCTCTGACTGCTTCCTTCGAGGAAGCTCCTCTCCCCTGCAAACTGCATCTTGAGAGTTTCTTCTCAAGAACTGTTGCATCTGTTGAACAGAACTGTTTTCCGTTCCAGCGTCGCCCCGAAGTAGTCTAGGACAACCTACTTTGTTTATCACAGTTTCCATGAAATACCCCGCAATAACGCCAGGGTCACTATTTGTTAGATAGGCTTCAAGCTAGAGGATCTGTCTTGAATACCCGTCGATACATCCGTTAATACAAACCCCGTAAGGCTTTAGTTTGTCATAAGAGTCCAGGTGCCACACAAAGTTTGGGCCTCTTCCGTTGTATGTCCTTCTCTGTAGACGCCGCTGCCTTCTTTGCTCGACTCCCTCTGGGTCTAGTAATCCCAGAAGATGGCGCACTGTTTCTCGGCTTACCAGAATTCCATTCTGAAGGCATCTCAGGTGCATCCACCGGTAACCACAAAGTTGCCCTTTACTCAACTGCCCTTCTATAAAACATGCAACATCAACGATGTCTGTGTGGTGTTTTCGGCGATAAAGGCAAAGTTCTCGCAATTACGGTTTAGATTACGCTTGCTGATAGATAAAGATATTATGATTAGAAGCAAGTGAAGCAATTATTATTTCGTCATAATTAAGTCCTAAACTAAAGTAACGCCTGATCAAATGCAGACTCCGTGCGTCCGAAGCCGCCGCAGCCATAGATGATGATGGCTTCCGGAAATCGAACAGCTGCTTCAAAAAAGACAAAAATAAAGCTGCTTGAAAATAAAAAATAACTGCTCTTGAAAATAAAAATAACTGCTCTCGAAAATAAAAATAACTGCTCTCGAAAATATCCTGGCAAGACAAACATAAAAACATTAAACCTTTCTCATTATGCCTGCGCTTGTTTTAAATGATCAGAACTTTGACCCAACTGTTTCTGTTATTTCATAAAATAACACCGTAATGCCTTCTGTGTGTGTGTTCCGACCGCATTGTGGGGGTTGCGCTGCGTTTCACGGTATACATCCGTGGCTGGGTTATCGCTGTTCGAGTGCATGTTTATATTACGCAAGTCTTGTGTAAACACGTTGCTGGCATGTTGTAAAGCTTAAATCCTTAAGGTCAATATGAGTTAAGTCTAATTTCCATACAATGGGGCTTAGTGTTTATTACCCGATCAAAGTCTGGCACCAAACCACATACCGCCTAGCTCCGCGAGAATGTATATAAATTATCTGCCTTTGTGTACGTCACGAACGTTTCGTTAAAACTTCGACAATTCGGGGGGATCAAATTTTGATTATTAGATAAACCATTAATTAATCCACTCGATTAAAAAAACATTTAAAATTGTTTTTAATTCATACCAATCAATATAACAGCACCAACAAATAAAGTTTGGTAAATACACTATTCACAGGCCCTTTAATTTATCACTAAAATTTTATTCAAATATCCTGTCACTTTAACGGCAATGTTTTTGTTCACTCAGGAAGAAATACGTGTCCTTTTCATAGTTTCTTAGTTTCTTTATTGGCGTTTGTCAAGGCCAAAAAACGTCTCCCCGGTCAGTCTCCGCGCACGCGCCTCAGACCCGCGCGTCGGCATTTTTAGTTGTTTAGTTGTTTTTTCGGTTTTGGTTTTTGGGCTTTTTTTGCTGTGAAACAATGTCCAATTGCAACCAAAATTGTGACCGGGGAAAAGTCGCAGACATGAAATTTGACGTCAAATTTCGCGACTTGGGGAAAAGTAGTGAAATTTTCCATGAATATTGACGTCAATATTTAAGTCTTTAGTGTCCCTTCAGGGTCATTAGGGTTAAGTCGCAGACATGAAATTTGACATCAAATTTTGTGACTTGGGTGAAAGTCGCAGACATGAATATTGCCGTCAAATTTTGCGACTCGGAAAGAAAGTCGCAGACATCAAATTTGACGTCAAATTTCGCGACTTGGGGAAAAGTTGTGAAATTTCCCATGAATATTGACGTCAAATTTCACGACTTTGGGGAAAAGTCGTGAAATTTTCCATGAAATTTGACGTCAATATTTAGGTCTTGTGTGTCCCTCCAGGGCCACCATAGTTTTAATATCGGGAAAGGAAGAAGCCAAAATCACGCATAAAGAGACAACAAACGGGACAATGAGAAACACTGAAGGAGTTATTTCCAAAATTTGGGAGAGAAAAAACATGCAACAGGTTGAAGGAGTGTTGATACTTGATACCTAGGTTGGTGAACCGGGCAAGAGACCCAGGCAAGTATCAACACTCCTTCAACCTGCATTGCGGGTTTTTGAGCCGTCGATCCATGCGTTTGGCAACACGGCTACGGCTCGACCCAACATATCAGAGGGGAATTTAATATTATATACATATTTTGTATTATGATTGTGCAATAACTTATTTACATGATTGGGATCATGTTTGTGTTGATCTGACATAATGGTAGTATGTTTGCTCAGGTGTGACAACGCCGCGATCGATCGTTTGCCGTGTTTAGTTGTAGGTCAAATAGAGGGTAGGCCTAGTTCCAGGCATTTGTACCAATTAGTACACAGTCCCCCTGAAGACAAAGTACACAACCTGGGTACTGTTTGCGAAACTACTCATGCTTACTTTCTTTGAAGTCTGAAGAAAAGTTTGAAAAAGTATTCGCGATTTTTTTTATTTTTTATTTTTTTATTATTATTATTTTTTTAAATACAAAAAACACTTGTTTTAAATGTAGGCCTATATATTTTTCGTGTTTCCTCTGAAATAAAAACACATCAAATAGAATGATTTTTCAGGTTAATTGGTAGGCGAACTAATATTTACCAGTTTCACATCAATTAAGGTTTAGACATCAGCAATACTGTAACCATATAATTACCCTACGGGAAGGTACATCATTGGTAATAGGTAAAACTTGTAGCTTTGCATGGTGAGGATGATAAGTAAGACTAATTGCGGTGACACCATGTGGAATCTCAATTGAGTAGTAATTAGTTCTGAAAAGAAGTGGGGGTACAACTCGACGTTTCGATCAGTATGCTCTGATCGTCCTCAGGAGGACGATCAGAGCATACTGATCGAAACGTCGAGTTGTACCCCCACTTCTTTTCAGAACTAATTACTACTCAATTGAGATTCCACATGGTGTCACCGCAATTAGTCTTACTTATCATTGGTAATGTTAGCAAAAACCTGCTTCTATGAGTATGCTTACTCTCTTTGAATCAAGATATACATTGAAGGGAAGGTACAACATTGGTGATGTTGGCAAAACTGCTTCTATGAGTATGCTTACTCTCTTTGAATCAAAATATACATTGAAGGGAAGGTACAACATTGGTAATGTTGGCAAAACTGCTTCTATGGGTATACTTAATAATCTCTTTGAATCAAGATATACATATAAGGGAAGGTATAACACTGGTAATTTTGGCAGAACTGCTTCTATGAGTATGCTAATCTCTTTGAATCAAGATATATTGAAGGGTTCAAGGGAAGGTACAGCATTGGTAAAGTTTTGCAGAACTGCATGGGTACGCTAACCGTCTTTGAATCAATCAACCAGCCTTTGAAAGATTTAGCTCAATGCAGAGTTTCATTCACAATTTGTACACAAAATAATTGAAGCAAAACGTTTTTTCAGCAACTTTTTGTAAAATGTGCATATTTTGTTTTTCTCTGAAAGGAGACTAGGAGATCACTTCAAACAAAACTGTGTTTCTGGTAGCTTTTCCAACTTTGCATCAAGTTAGCTCTTGTATAATGACTGGATAATTGTGTAACAGGGTTATTACCAATGTTGTACATTCCCGTTAAATAGACTTACCGCTTGAGGTGCTCACCGTTGGAAACCCAAAACCGAAATGACATGAACTTGAAAATTAAAAACCTTGTATGATTTGAATCCTGGTCTGAATTTTGGTCATCAATAGTTATTTTAGAAACATTGTCCGACGTTGATAAGTCAGTAATGAAAATAGAATAAAAGTTAATATTTATTACATAGTCTTTCAGTAGAACAGTATCTATATCTTGTTGAGTGCAGATGTTCTATTTTCAGGGCATTTGCAGCTATATTTAGACTTACAAATTCAAAACCTTTTATTTATTTAAATCCTGGTCTGATGAACTTTGGTCCTCAATAGTTATTTTAGAAACACTGTCCAAAATTTACGCAAATCGTTGATAAGTCTGTAATGAAATTACCGGCTAAGTTTAAGTCATGATAAAGGTGTGAAAATTCATTCACAATTTGTACACAAAATAATTGAAGCAAAACGTTTTTTCAGCAACTTTTTTGTAAAATGTGCATATTTTGTTTGTGTTTTTATCTGAAAGGAGACTAGGAGATCACTTCAGACAAAACTGTGTTTCTGGTAGCTTTTCCAACTTTGCATCAAGTTAGCTCTTGTATAATGACTGGATAATTGTGTAACAGGGTTATTACCAATGTTGTACATTCCCGTTAAATAGACTTACCGCTTGAGGTGCTCACCGTTGGAAACCCAAAACCGAAATGACATGAACTTGAAAATTAAAAACCTTTTATGAATTGAATCCTGGTCTGAATTTTGGTCATCAATAGTTATTTTAGAAACATTGTCCGACGTTGATAAGTCAGAAATGAAAATAGAATCAAAGTTGATATTTATTACATAGAGTCTTTCAGTAAAACCGTATCTATATCTCGTTGAGTGCAAATGTTCTATTTTCAGGGCATTTGCAGCTATATTTAGACTTACAAATTCAAAACCTTTTATTATTTAAATCCTGGTCTGACGAACTTTGGTCATCAATAGTTATTTTAGAAACACTGTCCAAAATTAACGCAAATCGTTGATAAGTCGGTATTGAAATTACCGGCTATATATTTAGACCTTTTCATGGATTTTTAACTTGAGGAAAAAATAATTGGCCCTATATAGGCCTTATCTATAGTTAGATTTAAAAAGGTTTAAAAGGAAAATGCCTATTTTTGGCAATCGGTAAACATGCCACAGTTCAAAATTCCGCAGTTTACACACGTTTTGCAGTTTAACGTATGTTTTGGGGTTACAAATACAGCATTGAAATAGAGAATAAATTACGAGCCTGTTTCTGGTCATAACGTCGGCTTCAAAATCGGTGCGTTGACGCGGCTAAGAGAGGCCTCACAAATCAGGCAAACGTTCATACCCCTATGTGAAAAAGTCGTTTAATTAAAACACAGCACGATCCAGCAATTTTGGCTGGAATTGGACATCGTTTCATAGCAAAAAATAATAAATAATAATAATAATAATAATGCCGACGTGTGAGTCTGAGGCGGTGCGCGTGGAGGCCAGAAACCGGAGACGCCTGAGTGATTTTCCTTAATGTATTCCCAAACCCTGAATTTCCAATAAATCACTGTTTATTATGTTTCATATGGAAAAAGAAATGAATTCATTGAAATCACCGGTGAATGACAATCAACCGCGCCCTATATTTATTAGTAATGAATAGCTCCAAATACTAGAGACAGCTTGAAACCCCTCAGAATTTGTTTGGATTGAAAAGTTTGTTAGCCTAATTGCCTATGGGCCTTTACAATTTTTCATGAAAAAAACAAACTTGCAAAAAGTTGTGGCTGTCCAGTTAGCCCCCAATTGGCCGCGTGGTTGGTCACCCTTATTCTAGAGCCATTACGTATGGTTATTGTTGGTTTGCCTGTACAGTCCTAAGGCCCCTCAACAAAAGTATCTGGTTTCTGGTCTCAGACCCGCGCGTCGGCATTTTTAATTTTGTTTCTCTCTTTTCTGGATCAATTGCAATTCTGCTGTGCTGTGTTTTAGTTTTTCACAAACATGGACGTTTTCCCGATTTATGAGGCCTTTCTTAGCCACCTTACTTTATGTGGGCCTATGGGAAATTTGGTCCCCGCGTATGTATCACGTACATCCCTAAAAAAAAAAGATGGCCGGGGAAAAAATAAAAAATAAAAAAGCGCGTCACGGCACCGATTTTTGAAGCCGACCAATGACCAGAAACCGGAGACTTTTTGGGGGGCCTTATAATATTTGTTATAGTGGAAATCCATTTCACAATCTCTATAAGTAAAATGCGTTCAATCCTGCAATCCTGCATGATAATTTCCTTTCGAAAGATTTACAGATGAAATGACATATCAATTATGTGAGTACTATAGAAGGACGCTCGAACATGGGGGAAGATATGTCTTATCCTCAGCCCATAAACTGACAACATGTTCTAAATCCAAGAACAATGTCCACTGACAGCAAATCAGATAATCTAACAAACCTTGCATTAATAGGCTGTGCAGGTATAATACACAGTACCAATAAGAAATGTGGAATTAGACTTATCGGGTCGATCTAGACCGCATAGCTTCCTTTATATAGACAAATATGCAGAACCGAGTCAATCGTTGGCAGAATGAATAGAGACTTGTATTGTCTCAAGCTCAACTGGACTCTAAGCTAGCTAAGCTGGTTACATCAGCTTCTTTAAAGCTTTAATCTCTGGCATAGTCTTGTAAGCCGACTTCTTGGAAGTGTGCCAACTAGCCAACTTTCTATGGCTATCACTCTCCCTAAAATGTCCTACCCCCGCCCCCCAAGCTCTCGCCCCTTTTGCACCCACTCATAAAATTCACTCAAACAAGTATATAGGCCTAGATGTTTGGTTTTTGGGTAAGGGCCGTGAAATTGTTTTTACATTTTCACGGTCTTTTTCTGTTTTCTCTTTTGACTAAAAGCTAAAATAAAATGTTTTTATGTTTTTATATGGCACCTTTCACTGTCCCCCTTGGCTAACTCATGATTAATCTATCATCATCATCATCATCATCATCATCATCATCATCATCATCATCATCATCATCATCATCATCATCATCATCATCATCATCATCATCATCATCATCATCATCATCGTCATCATCATCAAGGCTATACTATAGTTCGTCCATTTGTTGGACAAAGCCCTCCTCATAAAACTTCCATTTGTCTCTCTCTCTAGCCACTCTTATTATTATTATTATTATATACTTTATTTAATCTCGATAGCATCATAGGTTATGACATAATAATAAAATTTAAAATGACATATCCTCTTTACGTGATGGTCGAGAGACCATAATAAAAACTTAACATGGATATATAATAGACAAGAATGAATGATTAAAAACTAGGTTCTAGGAACTGCTAATAGTTGACAGGTAAGATTGATAATAATAACTATACAATGAAGACTTAAAACTTACGAGTGATTTAGAATCTCTAATATGTAACGGAAGGTTATTATATAATGTAGGACCATTAATACTAAAAGCACGTTCATAAATTTTTGATTTAGTAAAAGGAACGCGAAGAACTTTATTTTTAACAGATCTTAAAGTCATCTGTGTGGCCGGATTATACAAATTCACAAGATCAGTAATATAACTTGGAGTTAATTGATTAAAAGCTTTATACACTAAAATACACGTTTTCAACTTATGCCTGTATGATAATGGAAACCATTTCAGTTCACGGTACATTGATTCTGGTTCTGTATCAATAGGTCGATTTAGAATGATTCGCATGGACTTTCTCATAAGTCTGTCCAAGCGTTTTGAATTATTAACACCACAGTTACCCCAAATGGACAAACAGTAATCAAAGTTAGGTAGAATAAAACTATTGAAAAACTGCTTTCTACCAAATTGCGGTAGGAAGCGGCGGATCCGCGAAAGAATATATAATTTTGCTTTAATTTTTGAACAAATTCGATCGACATGCTTAGTCCACGACAGATCGTTTTGTATGATGACACCGAGCAGTTTTTCAGAGTCCACATTATCAAGCCTAGTATTGTCTAGAAACACATCGAGATCTTTCTTAACTAATCTAGTTGTCCATGTTGCCGTGCCCATGTGTGCTGTTATGTCATCTCTCCATCTTTTCTTTTGCCGTCCTCTCTTTCTCTCGCCTGATTAATCTATAGTCAGTGGCAAATCCAGGGGTCTCATTTTTATCCCCTTTTTACCATACGTTTAGGTTGCCCACCCCCCACCCCCGGCCTGGAATTTCATTCTTGGGCAAGGCCACTTCCATTAGAATATCAGAATGTCTATGGGGACATTTTTAAGGGGAACCAAGGCCAAGACCATGCAGGACTACAATTCAGGCCATTGCCTCTGTGGCCTCTGTGAAATTCCATGCCTGGGGCTGTCCCCCTTTTAAAAAAAAGGTGTACCACCCACTTTTTAGCCACCCTGCATGCTCTATGTTTTCAATTTTGGGTATAACTATAGAATGCAGGGCCACACCGAAGGTTACTTCTTATAAATTTACGTAAAATACACAACTGCGGTTCCTAGGTCAAATTCAGAAAAAGGGAAAAAAGGTGTTGAAATTTGGCCCTGTATTCTATAGGTACTCCCAATTTTGCATAGTTTATTAAATACACACCTTTGGGAAACTTTAAAAAAATTAACATGTCGACAACATTTTAGTGAATGAACGTCATTGCAATGGTGGCAAAACTGCATCTACGACTACGTGCGCTCACTCTTACCATGGAGGTAGAATTCTACCTCCATGCTCTTACTGTGCGCTCATTCTTAATTGTTGTAATAATTCTTATGTGAAATTTAGGAAAGAGAAAACTTTTTCCTTTATTTTAACTGGAAGATTAATACCATCATCTGCTTAACACTACCCGGTACTAGTAAGTTTGACATTAAAATTCAGCCATTTGTTTTGTTTTTCAATTACCAACAATACCAATCCTATATATTTCCTTAATGAATTAAACTTCAATATACAGTCAATTGGAATATGCTACTTCGTGCAAATTACAAAGCATAAGCATATACAACAATGCACTGTGCAAATGAACAAAAACATTGGTTTAGACAAAAGACAATGACGAGTAATTCAGCACCAAGTTGTGCTACAGGCCCTTTGAATGCCGATTTAAAAAAATGAATTTAAAGTATTAAAATATTAAAATAATGTCATAAGTTTTAGGGAAAATATTTTGAAAATATGTTACTAGTTCGGAAATAATCACATCACTAACTCACGTGGATCTTGGATGCCGTGACTATGCCTTGACCGACCGCCGAGTCTGAAGAAAAATGGCCATCGTCGCTTCAACGTTGATGAAGGTCCACTGAATACCAACCCTACGTCAATTCCGGAACTCAAACCAAACCACCATAAACAGATCAATGACCCCCAACACGATGATTGCTGAAACAATTCGTGTGTATTATACCATGGAGGTAGATTATACCGTGTGCGGTGTATACAGTCAGGTTATCTGGCAGTTATTACACTCTCAAAAGTTCCCCATGTCCTGGATTGGATTGCAGAAACCACATCATTCTTTTCTCGTCTATCATTATCAAGACATTATCCTTGATTGCGAGAATACCGTGTCAACGTGGAGTACAGACTGTTTTCGAGGCAGGGCTGTGCCACAACTATACTGTGGGTGGGTAGAAACTCCGGACTTCTTTGAATTGCCAGAAGTGCCGCGGCTGTCTAAGATGTTTGGTATGTGTGGGTATAGCTTCCGGTAGGCACAGTTTGTAGTTTGGCAGAGACGGTGTGCAGAGGTTAACCGGTATCGTTGACTCAAGGGTCCATGACGCTCAGTTGACATTGAGGACTAACTGTGGTGAGGCATAATCACCACCCGACTGTAGTTGCCGAAATAAAGAACCGCCCGAAGCGGATAAACTTTAAGAAACTGACACCACCGAGACGTCTTAAAGGGATTAGCAATATATCCACACCTACCTTAACGCATTGTTTAGAGCAGTGGTTGCCAACCTTTTTTAACCGAGTGCCGAATTGTAATTGACAGAAGTTATTGTAGGTCGCAAGGATTAATAACTAACGCTTTCAAGGCATACACCGACGCTCCTAAAATACCACCTCATGATTATACGATTGTGAAAAATTGTACCGTCATTTTTTTAAATTTCCCCTTATTGTTTCTCCTGCATGAGATCTTAAGGACAATTTTGCAAGTTTCTAAAGTTTAAGGTTGAACACATTTACATCGTCCGACCGTAACATGGCAGTAATGAGGAACAATTTTCATTCCTCGGGCACAATATACTGGGTCAGTTTAATACAGTGGCGTAATTAGGGTCCAATTTTCAGGGGGGCACTAGGGGGAGCACCACTTTTTCTAGGGGGAATGTCAATACTTGAATCCTGCAGTCTCAAATAGAGACCTATTTTTCAAAAATTCTGAATGGGGAACCCGGGGGGCTGGGGGGGGGCACGTTCCCCCGTGCCCCCATAGTTACGACACTGGTTTAATATCGCACTGTTTCCACTATAGCCATAAATATGACAATACAAGGCAATGGAGTGCATCGGATTTGTGTTCTGATGGCTGAGTCGTCAGAATGTGGGTTCGAATCCCAACCGCAACCGGGGTGCTTGTGTCCTTGAGCAAGACACTTTACCATAATTGCTTCTCTCCACCCAGGGGTAAATGGGTACCTGTGAGGGCAGAGCTGGTTGTTGTGTTTGATTAGCCCATAATTATGCGCTAAAATGGCAGCAATTGAGCTGTGTACTCCCCAGGGAGCTGAGATGGTTTCAGGAATGATTTATGAGCCTGATGAGCAGGGGTAATAATGTAATGCGCCTTGAGCACCAGTTTGGTGGATACGTACACCATATAAGTTTACATTATTATTATTATTATTATTATTATTATTATTATTATTATTATTATTATTATTATTATTATTATTATTATTATTATTATTATTATTATTATTATTATTATTAATATTATTATTATTATTATTATTATTATTATTATTATTATTATTATTATTATTATTATTATTATTATTATTATTATTATTATTATTATTATTATTATTATTATTATTATTATTATTATTATTATTATTATTATTATTATTATTACAAGTGCATCATCTCTTTTCTAAACTGACAAAACGAAAAGGTTAGGCCAAAATAAAAGTCTCCGTTTTCTGGTCTCCGCGCGCGTCGTCTCGGACCTGCGCGTCGGCCCTTTTAATTTTCTAATTTCTTTTATATGAAGCGATGTCCAATTGCAGCCAAAATTGCTGGATCGATTGGAATTCTGCCGTGCTGTGCTTTAAACGACTTTTTCACATAGGGGTATGAACATTTGCCCGATTTGTGAGGCCTCTCTTAGCCACCATACTTTGTA
This sequence comes from Zoroaster sp. YZ-2022, assembly GCA_029582265.1. Classification (NCBI taxonomy): domain Eukaryota; kingdom Metazoa; phylum Echinodermata; class Asteroidea; order Forcipulatida; family Zoroasteridae; genus Zoroaster; species Zoroaster sp. YZ-2022. The sequence goes on along the minus strand of CM055835.1, from coordinate 968,462 downwards.
TATGGGAAATTTTGAAGCCGACCGATGACCAGATACCGGCTTATGGTTGACTAGTCATTTTTTTCCTTTTTTAAATGGCGCACTTACCTTTTGCTTCATTCTCGGGAAACTTACAAAACTATGGTGCATTATAGTTGTATGAACTTATCTAGATCATGTTTGTTACAAACAGAACAACCACAGCGAAATTATATGATTTACTGGAAGGTCAGTACTTGTGAAAGTGCATCAAGTTGTTCAAGATGTATCGTCCGGGTTTGGGCCGGTTTGACGGTAAAAAATAAAATGCTATTTTTCTGGAGTTAGGAAGTTCCATTTGATAATACATTTATTTCAATGCTGTCCTTGGAAATAGAAATATACATTGCTTGTAATAGGTTGAAATACAGTATTACAGGTACATTAAATATATATGAAATTATTACACAAAGGACAACATTTAGGTTTGGGTGAAGCAAAAATGCTTTTGTGCCCTAACCTAGGGACAGACAAAAAACTCAAAAACAAAAAAATCAAAAATTGAAATTGAACAAAAAACTCAAAAACTTAATAATTAATAAAATGATGGGTCATTGTTTTAATCCTCAGCTCGCACGTGACCACACAATTTATTGTATGTAACGGGCCGGGGCGTGGACAGTCTTCCGATTGGCTAGCGCAGCTGTCAATCAGAATCCGGTGTGTTCGATTGAAATATGGCTCCTATTTACAGTTTCCGTCATCCGAATTTCATGTTTGTTTTATCTTGTAAAATTTGTTCGCTTTATAAATTCTATTAAGTTGGTCATCTTAGCCAAACACGGGCGATGTATACAAATAACTAAAGGATGGACATGACCTCATTTTTAATAATCATCTGTGATTTTATTGTTCTATGCTGTTAGGGAAACTAATTTTATGCTTTGCATTTGCATTGACTTTTGAAAGATACTTGGGCAGTAGTGGAACATTGTTAAGATTATGAAACATATATATATCATGGTTATGAAAAGAAATCTATTAGGCACTATATTATAATCACCTTCCATTTCATTTTTCTTTCAAGAATATTGATTAAAACGTTTTGAGAGCTTCTCTTCAAATTAAACTATTTTATTTAAAATTGTAATTTTTTAATTTATGTTAAAAAAATTAATAACAATTTTACAACCATCTGGAATAAGTGCCCCATAAACATTTGGGGGGGGGGGGGAAGTCATTATACAAACATAATTTTTTTAATGACCAAACTTCTGCACGTCTCAAAAACGGCTCTCAAGACGCCACGCATATGATCACACATTGACATTCAGCATTTTACAAGATAATTATTCACCAAACTTCTGATTTAATGGGATTATATAGCATTGGTAGAGCTGACAAAATAGTTGCTGGCAGTGTTAACACTTTGTGTGATCCACCATATGCATGAAATAACAAACCTGTGGAAGTTTGAGCTCAATCAGTCATCTGAGTCACGAGAAAATAGTGAAACCGATCCCATGATTTTTTCACAAAACCATTGGAACTTCCCGGCTTGCAAATCGGCTACTATTTTAGGACATACGAGTTAATCGCGGAAACAGTCGTTGGTAAAGTACGTGCTGGCCTGTTCTGAATCAGGCTGCAGTGCAGTTGTACGTTGTCTCACGCACAAAACACAACCTTGCCCACGTCGAACACGCATGAAACACACTCACGCAGCAAAGTACCTCCGGGAACGAATCAAACTAATGTAGCACTGCAGCCGATTCACGGATACGACTGATTGCAAATGCTATTCTTGGCTGTCTTATTTCGGTCAACTGAGGGCGACATTGCAACTGATTTAATTTTTTTTAAATAATTTCGATTGTTGCAATCGAAAACAGTTGTTGCGATTTTGGAGGTCTTCAGATACAGTTTTCTCGAAGATGACAGCATTTCAGAGGGAAATATTTCACAGGAAGATTGGTACTAGTATCAACTTTTTAAACAGTAAGCTTTCAGATTGAAGCTTTGTTTTTGATCCTTACCAATCCTATAGAGTCCCTTTAAACGACCCTTTTTTCACAAAGGGGTATGAACGTTTGCCTGATTTGTGAGACCTCTCTTAGCCACTGTACTTTGTATATGGGAAATTTGGTCCCTGTGTGTACATCACCTATCAGGTATTTCCCTGTTGGGGGGGGGGGGGGCAAAAAAAAACAGATTACCAAAAATGATTACCGATGACTAAAAACAAGAGACTTTTTTTGGCCTAATGAGGTGTTTTATTGCCCAAAATGTATTTTAACCTTTAAATAGGTTTTTTAAAACTGTCAAATAACAACATGGCCCAGTGACGTCAAAAAATAAAATAAATTAATAAAAAAGGGTTAAATGTACGATTAATACGCATCATGATGCGCATTTGAGGGACCCAGTAATATAGCGCGTTTTGTTTAACAGAGGCCAATACAAATTTAAAATTTCCAGAAATATTCTGGAGTAAAAAGAAAAGGTGGGGGGGGGGAATTGGGCATGACGGGGGGTGTCAGTCATGGGGTAGGTCAATATTAAGAAAAAAAGTTTACTAGTGGTTTTGTCTACTCTGATAAAGTTATTATAGGCTACGGTGTGGTTTTTTTAAAAATTTATATTATTATTTTATTTAGACCAAAAATTTAAGTCTCTGGTTTCTGGTCAAAAGCGCGCGTCGCCTCAGACCCACGAGTCGGCATTTTTAATTTTCCTTTTTTTTTGGCTATGAAACTAGGGCTGTGCGTTTTCGGATATTTTTGGAACCGGATACCCGAAATCAGGAAAGTTCGGATACCCGGATACCCGTTTTCATTCTTGTTGAAAACATGCCTCCTTTGGTGTACAAATACATGTAAACGTTAACAAAATTGACCTTTATAATACAGAGGATACCATATTTAATTCGATCTTTATTAAAGTATAACATCTTGGTGACAAAATATTGTATTAATTTACGGAAAGTTATTTCTGAAATAAAACCGTAAAAATTGATCACACGCGTGCGCGCATGGCCGGTGCATCACGCAGCTACAGTGGCCTCGCACGTGACTGTGTCAGGGAGTGAGTGAGTGACTACCACATGCATCATCAGAAGACAATAATCACTGGTGCGTGCGTGATCAGAGCGCATGCGTATAGCAAGTTGACTTTAATGTTCATGTCACAAAACACGTGTTGAATAATGTCATTGGTCAAAGGCGATGTGGGCGGAACTAACCCGTTGTGAGAAAACATTCATGTGCTTGCGCTTTGCCGCGCCCCTGCCTTCTAAATAAGGATATCCCGTACGCCATGTTGGCTTTGGATAAGGACATGATTTTGCGTACTAAAATAATATTTGATATTATTAAACTAACAAACTGCAAAAAATTAACGAATCTAAAATCAGAACTTGAATATTAATATGTTTCTATCACAATGAACTTTAGTTAAATGTCAATAAACCTGTCAATAAACATTGTTTCTTGAAAGAATGAATTTTTACCAATTTGGGCCCCTTTTTCTCAAAATGGGACCAAACTTGACTATTCCCTGTTGAACGTGGCATCGTGTTGATCGGTCAGTCAAGAAATGAGTCTAAAATTTAGGATGCGCACTCATCAAAAAATTACTTAACAAAACGTATCAGTGTAAGTTTTGTCTACTTTTTAATTAGTATTCAGCCAATTTGTCCGCTCCATCAATGTTTGACGATCCATAATTCGCAGCTCATCATAAGCAACCGCATTTCGTCCCTCATAAACGTCTTTTCAACTGATAGGAGATTAGGTGATTGTAAAAATATGCTGCCCAATTGAAAGGATCAAACCCGCAACCAATAATACCTTTCAAATCCGACTGATTATAGATCCTACTGTCGGTTTCAAAGACAATGACCGACTTAACACCTCCTTTTTTATGTCTTTCTTTTGAAACAAACTGTCACCTTGTCGGCAAATGTAATACACAAGAGAGCGGGTAAATAAATGTAAATGTTGGTGATATGCTGAGGGATGGTCAGTGGCACATCAAAATAATTACACAACAAAACCAATTTCAACGCTACTTTTTTATTACGACAACAATTAATGTGGACGTCCCCGATAATAAAATCCCCTCTATTAACACATCATGGTGCACACTCCAGTGCAGACATAAACCAGCAGTTATTGTTCCACTAATCCAATTACTGTGAACAATAGGCAAACATTCCATCCTGAGCAGCTAGGTTGATACTTGTTTGTAGCATGCCGCAGCCAGGCTATTTGAGTCTTAATGATAGGATACAATGTATCGGTTGGACAAAAGTGTATGGAAAATGTCCGTAAAACACTACAAAGGCGTTATCTTGAATAAAATTGCTCCTAAAAGTGTAAACAGTACATTGTTCAATAGTCAAAAATTTCTGTTCACACCGCTGAAATGGTAAGTCCCAATTTTAAAAAGTCGTTTACGGGTACTCGGAACCGAAAAACGGAACCGGGTAATAACAGTTTCGGTCGGGTATCCGGATACCCGGCACAGCCCTATATGAAACGATGTTCAATTGCAGCCAAAATTGCTGGATCGATTGGAATTCTGCCGTACTATGTTTTAAATGACTATTTCACATAGGGGTATGAACGTTTGCCCGATTTGTGAGGCCTCTCTTAGCCACCATACTTTGGGAAATTTGGTCCCCGCGTATACAATGTATCACGTATTTCCCTGTTGGCAAAAAAAAAAAAAAAAAAAAAGATGGCCGAAAAAAAAGCGCATCATTTCCTCACCACCCATGATCAAGGTTTATCATAAAGTGTTTAATAGTAAAGTAATATATTTGTTTTGGGGAATACCATCAATGTAAACTGTTTATATAGTGACAATGTTATATCATTCAAATGAAAATTTAATAAAAAACGTCACTGCATAATGACTTAGTTACTAACTACATTTTGTAGCATTAAGTTTATACATTTGAAGCCATTCGGGATGCAAGAGTTTATCCGCTCCGTGCACGGTCTGTTGAAGACACCCTTCAGGAAAGAGATTGACACCAGCTCATCATTATACACACGATAATACAATGGCACAACGAAGTGAATTGGATGCGTATTTTTCTTCCTGGGACGAACGTGTGAAATACAACCTTTTTTGTAATTTTAATTATTTTTACTTTTTTTTAAATAGTTATTTTATTGAAATTCCCCAAGCGCGTCATCAAAAAATTACTTTGTCATGTACAATGCTATGGCGTACATTCTTAACATTTAATCCATTAATAGAGATATCTCTATTGTTAATAGAGATATCTCTATTAATAATAGAGATATCTCTATTAATAATAGAGATATCTCTATTAAAATGAATTAATAAAGATATCTCTATTAAATAATAGAGATATCTCTATTACAGGAATTAAATGTTAACTTTGTACGCCCAAAACAGAGATATCTCTATTAACAATAGAGATATCTCTATTAACAATAGAGATATCTGTATTAATAATAGAGATATCTCTATTAAATGAATTAATAAATATATCTCTATTAAATGAATTAATAAATATATCTCTATTAAATGAATTAATAGAGATATCTCTATTATTAATAGAGATATCTCTATTAACAATAGAGATATCTCTATTAACAATAGAGATATCTCTATTAATAATAGAGATATCTCTATTAATAATAGATCTCTATTAAATGAATTAATAGAGATATCTCTATTATTAATAGAGATATCTCTGTTTTGGATTAATTGTCAAGAATGTACGCCATACAATGCATAGTTAATTTAATCGATATCTGTGGTACACTGGCAGCCTGAAGATTTGACGTCACGCTTCGATGCTATAGTGAATTACGCTATTTCTCGAAGTTTTAAATTTGACCCTTGGTTGGTAGTTAGCTCGCAAGCCTCGAAGCGTGACGTCAGATCTTCAACACAAAATATCCAATGAAATCCCTTGGATGGTTACGCCTGGTGCCCGTCTTTATTGTTGAGGATACAGACAGACGTCTTTATTGTTGAGGGGACCAGTCTCGATCCCGTGCCTGGATTATGTAGAATGGATTTTCACTGCTGGAAGGCTACAATGGGCTCGGACTGTATAATAAATATACACATTACTTACACAATAATTATAGCTTACACATTATTATTTACCGTTTTACACTCTGACCTGTGTAAATTGAAAGGTTTGATAATGCCGTGAAGAGAAAAGTACTCTAAAGTTTAGACATTCCAAACTCAATATTTGTTTTGTGCATTTGAAAATGTTTTCCCCGCTGATCGAGGAACGGTACAATTTTCTTGTAATTTTATTTTTTCATAAAAATGTTATTTTATTCAGTGCACTGCAATTTTCTCTTCGTAAAATAAATCAATGCACACAAAAAGTCATTAAAAACCTGTCCCCACCACTGATCAATCGATTATCAATTATTCGGGAAGTTGTTCGTCTCGCTCTGCTACGACTAGCTCGACATTTAGTCTGTCGGTCCCCTCTCCACGAGTTCCTCTTATCACCACGTCCATGATGTCGATCTGTTGGCGACTGATCGATGGAAAGAAGTCGGAGAGTTTGAGCGTAAAATTGGGTAAGTCTGCCTGCCTCTCCGCGGCGTCCTGCCCGCTAGAATCCACAAGGTTCAAGGGAAGGAGGCGCCTCTTGACCGAGCTGTTGGGGCTGTCTTCGTTGATGGTGGCGTGCATGGCGCGAACCTCCCTGTTCGCTGCGACTTCCCCATTGTGGTCGATCTCATAGGCAAACTTAAAGGCAAAACTTAGGGAACTTGTTCCCTCTTTTGGTGGGCGTGAAGACGCCTCCTTCATTTCACTGTTGCTCAGGCATTGCATCTGGTTTTTCACCCCTGAAGGGTGAGTTTTTTCTTTCCTAGATGAGGTTGAACTGGTTGCAGCTCGGTTCGAAGAAGTTATGTTGTTCGTTTGTTGTTCACTTCTGGAATAAGATACCTCGTAGACGCTGCCAACAACACAGCTGTCGCTACTTTCAATAACTGCTTTCTCTTTAATGGCGGGCGATCTTGATATTTGTGCAGGCGACGAGGTGTTACCAAGCACTGGACCAGACGAGGCAACGAAGCCAGGATGGACGCTGCCAACCACGCAGCAGTCGCTTTCATCCAGCTCATCCTTTATAATTACAACTGGTGGTGATTTTGAAATTGAAATTGGGACCGTGGAGCTGTCGTGCATCGCGCCATACTTGAAACCACGATTGGCACCGCTCGACCTGTCTGCGGAGGTTTTTGGTGGAGAGTCGATTCGAGGCCTCTTTGAGGAATATTCCTCACAATCCGAGTCTGTGCTATGAGAAGACCCTCCCGAAAACCACTTGTATTCCACTGAATGAACTTGTTCCTGATTGAAGTGTGCGGATTTATGCTGCTGTTGAGACTGTGGTTGCTTCGGTAAATACTGACCGGAGGGTACTGCATCCGGCTGGCCAACGAGTGTCCTAAGAGAAACTTCGCTAGAAGAGGACTGACTTTCAAAAGAATTATCACGTGACGGTGAAAACGTCGGTGGATCTAGCAGCTTAGAGATGGTTAATAGTTTCTGAGGCAACGATTGCACCCCAGGATCACTCTGTTCTGGTGGAAACGCGTGAGGAGGTCGATCGAGGGCTTGGTTCAAACTGATTCTGCTGGGGATCCACCAGCGGGTTCTTTGCCTCGTCAGCTCCTCGTCAATTCCAGCTTGGAAAAAAATCGAGACGACGTAACACTTGATGGATTGTGGGGTGAAGTGTTCCTCAAATCCGGCGTCCCTCATCATGTCCGGTATATAATGGCTGAGTGTGTTGATACCCACGGGGCTACCTGAGTATTGGATGGGTTTCTGGCACTCTTTCGTTGGATAGAGAGGCCGTCGGAAAAACTCACCGATGGGTGGTATATACAGCATGTAAGTGGACATGATTTTATACACACTGTAGTCATTGGATGGATCATCATAGTGTCGAACTCTCCTTGTCGGTTCTGAGTTATTTGTCCCGGCGGCTTCATCAGTGTCTACAAACCCTACGTATTTTCCGATCTCATCCTCCCCAAACCAGAACTGTTCCCTCCTGAGTTCTCGGAGCGCATTCCTGGAGAAGACACCGAAGGCTTTACAGAAGTAAAAGTACACTGCTCTACTGAGTCCAAGAGACTCTGACATACTGAGAATGTTGCGTTCCCAGAGAATCTGTTCGCACGCCTTCGTTAGTACCACGATGGGAGTTCGCTTTTTCCTTTCATAGACAGGCTGCTGTGCTACATGTACATGTATGTCGGACATGTTTGCCACACGATTGACACTGCACGACACAAAGATTGGGCGTAACTACTGGCTTTTAGGCTACAATTTACTCGACGACGTATCAGTCTAAATCATTTAATTGAAAGATCATTTACAGCCGATGACTGAAACAAGTTGATTTGGTCAGCTGCCTCAGTAACGGCACACTGTTCACAACAACAAACCGCACTTCTGAACAATTCTACAACAGTGAACGCCGAACAGTTCTGTGATATCAAATTACTGTGAATGCACTGTTCATCAGCAAACACTCAACAATTCCCAGACAAATTTCCAGTGTTTCTGCTGTGGCCGGATCCAAGTTAATTCCCTGTTGTCGTCCAAGCACAGTGCATCAACTATTTGCAGTGAAATAATACGTACGGCATGCTAATGTGCTGAACAGTATTACTACACTATACCTGCGAGATATACATGTACATGTACATGAACATACGTGTACTTTTATGTGTACTTGCTGCATTAGATCGGCACACTGCTTCAAATCATAGAGCAAGGCATTGCTCTCCCAGCCCAGTCTAGTCATGCGTGATCGTCCGTTACTATTATTACCAGGGACAAGCTGTGCATTTTCTAATCGCTCTGCATGCACGGTTTCTGACCCGACCGACGCTGTATTATTGTGCACAGCGTGCGTCATGCATTATGTACATGTACAGTACATGTATGTGGTGGCACACTGCACTCAACTCAAACAGGAATGGTCACCAAAGAAATAAAAATCGTTTGTGATTTTCTGACTTTCGTTCAACGTGAAAACATGTGAATTTTTTCCTCCTTGCAGGATTGTTTAATATGTTGCGCAAGTGCGCTAATGAATGATAAGGCACACATTAAATAAATTGGGGAAAGAAACTCAGAGCAAAACAACAGTATTTAATACATTTTCCAGACATGAAAAACACAAACAAAATAATATAATTATGTTTGCATGGTGCTAAGGTCATTCGGATATGCATAGACATATGAGAATAGATAAAGCGCCTCTATCAGCAAACAGCAGACGGCCATGGGCGCAATTTGCCAATATATAATTATATTTTTGACAGTGGCGTAGCCAGTGTGGGGCAGGCCAGGGGAGCAATTAAGTGCCCCCACAGAAATTTTCAGGGTTAAAATGGGGACGGCAAAAATTTGGCAAAAGACAAGACAAACTGGAACAGAAAAAATAACCATTTATTTATACTTGGTAGGCCTACTTGTTTTTATACCACGGTGTGAACTGCTTCTCATTATTTTATTAAGTTGTGGAAGGTGTGGTGATGCCGACGGTGCCAACTTGGCTGAGTCTCGTTCATGAATAGTTTACACTTGTGTGGCACGTTCAAGTTCTGACATGTAGGCCTACTCCACAAATCCCGTCTCGGTCACCAGATTGCATGGCTGCGGGCTCAATCGCTAACACAACTGGTTGATATCTTGGGTGGGCGGGGGATGTGATTGTGTATTTTAGTTACTAAATTTCATTACAATTCCTGCAGCGTAACTGAAGAGTAGGGCCTACACATGATGTCATGAAAGGTCATATCAGTACAAATGTTACTTAAACTTAAATCCTCTGATAACCTTAAAATGGGGATAAAAATGGCTTTGCCCCCCCCCCCCCACCCCCACACACACACACTGAGAAGGCTGGCTATGCGCCTGATTTTTGATTTACATCTTGTATAAACTGACAAGCGAAAATGTTTATGATTCACTAGGCACTTTTTTTCCTTTTTAAATGTTTTGCAACAATAGGCAATTAATATACATGTATACCTCCAGTTCCTGAAGAAGCTTCGTGAATCCCTCACAAAGGTCCACATGCAGCCTGTGGGCCACAGGTTTAATTAATTTTGGCATCACGTTCTATAAATTCACGCAATGAGTTTCCATATCCACAGGGGCTTCAACCTTGCACCTCAGCTGTAGCCTGCGGCGTAACTATAGTGTTGGTTCAGTAGACTGAACACTTCGGGAGGTGGCGCCAAGATTTTATGGGAGTGGGGCGGGGCACCTGGAAGAACACAGGCCTCGGGTTGAAGGTGGCACGTTCCCACGTACACCCCCGAGTGTTTGTGCCCGAGGTGGTATAAAGTCCATTGGCATATTACGGGATGGAGGTTGGGATCTCCCTCCTTAAGCCCCCCCGCCCCCCCCCCCCCCATTTCCATATGTGCGCCAGGATCCATCAAAGCCCCCCGTTTTGTTTTTAAATATGTTCACGCCAGTACCCCCTTCCATCCAGCAATTTTGAAAAACTATAGCCATGCCCCCATTTCATTTCTTTATATGCCGCTGAAGTCAGTAAACTACTCACTTCCACACCCCTCCCCCACCCCTATAAATAAATGCCTTGCCTACGGGCCTGGCTACGTGTTGCGTGCATGTTCCATTTTACACATTTTACACATTATGCGAAGCCTTCCCCCACAAGGTTTTCCCTTAACTTTTTTTTTCACTCGCCGGCCGGGCTAGTAAACCAAACTTTTCACTAGCCCGCAAGCCTTTTCACTCGCCCGTATGTTAAAAAAAAAAAATACTTTTAATCAAATCACTGTTTTTAGTAATTTAGGCATTTTGCATCAGAACGTGCATTATAAACAACAGTTGTCAGTTACCTTATTATTATGTGCATATTTGTTTCTGAGGCAATACTAATGTTTCTTTAATTAATAACGGATTCTATTCTAATAACAGAGGAAAAGATCAGGCACATTAGTGTACAGTAATGCTTTTGCTTTAATTCTGAAATGAAGAAGGCTCATTTCATATTTTATTTCTAACCAACTGAACACAACAATAATGAAAACATTAAAAAATCAGGGCACCAAGGCAATTTTTAAGATTTTCAAAAGGCATCACGGCAATGATAAAAAAACGTAAAGGGCACCAAGGCAATCTTAAAATTTTTTTTTTTTTTTTTAAACAATGAAAAATTAACACACTCCAATTCAGCACATGCCAATAAGACTAAAGTTTCCTTTATCTGTCTCCGTTTGGGTTTTATTACATGTAGGCCTACATGAAAACAGTATTGCAACACTTACAGTTTATGTCACCAATTAAAAATAAATAAAAAACACAATGTTAACCCGAAAAAAACATCAAGTTTTATGCATTTGGATGTGGCAGTATTCAGTTCACTCTTTTTTTTATTTGCTAGTCGACCCTTTGACAGCATGTTGACGACCACCAAAAGCCCTGGCCACGTAATGTACATACGTACGGTACAGCGACACAACGATCGATGCGTCGATGCTATATCCGATGCACACGCTGCATGCATGTCTAGGTACAGACTCGGCATGTATTATTTACGTTGCATTCGCCCCAACGCCGCGCCATGCTATTTTTAGCTGGTACCCGCGAATACCTGGCGTAGTGCTTATGTTGTGGGTACTGTTGACACCAACCAAAGTATTAGCAAGGGCCAAGTTTTTTCGTACAACGACCAAGCGGCTGATATTGCCTGGTAACCGCTATATCATTTTGGTCATGAGTAAAAGTTTTAAGTTAGTACCAGGTAATTTTGACTATTTTGTTCCCAAATGGTCGTTGCGTGAACTTGGTATTAGCAGCGCAGCCACCGGTCGCGCAATCGAGCGTGGCGGCGATATATTTTTTTCCGTGAGAATGTACATGTACAGTATGTAGTAAATACTATGTGTAAACAAGTGGGCACAACGGCAATGCAGGGAAAAAACACAGCAACTCGTTGCCGTGAAAAGTGGCATTTTTAAAGGGCATCACGGCAGAGGGTGAGGGCATTGACGGCAATTGCTGTCGATGCCGTCGTGTAATTTCAGGGCTGATATAGGCCAATCGGTGACAATATTTTGACTCGCCCAGCGGGTTACTGAAGGAAGGGTTTGACTCGCCCGCCGCCATTTTCACTCGCATTTGGCGAGCGGGCGACCGCTAAGGTCGAACCCTGCCCCAACGTCTTGAATGAAACCTGTTCAATGCTCTTTTCTGTTGTGACCTTGCCGCTACTTTTGAGTACGATGATCTTGCTAATCGGACTGATTAAATCGGCATTTAACCCTCCTATTATCAGTGTAGTTCTTTACAAAGTGGACCCATACTTCAAAATGTCACAACTGGGACATATTGTGGTACACACCTTCTTATCTAATGATTAATGGCATAGCCCAAGGCTCTTCAGAGAGATGAGGTAAACTGAAGCAGCCACCTGCTTTGTTTCATTGCAAGGCTAACTTGAAATAAACCAGTGCAGTAACTTGCGGTATACATGTACTGTGTGAAGGTCAAAACAGTTTGTTTATGTCCCAGATCCGAGGGGCATTTTGGGGTATCCATGTACCATTCTTCTGTACAGTATGCAATATTTTGAGGCATGCATACAAAAAGCATTGTGTACTTAGAATTTTTTGTTGTTGCAGTATTTTGGAGACTGCATGTATACAAGGGTTTTAAAATAGGCCTATATACGTTTGTTTTCATCAGACCGCTGGTAATTTCCTTTTAGAAAGGAAAACATATACTTTGAAATGATATATTTTACAAAATAGCTGTCAGAAGCTTGGTTTAAAAGAAAAATTTTCAAAGTTAATGTTTGACTGAACCACCCTTAATTAATTCATATTGACAGTGTAAAACCACGCTTCTCATGATTATTCTCTCAGAAAATTTCAGAGCGAATCACAACTGGACAATGAAAACAGCAGCAGCGGCCACGCCGACGTCAACATCACAGGAACTGTCGACATCAAGCAGCACTCAGTTCTTGAACTTATAGCATTATTAACCCTAATATCCTAGGCATTCTTGGGCTAGAAACCATCCCAAATCCGCCAAAATCCGCCAACATGCAGAAGAAATTATTAAGGTACCCCAATTGTTGGACTTTGATGGAATTGGTACAGCGGCAAATGCAAAGTATGACTGGGCTACACACAGTCCTGAATCTCTGTGATCAAACCAAGCCGTGGCGTACTGAATCTAGGGTAGGCCTATGGATATTTGAGGTTTTTGGGTGTCGTTGGGGTTAAAAGGAATGTACATCATTGGTAACATCGGCAAAACTGCTACTTCTACTATTTACTCAAGATATGGGTATATACAACCAACCTTAAAGGGACAGTATCGTCACGATCAGAGCAGACTTTCAACAGGGCATGAAATCGGTGCCCTAGTTTAAGATTAGCACAGTGAGCGATATTTACTGGCTCATTTATGCAGCAGCAACGGTAATATGACCTTATCATATGGGGTATTATTTTCAGTCACTCAGTTAATCTAAATCTATACAGCACTCCGAGGCCATGCCAGTGTTGATCGTGACGATATTGTCCTTTTAAACGAGGCGTCTGAATGCAGAGTCAAAGTCAATGAAAAGTATGACAAGGCGCAGGCATTCAAAATCATTTACAGAAAATATGCAGCCAAAAGTTACCGTCTTTGCAGCTTTTGGAATCTACATGTATGTACGTGTTTTCTCTGAAATGAGAGCACTTGAAACAGAATGATTTTTTAGGATGATTGATGATGTGATTTATACCAAAGTCAGGTTAATATGCTGGACTTTATTGGCAGGCAGTAGCAATCTACGGCCATGTTGATTCTCAAATAGACTACAATTTCGGTGGCAACTCCCGTTTCATCAACTTTTTCTGCACCTTATCTACTTATCTATTACCTTATCTACTCCATCCTTGTGTGCGATTATAGTAATTCGTCACAATTCGATGTACAGTTAGGGGGTGGGGTTCCAGATTTGCATTTGTTCGTTGCATCGTGGAATTCCTTCCTCCATGGTCGCATCAAAAGTGAGCTGTTTTATAGCGCGTAAGTTCGATGATCGCATCGAGTTTGTTGGTCTAAAAGGAACGTTTCGATGGAATCGACGCCGAATTATGAAATGTGTTTGGACCCAAGATAAACACACACATTCACACAAAGAAATGTCAAACTCGGAAGAGAACTTTTCAAAAATACTAATGACCTCGTTTGTCTTTTATAGTGTTTGCAAATCAATACATTAAAATCTATATAATCTTACGACACTTTCCGTCGTCGTTTTGCATACATATACATAAGTTTCACTGTACTTTAGAAGTAAAACCGATACAACCATTGGTTTGAGATTTGCATATATATGTATAGGTAATGTACTTATAATCGAAGTGAAGGAACTTAAGGAAGTTTAACATACATGTTTTTTCAATAATGATGTGTAATCAGTGTTTCGCTACCGGTACTTCACCAGGAACGTAATCTTTAACCAGGTCACTTTTTATTTTCCTTCTAAAAGAGACAAGTAAATCACTTTCCAACGAGATATTTCACAAAATAATTGTCTTTTTTGGATAAGGAATTAAAACAGAAAAATGCATCTTTATGTTCTGAATATTTAAACTGGTTCATTAACTTGTTTATGTTTCAGTGAAATCATGGCGCGCGGGAAAACTACAATTTGTGGATGTGTGCACAAATGTATTCCATTGGTTGAATAGGCAAAAACGCCCCCATCCCCTTCAACATTTATATACTTCTTGCTACACATGTGATTATTAGTTGACATTTGTTCAAAAACAACCAAACTTGAACAGCCTTCATTTCTTGTTATTTTAAGTAAATTTGTTGCAAAAAAGATGCTTTTGCGATATTTTATTTAACCGCTCGAGTTCATCAACCACTAGCACCACCTCCCCCACCCCACCCCACCCCACCCCACTCCCCTCCCCACCCCCACCCCACCCCACCCCCATCTCACCCATTTGGATCGTCATTTTTGTTACATAAACCACGGTATACTCTGGAAAAAATTCTTGTGATTTTGAGGATAGAAAGCGATATGGTTATATTTTTAAAAACATCAAAATGTACTTCAGAATGTTACTTATACTTATAATTTATTTTTAATCTCAAATTCAGTTTGGGTCAAAGGTCATTATGTGCATTCAACCTGTTATAAAATGTTCATGTTTAATTGGTCCAGACATTTCTGAAAACAAATTTCAAAAAATACAATTCTCATAATGGTCAGCGGAATATTATTAATTTGTGGAATTTTGATATGCTATCAGACTTTTAATGAAGCAAAACTAATTTGGCTTAACTTGATTAATTTTTACTTAAAGAATTTGACATCAGACATAAATATTTCAAGGGATGTCTGATACGACCATCATTACATTTATGCAAAATGCTATCCTTGATTTCTTTTAAGATCACCAATAATCAATAATGGCTTTAACTCCTTTTTGCCATTTTATTGAGTTTATCAAGCATACTCTTATTCATTATGGACCCTCTTCTAGAGACCCCTCTCAAATCCATAGGCATAGTCAGGGGGAGGGCGGGGATGAAGGAAGGGAATTTCGGGGGGGGGTGTGGGGCGAGGACCCCCTGTTGCCATCACCATGGCGGAACAAATGCAAAATCCCACCACTAGTGTACCCGCAGCAGTAGATTGTTTTAATTTGACCCCCATTCAATATTTCTGGGTACTTCTGGCTCTGCCTGTGTTCATATTGTAAACAAACACTAAGAAAATGTTGACAATTCCACATTTACTACTCATTGGAAAAAAATCCTATCATACATGGGTCTGACATACATTGAATCCACCTTACTTTCCGAACCCAGTGGAACATTTTTTACATTTAAAAAAAAATTCTAAATAAATGGACACCATTTATTTTGATATAATAAAGACAAGGGTAACTTTAATCCTGATATCAACTGTTGGCACACCTTGACACAGACTAAAGATCTCATACAGAAATACTCTGAGATGTTGAGTGTTATGAGTTTAAGCTGCAGTATTTGTTTTCCTTAACCAGTTTGCGTTGGAGGCCGTGTATACATGCAAATTTTTTTTTGCACCATGAATCGGAGAGCGTCTACACACGCCAGAGGAAACTCCGGAATATTTGTATGCATGCTCGGTTGACGTGGCAACGAGCCGAGTGTACAGTGACATGCTCGGTAGACGTGGCCACGCGCTGTGGAAGCTTCCATTACCGTGTTTGTGTGGGGAAAAGAAACCCGCACAGGGGCCCAGAAAAACTTTTTTATTGCCGACGCGAACTGGTTAACATTAGTACTGGTCGTTTCACACTCATTTCACAGTTGCATAACATCTCTTTACCACGGTATGGCAAAATTTTTTCTAATTCCTTGTATACTCCATACAGATTGAAGTGCCAACTCTCATTACAGACTATTTTACCTTCCAGCCTCGGTTTGGTAACCTTGACTTGTATTGAAGGAAACCAAGATTACTGCGCCGTGATGAAGGTCTAGTTTGACATTATTCAGAGGGTAAGTAAGCATGAGAATACGGCCCCCCTATGCGGTACCAAATTCAGTCTACACAAGCAAATGTTTGCCTGGGAAAATTCGGTTTAGATCTCGCATTGAACGTGGAACTGGAGATGTGCCAACTAGTTTAACCCAGAACTGTAGCATTTAAACATACACAAGTCAATACTGAGCTGTATCTTATATAACAATTAATACCATGAAGCGTCTGAAAGCACTTTTGTAACCTAAGATTTAAAACTTTCACCTGGAGGAATATACACATATATTATTACAATATTATATCCACATTATTGCAACTATATATAATCGTCTTTACACCTATAGTACATATTGTAGTCACATCTATACTGTACATTATTAAGAGTTGGATTACGAGTTTGAGGGATATAACTACATCAGCCATTATTCTGCTTGCGATAAATTAACAATAGTTTGACACACGTTCAATCAAGGCAGGTCACACTAGTTGAAGGAAGACTGAGCAAAAAAAGAAAGAAAAAAAACCCACTAACCCAAAAAACTAAACAAAGCCAAACCAAAAGAGAACGCCTAAACATCCTAGTCTAACTCTGCCAGTGTTGTAGTGGAGACCACTGTGTCAGAGACCAAGACCACGACCTTCAAGACTGATACCAAGAATGTGACTTTTGTGTCTGATAGAGTTACCTTAATGTAAGGAACAATATTCAATGTATTACCTTATCCCCGTTTTATGAAATGCATGATGCACATCTCTTATTACAGGGACAGTATCGTCACGGTCAGAGCAGACTTTCAACAGGGCATGGAATCGGTGTCCCAGTTTAAGATGAACACAGTGACTGAACATGACTGGCTCATTTATGCAGTAGCAACGGTAACATGACCTTATCATATGGGGCATTAGATATTTTCAGTCACCGAGTTATTCTCAAACTAGCACTCTGATTCCATGCACTGTTGATGGTGATGATATTGTCCCTTTAACTTCTTATACTCTGATTGTTACTGTATCTGCTCCATGTTCAACTCACTGTGCTCAAGAAGTTCATACCGCATGTTGAAAAAAAGGTTTCAGGTAGGCTTTGAAGCTTTGCATGGTGGAAGTACAGTAGGTTTAAGGTTTACGGAAGCACCATATAACAATCTCCTGATCGATCAGTGTACTAAGATCGTCTTCAGGAGAGCTCTCTGCTGAAGATGACGATGATCAGAGTATACCGATAGTTACAAGTTATCTCACCTTCATTTCTTCTCAGAATGAACACTTAAGAGATGGTTACATTGTGCTACCACAAACCTTACTCCACGAAACTGATACTTACACTCACTGGCCAAAAGTATTGCAACATGCTCAAAACTGAGCACTTTACAGTAGCAGGTGAGATGATCATTTAATCTGATTTCATCGATCGTGTATTACATAATTTCCGAGCAAGAACAGTAAAAAAGAACATTGACTTCAAAACACAGGCACTTTCAAGAAGTCTTAAGTAGTGTAAATAAAATAAAATAAATTATTGTAACACAGTTCTCCAAACTGAACTTTGGTGTGTGTTGCAATACTTATGACCAGTGGGTGTATTACTTTGTTTCAAGGCTCTGTCCCCTTCCATGAACGTACACCAAAATATTACATAATAATCTTTCTTTCTGTCCGACTCCCAGTGTACCTTTTTGAAAATGTTGATCCAAGTCAACAATCCATAGTTTGCCCTTTACAAGTTTCCCTTTTATAGTAAGGTTTTATGTGACAATCACAGTGCAAAATCCACCATCGTGGAGTGAATGACAATGTACGTAAATGGTGCTATCCAGCATGGCTTCTCGTTTAACCTCGCTCTAGTCTCAACCCCAAGAAAGATTGCTTGGTTTTCTTTAAAAAATAATTGTGTATGTAAATGGTACAAAGTTTAGTTACACAAACCCTCACAGGGCATAAAAATAAGTAGATGACCTTAAAATAAATACTTGGGACAACGGTTTTCATGTGTCGTCACTATGTTGGCTGTACCCACTGTGTCGACTCTGCTGGCTGTGTACACTCCTCGTGCTGTGCTCGCTGTTCTGGCTGTCATGACTGCACTGCTTGGGGAGTCTCGGCAGCGGACAGTCCAACGTGAACTCTGACCCCTGGTGACCCACGCCGTTGACCCGGCTTGCCTGCCGGCTGGACCTCACTGCTTCCCGCAGGAAGTCTTTGCACTCACAGCAGACGCTGTCCAGTTGCTCCTTGGGTCGGTTTGTTTGCTTCTCGCGTCTCCACAGCCTGGGAGATCCATCTGGGCTGACCGATGGTGTAGGAGGCTCAGAGTGACTGTAAACAAGAAACATTGTTGTAGGAATTAAAACTGAGGAATCAAAACTAAAAGGTACAAATTAAATAATCTTCTTTAAAAGGAAAAATGCAAAATAATGTTTATTGGCCTTATGTTTTGAACCAAGCAGGTTCTTTCTCAGAGGCAAAATGGGACAGAATGCAAACATGCATACGTGTACATACATAAACACAAGAGTGAGCAGAAGTTAGGGACAAGGGCCAAAGTCATAGTACAGCCAAGCCTTTGATAAGCCCAGCCAGGCCCAGGCTTTTCCCCTGCCTACTGGCCTATATAATGAGCTCTGCTTGCCTGGGCTAGGCCCTGGAGAAGCCCAGGTTATGTTGATTGGCAGGTACTGTATTGTTACAGGATTAGGACTCACAAAAGACAATTAGGAGACCAGGTAGCCTAGGCCTGGCCAGGCTTCTCAAAGGCTTGGCTGTACCATGACTTTGGCCCTCCTCCTTTACTCAGGTGTGAAATGATGACAAAAGAAAAAGGCACAAATAGCAGAGTCAGGTACTGGGACCGGACAAAAAGGCTTCAAACATGTGTTCATACGATACCTTTTGAAGGCTTGTGAGAAGCGTCCTCCGTACATGGGGCTGCTTTTCTTAGGGCTGATGGGACTTAAGGACTCAATGGGGATCTGAAGAAAGTGACCGCGAGGGAGGTACATCTTCTTACAACAGATGGAGCAGATTAATCTGTTGGAGAAATAACCATACCAGAGAAATCGCAAAAAATAATCAAACGCTTAACCAGTTCGCGTCGGAGGCCATGTATACATGCAATTTTTTTTTGCACCACGGATCGGAGAGCGTCTAAACACGCCACAGGAAACTCCGGAATATTTGTATGCATGCTTGGTTCAGCCACGCGTGTACGGTGACATGCTCGGAAGTGCCGGCCACCCGCTGTGGAAGCTTCCATTCACAGTGTGTGTGGGAAAAAGAAACCCGCCACAGGGGCCTAGAAAAACTTTTTTATTCCCGACGCGAACTGGTTAAATGAAAAGGTGAACATAATCGGCCATTGATTCAAGTCCTCTAATGATAAAAAGGTGAAAAAAAAAAAAAATATGCAGACAACTCGCCTAGGCCATTTGCAAAAAGCTGTCATTTTTAAAGAGCGGGTAATCAGACAAAAATGGCTAAGCAATTTAAAACAGGCAACCAGTCCAGGTATATTTGGTATGAAAGTCTGGCTTGTAATGAAATGTACAATGATATAAAGTTACCTTTTGCATAGCTTGCATCTGCTCTTGCGTTTGAAGAGGGCAAACTTCTTCTTACAGGAGAAACAGATCTGTATTCAAATAAAAATCAATCTTATAAATCAATGGAAATATGCAGAATATGATTCAGTTCTACGTATTCATCCAAAACACTCATACACCATTTCATGCAATTGTGCATACAACCCCCCCCCCCCCCATATAGTTAATAGTGCACTCACGCTGAAATCAACAGTGCACACTATAACCAGCAAACACAAATGCCCAAAGAGACCAATTTCATAGGAGGTGCTATATAAGCAGAAAAATATTGCTTAGCCTAGGTAGATAGTGGGGTTTTCAAGCAACTGACCCATCAGTATCAAGCGAGATTGATAAATCTATTGAGATGACCAATATAGTTCTTACTTGAACCACAATCTCACTTAGCAATAGTTGAGAAACCCACATGCACAAGCACAAACTAAACCCATACAGATCGATAAAAGCTGCTTGAATTCTATCAAGAATTATAATCCAAAAACACTAACAGACTCACCAATAAATACTGAGAAAACATTAAACAAACAGATAGTGAGGGCTATGACCCATCTTGGAAGCCATATTTAGATTTTTTGCAACTGTCCCACACATGTTGTCGTGCCGAGTCCCATTTTCTCAATTCACTGCCCAATCTTTGATTGCTAGAAATTCCTTGCCGATGAAACCAACCTTTTCTTGAAGCACACCATTGTAGATCTTGGGATTCACTCTTAGATTCTCAATCTCGGCTTTGATAAGGACACTCCTAATGTGGATCACCTCCTCGACGGTCAGTGCTAAGCACTCCGGTGGGACGTAAGGCTCCTGAGGAGGGATACCAGATACAATTACATCAAGCTAATGAACGCAATAGTATCTTGGCAAACCATAGCATACAAATTGCAAATACACTCAATCCTGCTATTGTGGGCAGCAACACTAAAACGCGAGTTCTTGCTCAATTTGGGCAGCCCCTGAAATAGGTCTGGTTCTATATTAACTTAATCCTGGGGGCCAATTTCAGAGAGTTGTTAAGCAGGAAAAAAAAATTACCAGAAATATTTGCTAAGCAGGATTTTTTTCTGTGTGTTTCCAGCAAAATTTTCTGCAGAAACTGACTGTAAATGACCTTCAGCTGGTAGTCTATTTTAACGTGCTTAGCAGCGCAATAAAATGGGTCCCATTTGTTTGACGGCCTGTTCGGAATGTCCCACAAATAGGAAGCTATATTTTCCACAACTCCATGTAGTATAAATGTGATCTTGCTTTTTGTTTTTGACTTCACCCATTTGGCTTACATCCATAATCAAAGGCACAAATGTACTCTGTACACATATGACAGTTCCTTACCGGATGACTGGAATAGTGCTCTACTGTTTGACAGATGGTTATGCTGTGCCGTCGTGGACTTTCTTGCCTCGGTAAAACCACTTCTTCGTCCACTTCATCGACATCACTATCCTTAGCAACATCCTCATTGGTTGGAGTTACTGAAGATTCCGGTGATAGCATTGCTGAAAAACAAGAGGAAACCAACTGAAATACTATGAGATGTAAAAACAAAATAATAATTATTAGGTAATTAAACATATATCACCCGTTTTTGGGCTGATTTGATGGTAAAAAATAGATTTAAATGTTGAATTGATATTTTAAGGAAGTTATAAGCTTTCACTTGAGACATTGAACAAAAAAAATTCATCAAGGATTAGTACCAGTAAATTAAAAACTCAAATTAATAAAATGATGGGTCACTGTTTTAATCGTCAGCTTGCAGTAGGGCGTATACAGCCTTCCAATTGGTCAGAGCAGTTGTTAATCAGAATTAAGAATTATTAAGAATTATACTGATTATTTTTGTTCATTGAATAACGGTACTATCTTTCACAATTCGTTCTATTTTTTGGGGTCTCTTGAGCCACACACGGGTAATATATCTTCAATGTACAGCACTGGTATATGGATACATAACCTTCATTTCCAACCTCTAGCTGTCATGGAATACATCATAAAACTAACCTTACGTTTTTGAAAAAAACTACAAAAACTGTTTTTTATGTTTTTCAAATACCAGACTGCAACTCTTTAAAATTTGACATATCAATTGTATACCAATTGTAAGTTTTTAGAAAAAAAATCCTTTAAATTTCAAAATCTGGTAATTATCTACTTTGTACCTTCCCTTAAACATTGTAAAACTTAATTTTGAAATGCTGACAGCTACTGGTAAGCACACGATACTGAAACTGGTAACTGATCATATCATTATTTCAGTAGTCTGTAAAATGCTAATTGATTTGTTCTCCTTCCAAAGTTGCAGTACTTGTACTCGTATATATATTTTTGTACTCATACTCATGATAAAGTACTTGACTACAACTATCGAGTTGAAGTATGAGTACTTTTACTCAAGTAAATTTTTCTGTCCTCATACTCATAAAAAAGTACTCGACTACAATTCTGTTTCCTTCATAACCCCCCCACACAGACGTAAATTTAGTCAAGACTGATAATAATAATAATAATAATAATAATGTGGACTTATATAGCGCACGTATCCACCAAACTGGTGCTCAAGGCGCATTATATTATTACCCCTGCTCATCAGGCTCATCATTCCTGAAACCATCTCAGCTCCCTGGGGAGTATACAGCCCAATTGCTGCCATTACAGCGCAGGTAGGGTTAATCAAACACAAGAACCAACTCTGCCCTCACAGGTACCCATTTACCCCTGGGTGGAGAGAAGCAATTATGGTAAAGTGTCTTGCTCAAGGACACAAGCACCATGGTCGCGGTTGGGATTCGAACCCACATTCTGACGACTTGGCCATCAGAACACAAATCCGATGCACTAAACCGCTCGACCATGGCACTCCACTCCACTGATGACTGTATTATACTGATCTTACTGTCAAAGCTTGGAGCGTTGATAGTAGCTAGTCTCCTTAGAGGCTGCAGTTGTTGCCTTCTTGCTTGGGGTGTTATCTCCATCTCATTCCTTACAGATAAATGACTAGTGTCGGATTCAGTAGTATCATCCTGTTTATGACAGTTCACAGGGGCGACAAAGAATATGTTCTTAAATGGGCGATATCACTTACAATCAGAGCAGGCTTTCAACAGGGCATGGAATCGGTGTCCTAGTTTAAGATGAACGCAGTGACTGGAGAACTACTGACTCATTTATGCAGCAGCAAAGGTAATGTGACCTTATCATGTGGGGTATTACATTCAGTCACTGAGTTAATCTAAACTAGCACTCTGATTCCATGCACTGTTGATCATGACGATATTGTCCCTTTAATGATGGAGCTGAAGTATCTTCTCGAATAACACTTTTAACACTTTAAAAATAAGTGAATAAAATCATCCAAAAGAGAGTATGTCATGGCTTACTTGCTCTTCAAATCATAAAGGGGGAAGGTGGAGTGGAAGAGGAAAAGAGAGCATCAAAAGAAATGGTTTGACAATATCAAAGAATGGAACCCAATAAGTTTGGTACAGGCCAAGCATCTGACAAATAAAGTTATAAAGGCAAATAAGTTAAGATTTGTGACAGTGGTAGGCAATAATCAGTGCTATCAGTGGCCTCAAGTAAGCAAGCATGGTCAATATGGTTTTAAAGACAACTGTTCCCCCCCAAGTTTCAGTCACCTAGGCTCCACCCCTGAATTTTGACCCACCTCATCGGACCAATCCAGGGTGATCTCAGCTCGTAGCACCTTCCTTGGAAGCTCAGGGGACGTCTCAAAGAAGTCAAGGTCTTCGGAATCCACGCTAGAGGCACAGCTGCCTTCACTAGTACTTTGGTGTCTGATTCTTGGTCGGATCTTAGGCTTTGGTTTTTTCTTCTTTGGTTTGGATTTACGCTCTGACGAAAAAGTAGGATTATGAATCACAAAATTAGAGGATACCACTAAATCCAAAAAAATGAGAGCCTGGTTATCATTGGATTGAGCAGAGAAAGAGCTTTCCAATAGTAAGGCCAACCAAAAAAGTCTCTGGTTTCTGGTCGCCTCAGACCCGCGTGTCGGCATTTTTAGTGGTTTTTTTTGTTGTTTTTTTGTTGTTGCTATGAAATGATGTCCAATTGCAGCCAAAATTGCTGGATCGATTGGAATTCTGCCATGCTGTGTTTTAAATGACTTTTTCACATAGGGGTATGAACATTTGCCCGATTTGTGAGGCCTCTCTTAGTCACCATACATATACCATGTATTGCGTATTTCACTGCTCTGATTTTGAAGCTGACCTACCGTATGATCAGAAACCGGAAACTTTTTTTGTTGACCTAAATGACACATAACTGACACAAGAGGCAATTTTCCCATAAGGTCTGTAAAAGCCAAGTAATTTTTATCAGAATTTGATATAATAATTATCAGAAGTTCTCAGAATTTTGCTATAAAGTTGAAAGAAAGTATTACTTTTGGATACAAAAAAAATCGAACAAACCCTGCTGTTGGAGTTTGAATAGTTTGGGAAGGTTAGGATTAACAAGAAAAAATAATGGTCGGAAAATGCATTGAAATATTTTGTACATGTATTCACATTAATGTAGAATCTTTGTTGCAGAAAAACTTAAGTCGAGAAAATCATTTTATAATTTTTAGACAGAAATCTTAAAAGCGATGTATGCTACCATCAACTTAACACGAAGTACGTTTTATTTTTATTTTTGTTTTATTTTACCAAAAATGTAACCTTCCTTTGCAGTAGTACATTTTTCATTCCCTTAAATTTTTAGTGACCCCTCCCCCGCCCCCACAATGACTCAGAATAATCCCCTAGGGAGCGAAGGATAGATAACAGGTATAATGAGAATGAAAGGAGGTATATTATTTATGAGGTGATTAACTAACCCGGTATGATCCTCTTAGAAGCGGGAGCTAATTGCGGCTGTGCTCTGATATCACTCATAAGCCTCTCGTATGCACTCTGCTTACGTAGTGGAAGCTGGGATCGTGGCTTTACCTGAAACACAATCAATGTCTTGGTATTTCTTGGTAATCAAAACAAAATGTGCGGGAATATTATTAGTTTCATTAATCACACAAACCATAACAAAAAATAAATAATTAATAACAATTCATACAAAATATCCTGCATGAATATCATATTTGCCAAACGACATTTCAAGTTGCTTGACAAGGGGGAGGGGTTATAGGCTTGAAAATTCCCCCTCCCCCTCAATTGTAACTAAACAAATTCAGGGTCCGTGCATAGTCCCCACCCCCCAAAAAAAAGTCTCCGGTTTCTGGTCTCCGGTTTCTGGTCTCCGCACACGTCACCTCAGACCCACACGTCGGCATTTTTAGTTTTTCTTTTTTACTATGAAACGATGTCCGATTGAAATTGGAATTTTGCCGTGCTGTGTTTTAAAAAACTTTTTCACATACAGTAGGGGTATGACCGTTTGATCCATTTGTGATGCCTCTCTAAGCCACCATACATGGTGTATGGGAAATTTGGTCGGGTTCAAATAACCGAGTAAACATGTATCACTGGTTGGCAAAAACCAAAAGATTACAACAACAAAAAATCGTGTCACCGCCATGGGCGGATCCAGAACATTTTTTAGGGGGGGCTGAGAATCAAAAACAATTATTTTTCAGAACTACAAAAATTACAATGAAATAATCAAAGGGAGAGAAAAACAAAGCACACTGTGGGAATGGGAGTGCGCTCCGCTCCCCTCCCCTCCCCCTCTCTCTCTCTCCTTTTTTAAATTAATTAATTTATTTTTATTTTTTTATTTTTTTTATTTTTATTTATTTTTTTAAACGATTTTAGGGGGGTCTACAGCCCTTAGCCCCCCTCTGGATCCGCCAATGACCGCACCGATTTTGAAGCCGGCCGATGACCAGAAACCGGAGATTTTTTTGGTTAGGTCTTAGTAATAAAACTTTAGCAAATGTTTCCATGATTTTTTTTTTGGCTGAGAGTCTGTGTTCAGCATGCTCCTTAAGAACAGGTGTTTCTGTTTTGCTAACTGGATAGTTTGATTTGGTGCTTTACATACATACTAAGGCTCTAAATGCCTACTAGGAAAATTATTTGGGGGTTGTCACAGCCCCGTCCCTCACCCTTTCGCTAAGACCCTGATCTTCTCCCTCTAAATTTTACAGCATATGTGTGATTCGTTCGGGGTCGAGTGTGAAATATATTGAAAAATTCCATCACTTTATTTGATTTCTTGCCTTGCACCAATGTATCTATTTGTTTCTTGGTCAAATCACTTTCAATACAATCTTTCATTATTAAATGCAGCCCACTCAATACTAATTGACCTAACGCTATTGTTGACTTAGCCATATGTCCTTAAGACAACTCTTTGATGTCTATAGTTTATAGTGCGGTGCATATTTAATTTTAAGTGATGGGGTTGGATGTTTCATTAACTTTGTTCATGTGATTCTGCCGCGAAAGGTTAATATCTTGACCCTGACAGAGTAGTAGTGGTTTAGAAAGCTATGCTAAGGCAAAACAAAAAGAAACAAGTCTCCCGTTTCTGGTATCTGTGCGCTTCGCCTTAGACCTGTGCTTCGGCATTTTTAGTTTCCTTTTTTTTGTTGTTGCTATAAAACGTTGTCCAATTACAGCCAAAATTTATTGGAATTCTTCCGCGCTGTGTTTTAAATGACGTTTTCACATACAGTGTGGGTAATGAACATTTACCCGTTCTGTGCTCCCTCTCTTAGCCATTCTGTGCATCCCATACTTTGTGTATGGGAAATTTGGTCTGGTTCCAATAAACGCATAAATATAAACATGCATCACGTACTTTCACTGGTTGGCAAAAAACAACAAGATTACACACACACAAAAAAAACAAAAAAAACAAAACACATCACTGCACCGATTTTGAAGCAGTCCTATGACCAGAAACTGAAAACTTTGTTTTTTGGCCTAATATATGTTAGATTGCAAGAATGAACTCCTCCCATTTCGTACATGTACTTCATGTTATCATTTCAGGTTTTCAGAAAAAAATGACCAGCATGTGAGACAGATTAATTTCTCACAGGATGTTCGGTACCATCAACAACCTCACATCAAGTCAGTTTTCAGATTATAATTCAGTATATCGGGTAATTATCAAATGTACACTTAGTTCAGGTGATAAATTAGGACACAGAGAAGCCTTTAGAAGAAACCCGAGAATTATGCTTTAAAACTACATAACATGAATACGTGTGTAAGAACATGGTTACATGAGTGAGGCTAAAAAAAAGGTCTCTGTGCACTTCGCCTCAGACCCTTGTGTCAGTATTTTTAGTTTTCCTCTTTTTTTTCTTGGCTATAAAACGCCTATGACTAATTGCAGCCAAAATTGCTAAATCGATTGGAATTTTAAACAACTTTTTCACATAGGGGTATGAACGCTTGCCCAATTTGTGAGGCCTCTCTTAGCCACCATACTTTGTATATTGGAAATTTGGTCTGGTTTCAATATCCATGTATACATGTATCATGTATTTGACTGGTTGGCAAAAAAAAAAAAAAGATTAGCCATTCTGTGCGTCCCATACTTTGTGAATGGGAAATTTGGTCTGGTTCCAATAAACGCATAAATATAAACATGCATCACGTACTTCACTGGTTGGCAAAAAACAACAAGATTACACACACAAAAAAAAAAAAGAAAAAAAAAAGCGCATCACCGCACCGCTTTTGAAGCCGTCCTATGACCAGAAACCTGACTTTTTTTTTGTTGGCCTTAAGAATTGTTAATAAAACAAAATCTATCAAAAGACAGCACAGCATCACTACCTCACAAGACAAATACACGTACACCCATCATACCATAGTGTTAGTTTAAATCCAAGCACATGCATGTAAAACAATAAACAAGACAATTTTATGCATGGAAGATTGAGAATATGTGAAATCTATTTGTTATATTGGTTTGGCACCGCAAACTATTAGGATTCTAAACAAATTTAGGTCAGTTTTGAGAAGACAGAATTATGTCTTCACTGTTGAATGAAATGAATCAGTGTTTTAAAGCCAGCGTATACTTACATTGGTAAAATGTAAGTATGCATCCATAACACTGAAGATATACACTCACTGGCCAAAAGTATTGCAACATGAATTTGTACAAGACATTGCCTAGACGGATGGCCGCAATTATCAGGTCACGTGGTTACCCGACAAAGTATTGAAGGACTTTGTTTCCGAGCAAGAACAGTAAAAAAGAACATTGACTTCAAAACACAGGCACTTTCAAGAAGTCTTAAGTAGTGTAAATAAAATAAAATAAATTACTGTAACACAGTTCTACAAACTGAACTTTGGTGTGAATTTCAATGTTGCAATACTTATGGGCAGTGAGTGTACTTGCATGTATAAAAACCACACTGTTTTAGCATACATGCATTTAATTGTGTTGTTAACGAGAAAATAGAGAAAAATGCCAGGTAAGTTTTACATAAAACTGTGGCTTTAATTAATTCATATGATTTGAACAAACATTATGGCAAATTTGATACTGTTTGCATTTCTAGGTAATTATTTCAAGATGTTTGAGACATGATCTTCATATTTTGTTATGAAAAAATGGGTTAATTAGCCCCATAATGGCTGAAACCTGAAAAACTTGGCAAACTGATATTGTCAAAGGTGGATTCCAGGCTTAAATTTGAGCTTTTTATTCTACTGGTAAAAAAATAACAAATGAACTTTTGCTCGTGTTTGGCCAGATTTGTCAGTAAAAATAGATTTAAATGTTGAATTGTTATTTTTCTGGGGTTAAGGAAGTTATAAGCTTTCATTTGCAGAGGCCAACGTTCCAAACTGAAAAAGAGTAATTCGCCTAACGAAAGGTTTTCATCATGTCAATGGCTGATGAACTACGGTACGCGTGCTGTAAACACATGTGGTTCTTTACATCGTTGGTTTCGCGGCTGGCCAAACATTGATACAAGGATTGTACAATCGTAATTGGACTCAATAAATCGTAAAAATTACGCCCAAATCGTAAATGTTGGCATCTCTGCATTTGAGATATTGAATGAAAAAAAATCTATCAACGATTTGTACCAGTAAATTAAAAACTCAAATTAATAAAAGGCAGGACCCTGCATTTTAATCCTCAGGTTGCATGTAACCACACAATGTATTGTATGTAACGAGCCGGGGGCAAGGACAGTCTTCCGATTGGCCAGCGCGGCTGTCAATCAGAATCAAACACATTTGAAGTAGCACTTTTATTTACAGTTTCTGACATCCAAATATCATCATTTTTTTTTTTTTTTAGTTTAACAATGATATTATCTTTCAAAATTTGTTTGCTTTACAAATTCTATTTTGTGGGTCATCTTAGCCAAAATAAATGAACTGTTTGTTTTTAAATGCAAACAAAGAATAAATTGATAGTTGATAGTTATAAAGAAAAGGCAAAAAAAAATTTTGTTTTCAATTTTACTGATTTTGTATATTCCCAAAATATTTCCAATCAACAACTCCTCATAATGTACGTAATAAATTGTATCATACAAGAACACGTTACATGTTTGTTGCGAATAACACAAAGAAAAACAATATTAAGCTTAAATATCATCTTGATCATCTTGAACATCTTGACCCCCCTCCCCCCGTTATCAACTATTATGAAATATATGGAATCTGGAACGTATGAAGGAATGTGGGTAGAATTTCTTTTAAATCCCCCCCTTGTTTTGTTTTGGTGTGGTCCCTGGCAGCCCTATCATTGCAAAGTAAGAATGATTCATTACTGGTCTGAGGGGTGGTCTGGACCGGATGAAGTCCAGTATGACATCATGGGCTTCCTTCTTCACCCTAGGGGGTAAGTCACCATTCACCTAAGGCAAAATAAAAAGGGAAGGGGGAAAAAGAAAAGGGACCAGTTTTACTGAGCTGCTGAGCAAACAAACGGTTTGCTACATGTAATGCACACATTAATTGCTTCAAAAACATAATAATGATTTCAGCCAGCAGGACTTGGTGTTTAGATGGATTTCCACAGATGCTTTCTTAAAGGTACAACATTGGTAATGTCAGCAACTGCTTCTATGAGTACGCTTACTCTCTTTGAATCAAGATATACATTGAAGGGAAGGCACAACATTGGTAATGTTAGCAAAACTGCTTCTATGAGTACGCTTACTCTCTTTGAATCAAGATATACATTGAAGGGAAGGGACAACATTGGTAATGTTGGCAAAACTGCTTCTATGAGTATGCTTACTCTCTTTGAATCAAGATATACATTGAAGGGAAGGTACAACATTGGTAATGTCAGCAACTGCTTCTATGAGTACGCTTACTCTCTTTGAATCAAGATATACATTGAAGGGAAGGCACAACATTGGTAATGTTAGCAAAACTGCTTCTATGAGTACGCTTACTCTCTTTGAATCAAGACATACATTGAAGGGAAGGCACAACATTGGTAATGTTAGCAAAACTGCTTCTATGAGTATGTTTACTCTCTTTGAATCAAGACATACATTGAAGGGAAGGCACAACATTGGTAATGTTAGCAAAACTGCTTCTATGAGTACGCTTACTCTCTTTGAATCAAGACATACATTGAAGGGAAGGCACAACATTGGTAATGTTAGCAAAACTGCTTCTATGAGTATGTTTACTCTCTTTGAATCAAGACATACATTGAAGGGAAGGCACAACATTGGTAATGTTAGCAAAACTGCTTCTATGAGTATGTTTACTCTCTTTGAATCAAGACATACATTGAAGGGAAGGCACAACATTGGTAATGTTAGCAAAACTGCTTCTATGAGTATGCTTACTCTCTTTGAATCAAGACATACATTGAAGGGAAGGTACAACATTGGTAATGTTGGCAAAACTGCTTCTATGAGTATGCTTACTCTCTTTGAATCAAGACATACATTGAAGGGAAGGCACAACATTGGTAATGTTGGCAAAACTGCTTCTATGAGTATGTTTACTCTCTTTGAATCAAGATATACATTGAAGGGAAGGCACAACATTGGTAATGTTGGCAAAACTGCTTCTATGAGTATGCTTACTCTCTTTGAATCAAGACATACATTGAAGGGAAGGTACAACATTGGTAATGTTAGCAAAACTGCTTCTATGAGTGTGCTTACTCTCTTTGAATCAAGATATACATTGAAGGGAAGGTACAACATTGGTAATGTTGGCAAAACTGCTTCTATGAGTATGCTTACTCTCTTTGAATCAAGACATACATTGAAGGGAAGGCACAACATTGGTAATATTGGCAAAACTGCTTCTAAGAGTGTGCTTGCTCTCTTTGAATCAAGATATACATTGAAGGGAAGGCACAACATTGGTAATATTGGCAAAACTGCTTCTATGAGTATGCTTACTCTCTTTGAATCAAGATATACATTGAAGGGAAGGTACAACATTGGTAATGTTAGCAAAACTGCTTCTATGAGTATGCTTGCTGTTTATAACAACCCACCTATGAAAGTTTCAGCTTATTACATTGTGTCGTTCACAAGAAAATAGTGAAAATGTTAGTTTATTTTGATCATTTTGTGGAATTAAGGGAAAGAGTAGTATTTCTTAAATATTTATTGGATTTTTTAAAAACTTATCTCAAATTTGTACCATCATTAGATTTACGTTAAATTAAGTACATGTAGGTTTTACATTAAAATTTGACCATTTGATTTATCCTACATGTATCTTACCTTTAAGTACGGGTAACTTTGATTAATTGGCTTTATAAGCCGTGTCAAGCAATCTAATTTGTCCACGCGTTAAAGTGCTTCGTCAACAACCAATGATGCACACATCCTGGTACCATGCATATATATGTAAGCTTGGGCGATAACTCGATAATATCGAATATCGCGATACTTTTTTTTATTCGATTGCGATATCGAGAACCTTTTCGAGTCATCGAGATATCGGCAAATCGCGATTAATAAAATATATCGTGAGTCAAGTAAGAAATTCCATGGAAACAAAATTAGGACAGTTTTTTCAGCTTTTGGAAGTGAGAAACAAAAGCGAACTACTTCAGAAGTACATACATACTATACAAATGAATTTGTGATTTATTGTGACGCTTGTAGAGGGGTACATACCTGTAGTTATCGGCTCTAAAGCAATCATGCATGAATGAAAAAAAATAATCGCGATACTATCGAAAATCACGATATGTATGTTTGCCGATATATCGTGGATGAAAAAAAAATTCGATATCGCCCAAACTTATATACAATGTACATGTATATATGCATGTTACATACAGTACTTGTGAGTTCAAATCTGTGTTATTATTACCCTGTAAAGATGGCCGATGTTTCTTTGCGTGACGCCAAAAACGAAACCCATCTATTCTGCATTGTCGTCACACATTTTGCTGACCATTTATAATTACTACCAACTTGACCCCATGTGTAGATGACGTCGATAGATGAAGTTTTTCTAATTAGCAAGACCATCGTACAAAATTAGCAAGTCCCACATAGGCAGTCCCAGGATAGTATTTCATTGTTTCAGATGGCCTAACTTTTGAGTTTTGAACAAATCTCTTGCAGGTTTTGTCCTGGCTGCACCAAGACATACAATGGAGTTTGGTGAAATATTTGACCTGAATCTGTGAATGAGTTTTCTCAGTAATAGCTTATCTACATGTAACTGAGCATCACATGGCAATCGTCTGTGGGAGACAAGCATGTATGAGCAAGATTTTACAGAGCAACGTGCACAAATGACCCCCCCCCATAAAAAAAAATCTAATAAAAATAAACAAATAAAAAAATCAAATAAAGGAAATTAAAGAATTTAAAGACATTTAATCAAACAATAATAACAATAATAATAATGATAATTTTTTACAAATTCCTAAAACTGAGAAAAAAAACCACAAAACAAAACGAAACATTTAAACAATTTAAAACTAACCACACATAATGGAATGCATAACAACTTTTTCATATACAAAAATACTGACTAAAACTAGTTCTTTCAGCCTCATTATCTTCCCGTCGATCAAAAACATTAAAAAGTTGAAACATAGACGTGGGCTGTGCACTAGTTACATACATGTACTACAGCCTAAGCAATGCACAAACATCATCTAGTGAATAAAATAAAAGATTAACAGCAAGCAAACCAATATCTAATGTAGTATTAAAGAAACACAATAAAACAAACATACACATCTACCAGTACTAGACGACAATAATATTGAAAGAGAGTTTTTACCAGAACTTTATTGAGTGTGAACTTCCTGGATCGTATATCGTCCATCAGGATTTCATAAGGTGTGAGTTCGTACTCGATGGGGATGCGGCTTTGATGACGGGTCTCTCCCATTTCTTTGAGTTTCACGCCACGTCTTAGCTGTTGGAGGACCTGCATCCAAATCTTGGCCTGTGGCAGTCAGGGGGGATTAACCAAGGAATTGTCAACATCCTTTATGCAGAATTCTTTAATTGCTTCAAGATGTATCGCCCTGTGTTTTTGACCATTTCAACGGCAATTTCAGGCAATTTTCTTTTTCATCGGAATATTACTATTTTACTTCAGTGAAAACAAATGCTTTAAAATGAAACAAAAAATAAATTAAAGTAATCGTGAGAAGCATAGTTTTACTGTAATTATGTCCTGAAATGTATTTATGGTGTGTCCCATTATAAACTCGTTTTGGCACTTTTATTTTGTTAGTGCTTTAACCAAGGTTCTGACAACCTTTGTTTTAAATATGTCTTTTCAAAGATTTTTTTCCCCTTTCTCATACGAAATTATCAATGTTCTAATGAAAACCAAAATTTCTGGTAAAACACAGGTGATTATGAACCAATGCAATGTCAACATAATTCATGCAGAATTCTTAACTGCTTCAAGACGCATTGCCTGTATGTTTTTCCCCGCTATTTTCCCCAGCAGTTTTCAGAAAGGTTTGCTTTGAGAAAAGCAAATTAGATATTTCACAAAATACAAATATAGTTGTTAGAATTAAGCTTGGTTTAACAGTTCAACACAGTGTCCAAAATGAACTATGACGGGACACATAACAAACACATTTCGGAACGTGTTACTGTAAAAACCATATTCTGTTGATTATTTTAAGAAATGTGTCCTTTTGAAGCATTTGTTTTCCTTTCCTCAAGTAAAAAAAACAAAAAAAACAATGTTCTGATGAAAATGATAATATGTGAGCTTTATAAGAATGGAATATACAGTATTAAACATTTGGCATATTACCACAAAGTACAATGCCTATCCAAAATCGTTGTGTGCCCGGAAGAATGACGTAACAGAAGTGTGACCAGCAAAAGGTTGCAAGCAATTAATGTGCAAAATTGTGTTTCAAGAAAACCGAGTGTAAAAGTTTGGTCGTATTTCTGCCATTTATAAGTCATTGTAGGAAAGTTAAATTCCGCATGGGAATGGAAAAACATGTCTTGGGAGTAATTCTAGCAACAAATATATAACAGTTATGCCCTATTTTTTTTCTTCAAAAGGAGCCATTTTATTGCTTACGACCTTCTGCTGGGACAAAATGTTGTACTTTGTGTGCCCGGAAGAAGGTCGTAGAGCCTTACGACCTTCTTCCGGGGACACAAGGACATTTAATTCAAAAGATGATGAAGTACATTGTATCTAAGATTTGGAGGTGGACAAATTAACTGAAGTAGGATTTGAATGTCCGACTTGCTAATTACTATTAGGGCTGTGCCGGGTATCTGGATACCTGACCGAAACAGTCATTACCCGGTTCCATTTTTCGGTTCCAATTACTCGTAAACGACTTTTTAAAATTCGGACTTAACATTTGAGTGGAGTGAACAGAAATCTGTGACTCTTGAACAATGTAATGTTTACACTTTTACAGACAATTATCTTTAAATTCAAGAGATTACACTCCAATAAAGCCTGTGTAGTATTTTATGGACATTTTCCATACATTTTTCTCCAACTGTTACATTGATCTGTGATACATTGTATCGAATCGTTAAGACCACAAAGGGCCTGGCAGCAGCTGTTTCAAACAACTTATCAAACCAGCAGCACAGGGGGAATGTTTGCCTAATTGTTTGCCTAATTGTTTTACTTTGATAAAAACAACACAGTAAAGAAAAGATCGATTTAAGTATGGTATCCTCTGTATTATAAAAGTCAATTTGTTACCATTTACAGTACATGTATTTGTACACCACCGGAGGCATGTTTTCAACAAAAATTAAAATGGGTATCCGGGTATCCAAAGTTTCCTGACGTCGGGTACCCGGTTCCAAAAATATCCGAAAACGCACACCCCTAATTACTATACAGGTGCTCTACCAGTCCTATGGTTGGTAAACTTGTCAGCCCTTCATAATACACTTTTCCTATTAAACAAATTGGACTAAAAGATTCCAGCAGCTTTCTATAAGGACTTCCCGGGATTCAAGCAAATTTCAAGTCTTGGAAGGTTTCCCCAGGGAGGTCAATCTCGTATCGGACACCTACCCATTGCTTGGGTTGAAGATCCTCTAAGTAACCATCTCGCTCTGTACGATCATCATTTACATGTAGAAGATGTAAACTCTACAACAGCAATAAAGAAAGAAAACATTCGCAATGTCAAAAAATAAAACAGCAAATATGTTTCTCATTGACCTCGTTCATGCTAAATCAATCTTTCATGTAGGGGAAGTTAATCAAGGGAAGTCTGATGGGTCATTCCACCAGGTTGGTGCAAGCTTTGTGATAGGTGTCCCTTGTTACGTAGGTAGCTGTACCATTTATTATGACTCCTAATTATTGTGACTTCCTATTCATGGCACAGAGATTGATTTCATTCTAATTTGAAGAACTGAGAATGTGCATTCATAGGGTGCGTTCGAGTAGCTTCCCTGATGTAACCCGAGTACGTCACATGGGTGAACCCGGAGTACAACCTAATCGAACGAGCATCCCATGGGACGTTCGCCCTCTTGTGGTCGTTAAAGCGATGTGAAGAACTGTAAATAAAATATTGTACAACGAAACGATTGCAAAATAACTATTTCCCGGGTTAAAAAGGAACTAATGATCGTATTACTTCTCAGGTTCATACAAAACAACACATCTTCCAGTACAAGAACAGTCTCTACTCACAGATTCATTGTTTACGGGTTGAACATGTATGTCAAAAACTTCACGAAATTGCCGCACTGATAACAAAGACGGACTTAATGTAATTTGAAGCTTTGCATGGTGCATTGGATAAGAAATATTAGATTTAAAGGTTAACGTACACCATGTGTAATGATCTAGTTTCTTGGAAGAAGTGGTGTGGTTCTGAAGAGAGCTGATAGTGAGGATTATATTTCTCGACGTTTCAAACAGTGTGTGCTCTGTCCGTCTTGCATCCTCCTGATAAGACAGACAGACCGCACCTTCAATAACTATCCTCACTATTGATTGTTTTTTAGAATCACAGCACTTCTGCCAAGAAGAGATTATTTCAAATGGACCTATAAATCTTTCTAACAATGTTCTAGAAATGCGCTAGAAATGTGCACAATAGGAGTGACGATATTGGACTTTTTGATAGTCGATTATCGACGGCCAGGATATTAGCGATGTACGATATTATCGTCTCAATGCGCGGATTTTTTAAATACATGAAAAAATGTACACGTATGTATCGTACATAACCCTCCTATGCCCAGGCTGAAATTTGGCCCAGTAAGCACCGCACCCACAGACAGTCACTTGAGTATTTTTGGTTGCATTGCCAATTGTTCACACATGTGTATAAGAGTGCTGGAGATAGTGGCAAAGTTAACACACTTGTGTATGTCCTACATAAGTTAGCAGCAGACTCATACGAGTGGTTTTGGTTTGACCTCCTACCATAGCCACATGTACTTGCATTTATTTGAGTGCACTGCACAAAGTCAATGGGTTGGGAGTTACATACAAATTTTGAGTGTCTTTGATTGTTAAACCTATAGGAGGGTTAACGACATTGGACACCGAAATAACTACTTTTACATGTAAGTTTTACAGGGAAGTTGCATAGGTAATAAACAGTTATCACATCGTTACGATATTATCATGATATCGTCCACTCCTAGTGTACAATGTCTCTTAAGAGGGGAGAGGGAAGTCAAACGAGAAAGACAGTCGTGCACTCATTAGAATGACCATCCAAAAACAATTGGAAACATTCTTGAAGTTTACCGTTTTACTTGTTGATATGACTTGAAGGAATGATGTGAGGTCTTGTACCTCGGTGAGTACTGCTCTACAGACTGCCAGGTAGTGACAAGGTGCTCCATCAGGATCTAGCAAATGTCTGCTACAAACCTACATTCAAAAACACACACAAAACATACACATTGTCAGTATGCAGTGGATTTACATATATGGGAGCATGGCGCCCTCTTTGGCCAGATCTTGGCTCCGCAAGGGTTCCTTCATCCATAATGTAAAAGTGTAAATAAACATTTTATTGATCAATCAACAGTTAAAACTTGTAGCTTTGCAAAACTGCGGTGACACCATGTGAAATTCTCAATTGAGTAGTAATTAGTTCTGAAAAGAACTGGAGGTTACGTCCTCATTCTCCTGAGGACGATCAGATCATACTGATTGAAACGTCGAGTTGTAACCTCCAGTTCTTTTCAGAACTAATTACCACTCAATTGAGAATTTCACATGGTGTCACTGCAATTAGTCTTACTAATCAACAGTTGTCAATCAAAATCCCTTCTTGACCAATCAGGTTGATAGGGCAGCAATATGCGCATCACGAGTAAAATACAGGTGCGCGCATTACACATGTATGTGACACCTTTATTTCCGACAAGCATGAAAAGCGTGTCTCCTTTGTACATGTTTTAAATGCACATGTTGGCTTTGTCAGATTTTCTTTTTGAGGGGGCGTGGCATCATTAGGTCAATTCATCAATGCAAGACAATTTTCAAACAAGCAAAAGATGATTTAAAAATGAGACACTGGTGTCAATCCCTAACAGACCATTTGGTAATCTATCTCCCCAATGTAGTCTGAATAACATTTATAAATGAAAAGATATGGATAAATCCTGCAAGGCCTCCGAGATATTCTATACAATGCTACATGTAATTTCCAATACTTCTTCATTGACATTCTTGTCCACACTTTCGCAGTATTTCATTTTGATAAATTAATGTTCACCATTATTTCTGAGGGCACGGCTCTTCAAAGCATTTACTGTCTAAAAATACTGACACTGAGATATCAGCACCGAGTATCACCTGCCCATTTCTGTCAAAGTATACAATGATCACAGCTCTGTAACATGAATCGTTTAATAAAGAAGTCTATATATAACAAACAGGGTGGCCGATTATTGGCACTTATGCCTTCAAGTAGTTTTGGCAGCTCACAAAAATTACTTTAATAAACTAACATCTTTGCTTTCCCTTTTATATTAAAATATACACTCACTGGTCATAAGTATTGCAACATTGAAATTCACACCAAAGTTCAGTTTGGAGAACTGTGTTACAATAATTTATTTTGTTTTATTTACACTACTTAAGACTTCTTGAAAGTGCCTGTGTTTTGAATTCAATGTTCTTTTTTACTGTTCTTGCTCGGAAACAAAGTCCTTCAATACTTAGTCGGGTAACCACGTGACCTGACAATTGCGACCATCCGTCTAGGCAATGTCTCGTACAAATTCATGTTGCAATACTTTTGGCCAGTGAGTGTATATATATATAATGCCAGTGTTATTTAGTAATGCCACAGTTATTTAGTAATTTTTTCAAGCCCTCAGCATGTACATACATGTACCACTGACAACGTGTTGTTTTGCAGTATCATATGTTTAATGTCAAGTAAATAATAACAATAAAAGAGAATGAAAACTTCTTATTTTGATGGTAGGGCTGTGTGTTTTTGGTTATTTCAGGAACTGGATACCTGAAATTTGAAATCTTCGGATACCCGGGTAACTGTAAACAATATTTGTGTAAAAACACATAAATACTTCCGAATGTATAAATTAACCAATACGAACACAAGTTTAAAATAAATACAGGCAAGTATGTGAAAGGCTGTCTGCAAATGTTACTTATAAAGCCTTCATCCAATTTTTCTTCATTTTGTATAGCAAAAAAATCAGAGACTGCCATTATTCTGTGTGGCTTAAAATGTTCAGTCAGAATTTTAAAAAGTCGTCAATGGGTAATTGGAACCGAAAAATGGAACCGGGTAATGACATTTTCGGTTGGGTATCTGGATACCCAGCACAGCCTTATTTGATGAAGGGGTCAACTAGATTCTAGACCCTTGGACCATTCATATACATGTACATGTAGGTGAATGAATCAAGCAAGTATTCTTCAGATGGGTTCAAGTACGTGCCATAACAACATACTGTAGTTTCCATCTAGGTTCTTCAGAATAAGAATAATGCATGATGAGATGTTGACCCGGAATTGAGTATCGGACTCAAAAATATACACAGAACAATGTCACCACAATGAACATGACCCTTGGCTCTCACTCACAGGAA
This sequence comes from Zoroaster sp. YZ-2022, assembly GCA_029582265.1. Classification (NCBI taxonomy): domain Eukaryota; kingdom Metazoa; phylum Echinodermata; class Asteroidea; order Forcipulatida; family Zoroasteridae; genus Zoroaster; species Zoroaster sp. YZ-2022. Next base: position 928,876 of record CM055835.1, on the reverse strand, counting down.
AGGTACTACATGTACTGTATGTTGTATGTGTACATTGGTGTTGACATATTTACTGCTATGGGTACATGTACATACATGTACATGTATGCTTACTTTCTATGAATCAAGAATTTCAGCTGAGTGCGGAGTCTTTAAGTCATAAGAAAAGTGTAAAAAAAGATTCAACATTTTACAGAAAACACTAAGAGCAAAAAGTTGCCATCCGAACAACTTTTTGCAAAATTGTATATAATTGCTTGTGTAGTTTTCTGAATTGAGGCTGTTTTTTGTATTTATAAAGCAGACCATTTAATTACTGCACCACATGTAAGGTTTAGTTTCATGCTTTTAATTGTAATTTGTGTGTATTATGGATTGTCCATTTGTGTGTATACTAGGACTCATTGTAGATCAATGTATGCCACTGAATAGACCACCAAGTTGAATCAATCAATAAGCTTCATTTGTTGGTTGATTTGTTCGTATCTTTTCAATTTTTTAAAATTTTATTTTTGTTACTCTTTTTTTTAAATGTGGGGGGGGGGGGGAGAGGGGCTGAGCATTCCCATGTTATTAATGACTACAAAACATAGGCTTCACCACAACTGATGATAAATAACAAGTAAAACGGTTGCTGCTTAACAAGCAATAGTGAGGCAGGTGGCAGGTGTCTATTAATTAATGAACAGTGCATGCAATCAGCATGCAAGTCAAATAATATTACTGGATTGCATATATACACGTACATGTAGCAAGCTCTAATCATGATTTCATCCTTCATTATGTGGCCAATTCCATGGTTTCTCACGTTACAGTTTGGAGCCCAATGTGTAACTCCATAATATATAGTTCCACTCATCAGTTTTTTCACAGTAGTTGCATTATACACAGACCTTACACGGCATAAAATAGTAATTTCAGAAATTTTTTATGTACTCTATATAAGAGAAAACATAACATTATAAATATATGCATGTTCAAAAAATGTAACATTGAGTATTTTTCTCTAAGTTATAGCATACATACAACAATTTTTTGAAAATATATTGTTCATGCTGAGTATTGTGCGGGTACACTGTACATGTATATTGCAACTTCTGTGAAAAATATGATGAGTGAAATTGTGACATTAAGAGTACATGTACAATGTAGGCCCAATGCATAAAAAACGTAACCGTGGAATGTGATGTTCATGAAAGTTTTGAACATACCGTAGTTCATTAATATAAGGCTAACGGCTTGCCCGAGATGAACATTCATACTATTATCAGACATACATGTACAGTGTAAGTGATCATTTATAATGTTATTTTTGTTTTCTTCTATTGCTTCAGGCAAGGTACATGATATGCACACTAGTGGAAGGTAATGTAATAATATTCAGATGTGGATGTAAATTGATCTAATATACATGTACACACTATCACAGTATAAATTGTGAACAAAATCAGGTTAATTAGATATGCACGAACCCCTCTCATGGAACTGCAGGCTCGTAATCTAACTTCTCTTACACTGTATTTGGATAAATAACGAACACTTGTTCAAAAGTATAAAGCAAAATCAGATTTTGTTTTTGCTGTATAACATAAAGAAGATAGGTGAGAAAATACAGTACATGTACATGTACATGTACATGTGTACATGTACAATATATTGGTTTCTTTTTGAACCTTTAACCCTCCTATGGTTTGACGTTTCAAAACCTTTCAAAATCTGCTTACGGGCCAAAATGGCTATCAATTATTATGAACCCTTTAAAACCCTCCAGAATTTGTTGCTACTGAACAACCACACCTTTCAATACCCTTTGAAAGGTATTGAAACATTTCAACACCAGTTTGTTCAGAGAGTTGTTACACCTTTCGAAACCTTTCATAGGTCCCTTTTGTCAGACAGTTTTCTCACCTTTCAAAACCCTTCAGTACAGCAAACTTGAAAGGTTTTGAAAGGTCTGACAATTCTATGGCAACTGCACTGTATATAGGAGGGTTAAAACAAAACATGTAACTTTCCATGACTTTAACCCTAATGACCCCATATCCTGCAAAATCCTCCAAGGGGCACTTTTTGGGAAAAATTCAGCACTGTTGCCTTGGAAACTGGCACTTTCACCTCTTCAAATGGGACAAAATTACGACCTGGCAAGAAGTACAGGCCACAAGTGCTGAATATGAAAGATCAACGAAAATGCATGGTGCGTTTTGAAGATAAGGGCATGTTTCCAAAAGTGCACTGATGGATTTTGGAGGATTCAGGAAGGTTCCTAGCCAGAATACCTAGGGGGGTTAGGGTTAAAGGTGTATTGCCTCTGTTTTACCTGCAATTGATAATTTTGTTTTAGAAAGGAAAACAAAATACTTTTTTACAATTCACATTATATATTTCATTAAAAAATTGTCATAAGCTTGGTTAAACAGTAAAAAAGAGCAAACATTAATTTACATGTATGTCAGGATCCATGAACAATTCATTTCAGTTAACATTTATTGTAAAACCATGCTTTCCATAATTTTTTTTGAGAAATGTGTAATTCTGCATGTTTTCACGTCCTCAAGTAAAATAGCAATGTTCTGATGAAAAATCTAAATTATGGAAACTGCCGTAAAAATAGCACAAAAAAAACCCAAGGGTGATTCATTTTTTAATAAAAAGATGCACTGTTCGATCGAGAATTTTGAGATGTGACAGAAACAGTTCTAGCCTTTCTGTATAATTTCCATTGTGTTATATTTTCTTAAGAGTCTGTGCAGGCCGGGAGTAAATGCAAAGATGCACTGACAACACAGGAGAATACACAATAAGTTAAACTGAACAGACGAGCCATCTGTATTGATAATCAATGTAAATCAATGCATAAGACGGCACAAGCACATGTACATGTATGCAGACCACTGTATGTGAACCAATAATGTATTCGTGACCATGGGATAAAGCCATCATCAATTGTGCTCCAATTGCCTTCATTGTTTTTATCCCATCGGACAATTATTCATAATCGCACACATGTACATGTACATGTGCTGTTACTTATTAACATTCATTTTAACATAATTGATTTGTATTGAAATTTAACTTATTAAAGCCGAAATGCACTTTCTGAAAAAAAGGTTTACAAATAATATGTACTTTTTTTAGGATTAGAAATAAACCTGTGTAAAGTTCAAACTCAATTGAGCTCAAATTGTTAAGAAAAACGTTGAACCATAGTGATGCTGACAACGGCTACTACACTAGAAATTATTCTACCATTAATACTGATCAATTCATTAACACCATGCGTTATTTCGACTGGAATTGTATATATTCAATTGAGGATGTGAAACTTGCTTATGATAATTTTACTTCAGCTTTTCAAAAGACATATGACGAATGTTTCCCGTTAATATATATCAGTAACTCTAAACGTTGTAAAAAGCGCCACCCATGGATAACGAATGGTATCTTACAGTCTATTAAACGCAAAAATAAGCTGTATCGTAAGTTTTAAGAAGTCCACCACAAACAGCAATTCTGATCAGTTTCGTGTGTATCGCAATAGAAATTAAACCATATTATTCGGTATTTCTAAAAACGGTATTTTTTCCGACAAATTTTATAATTGTAAGAACGATATTAAGCGTACTTAGTCAATTATTAATGGTATCTTGCATACAAAAAACAGTAAGTCCAGTATACCTGATACATTAAAATTTGATGGAAATTTAATTAACGATCCCAATCGAATTGCTAATGCATTCAATAATTCTTTTGTAAACACTGGACCTACATGTACATTGGCTTCCAATATTCACAGCAATAAAACCGCAGCTCAGTATCTAAAGAATGTTAATCCTTCGACTTTCTTTATGTCACCGACAGAGGAACATGAAATATATCTTTATCAATGGGTATTGTTCCCGATCGTATAAAAATAGCCAAAGTCATCCCTGTATATAAAAAAGGTGATCCTGAAGCTAGTGACAATTATCGACCAGTTTCTGTATTATCGGGGTTTTCCAAGATATTTGAGGGAATAGTTTATAATCGTATTCACAATTTCATCAATAAACACAATATTTTGTATAATGGACAATACGGTTTCCGTCCAGGTCATTCAACTGAGCTTGCTCTAACAGATGTTCTGGATAGGTTGTGTGATGCGATGGATAAGAAAATGATCTCAGTGGGCGTATTTCTAGATTTGTCAAAAGCGTTTGACACCATCGATCACCAGATTTTATTAATGAAATTATCACATTATGGTATTAGAGGTACCGCGCAATTGGATTCAAAGTTATCTTTTTAAAGAATGTACAATTCACAACCTTCAATAATGTGGATTCAAATCCATTGAATATTGTAAGGTTCTATTTTAGGACTGCGTTGCTCTTTATTATTTATGTTAATGATATTTATCAAGTTTCAGAGAAATGCTCCACCATCTTGTTTTAAGTGACGACGTTACAAATATTTTTCTTTACTGGCCGTAATCCTATTGTTATAGGAATGATACGATCTGTCAAGAACTTACACAATTTTTACGATGGTTTTCTGCTAATAAACTATCTCTTAATGTGAGTAAGACTAATTATATTATTTTAATAATAATAAGAGACATTGTTAATGTGTCATTTAACATTAAAATGGATGGAAAGTGTTTAAACAGGGTGAATTATACAACTTTTAGGATTATTATTGACTCTGGCCTGACGTGGAATAATCATATCAAGTCCATTTCGACAAAGATTGCCAGAGGTGTTGGGATCCTTTCTAACCTGAAACATTCATTACCTAAAGCATGTTCTTCTTACGCTCATTGTATTTTACCTTATTTATCCTCACCTGACTTATTGCATGACTGTTTGGTCTGGTACAACGTATGCTAATATTAAAAAGCTTAACTATCCAAAAAGAGCAATTCGCCATATATCGTCTGCTAATTTAAAGTGATCACACCAGCAAGCTTATTTGCTTCACTCAATATTCTCAAACTTCCCGATCTAATCAATGTTCATATAGCCACTTTTGCATACCGTTCTATAAATAATCTTAATCCTTCCATATTCATATTTTTTTGTGTACAATAAAGACATACATGTACACAATACGAAGTTCAGACAGGCCGATAATGTGCACAAACCACGTCCTCGGACTAACATTGTAAAGCAGAGCTTACGTTATCGTGCTAATACTTGTTGGAATTCTTTGCCTAATACTATGAAAAATATGTTTCACCACACTCATTCAAAAAGAATCTTAGTGCATATTATTCAAGTAGCTATTAAGTATGCTTCTTATATTATGTTCTGAATTTTGCTATATACCTTATTTCAGTTGATCTATCTATCAATCTAATTAATCTATTATTTATATTATACTATTATATTTTTTTCTGCACAGGGAGTGGCTCTACTCGTTAAGCCTATCAAGGTTTTTTTTAGACCACTTCCTTTCTCTTTGTATGTAACATACTATATATTGTTAATTAATATGTTGAATATCACATTGTATGTACACTGAGAAGAAACAAATAAATGAAATGAAATGAACAATTACTATATACATATGTAGCTTAGTCCAAAATATCCATTGTGTAAAAAAAATGCACGTTTAAAGGGAGTACACCATTGTACATGTACATACATGTACAACTGAAAAACCACCTGAATAATTTATAATCTAAAAGCATATTTGGTTGTACATACTTAACATCCTGAGAAGTTATTTCTGTCTGCCATGTTGAAACGTTTGAAAACGTGTATAGAATTTTACATCTTAAAGGGTCAATATCGTCACGATCAGCAGGGCATGGAATCAGAGTGCTAGCTATAAATAGATTAACTCAATGACTGAAAATAATACCCCCACATGATAATGTCATATATTACCTTTTGACGCTGCATGAATGAGCCAGTAATTTTCAGTCACATTGATTCCATGCCCTGTTAAATGTCTGCTCTGATCATGAAGATACGGTCCAGGCTTGAAAAAGCGGGGTTATGAGGGGACAGTACACTTATACTTGGGCAAAATAAGTTGTCAAAATGATTCTAGATCATTCTTGTACCGAAGGCTCTGTGCTTGAACCAAAATGTAAGGTTTTAGTTCATGTTTTTGTATTACAATCAAAGAAAAGAGATTTCAACTTTGCAGCAAGATAGAACAAGATGTGGATGTGACCTTATCATGTGGTGTGTTATTTTCAGTCATTGAGTTAATCTAAAAACTAGGACTCTGATTTCATGCTCCATTAACCCTCCTAGTGTTTGACCATTTGAAACCATTCAAAATTTCCACTTACCAAAAACATGTACCATTCAAATCCATTCAAATGCATAGAGGGTCCATTGATTCACCACTTAGAAGTATCCAAACAAGGTTTTGTATTAGCTGTACTACCATTTGGAAAGATCCAAACAAGGTTTTGTATTAGCTGACCTACCATTCAAAACCATTTGGGGGAATCAATACTGTACGCAGTTATTTCACCATTCAAAACCACAAAAGCGAATGGTTTCAAATGGTGGATCAACTTGTATGAAAAAGGTATCAGAAGGAGGGTTAATCGTGATGGTATTGTCCCTTTAATTACTGGCTTATTGATGAACATTTCCTGGGATTAAAGGTCACACCTCTCCACTTAAAACAGAATGATCCAATAGCCCCAGGATTCAAGAATTAATCACAGAACAACATACCATTTAACTAGTGTCCCATTGACAGATGGCCAGGGGGGTATTCATTGACAATTAATTGCACAGTGAGAATTAATTACTGTAGAAGCTGCAACAACATATTAGAAACACTGATAAATGAAATAACATTGTTCCCACTTAAAGGGAAGGTAACAATGTTGGTAATCTCTAAAACAAAAGATATAAATGATCAGTTTTCATAGAATATACTGATGTATTAATTAATGATGGTCCCTTTAAATAATTATGTGCGAGGAGGTGCTTCTGTTTTTAATAAAATTACATGTAGTTCCTACCTGAAATTATGTCTAAATAAAAAGCAATAAAAAAAATTAACAAAAAGTACAACGAAAGTACATGTACATACATGTGTGTAAGATCATAGAGCAAGGACGGTAAGATGTACATGTACGTAACAATTGTTTCCAACCCTCCTACACATGGAGGCCACTCCAATCCACTAAATTTCCAGAATGTTTTTCACCAACCTTTAGTACATACAAGCCTGCTGTCCTTTCCAAGTAATCTTACAAAATCAACTGTGTTGTCACCCAAGGCCACTGTAAATGTTTGAACATTAGTATGGCCTGCAATGTATCAATGGGAGACCACTTTACCCTGCAATTTCAGTTGTGTGACAGTGCATAGAAGGGTAACCACAGGAGGGTTGTTGCAGATTGTAGACACCAAAAAACACAATGCAGTACATATGCCTAAAATGTTTACAGATCAAGTGGTTTATGCTCCATAAACCTGGTGTATTTAGTACATGTTCGTGTACGTGTATTTAGTACGTCGTTCAAAATAAGTTTCATATTACAATGACACTTGACACTAAGCTTGGGTGATATCAATTTTTTTTCAAACATATATCGCGATTTTCGATAATATCGCGATTATTCTTTCATTCACGCATGATTGCTTCTGAGCCGATAACCACAGGTATGTACCCATCTACAAGCATCACAATCAATCGCAAATTCGTTTGCAGAGCGTGTATGTACTTCTGAAGTAGTTCGCTTTTGTTTCACACTTTCACACAAAAGCTAAAAAGACTGTTCTAATTTTGTTTCCATGGAATTTCTGACTTGACTCACAATGTCGATTTTTTTTTAATCGCGACATATTTTTTTAAATCGCGATTTGCCAATATCTTGATAACTTAAAAAGGTTCTCGATATCGTAATCGAATAAAAACGGTATCGCGATATTTGATATTATCGTGTTATCACCCAAGCTTGCTTGACACTTATTCAGTAGGCCTAAGTCATTCAAAATAAGTTTTATATTATACTGAAACTTGACAACCGACTACAAAATAACAATTAAGCACGCACTCTCTTTTAATTTGGTGGATACCGTGCTAATTTGTGTCTTTGGCTATGAGTTTGGCATGCATACATGTCTAGATCGATACAGTAAGCATGCCTAACAGGAGCATCGTTTCCTCTTTGAAGGAGAATGGACTGACCCAAGGTAAATAGGAAATGTTTTCAATTTGATTCCGACAAGCGCTCAAAATCAGAGCACCTCGTATTTGAACAAATAAAACGTATCATCGGGAAAATACCGAGGAACAGACTTCATGCCCTGCGTGACCCCGAGTTGTTGTTTCAGAGTAGACGGCATCTAAAGGCAATCTTCACAGATGGGAAATTTAAACATGCCCCGAGACAGTAGTGGCATTTCTTGCTCCATATGGCTGCATTTGACCGTCAATCATATCTCCAATCAACCTGCTGTATGTACATGGACTTAATTAATAGGAGTACTGAGGATACAGTGTGTTATTAAATTTGTGCAGCATGTACATGTACATATGTAGGCCTACATGTGCAGTGCACTCTTTCTGTAGAGTGCACTAAAGAATTACACGTAATAGGTACAATGTTGGCAAAACTGCTTCTAATATCGAGTATGCTTTCTTTCTTTCTCAAGATATCAAGATATACAGTAAACAGCCAACCTGTGAAAAGTTTCAGTTCAATGCAGAGTCTTACACTGTATTACATGTAAGTCAACAGAAATGTGTCAACAGAAATGTGTCAACAGAAATGTGTCAACAGAAATGTGTGAACAAGCATTCAGGATTCAGTTTTACAGAAAACACTCGCAGCAAAAAGTTGCCAGGCAACTTTATATTATAGAAAATGTACATTTTTTTTAATTTATTTTTTTTCTGAAATGAGAGCACTTCAGACAGAAATGTTTTTCAGGATGATTAGTTCATGATAATAATGGTTCGGAGAAAAATTTGGTAATAAGGTAATGACCAATGGTGTTCCTTCTCTATAAGAGCCTTTCAATTTATACAGAGTTGTACCTCCAGTTCTTTTCAGAACTAATTACTACTCAATTGAGAATTTCACATGGTGTCACCGCAATTAGTCTTACTTATCCTCCTCACCATGCAAAGCTACAAGTTTTACCTAATTTATACAGAGATACATGTACATGTAACAAGATCGAGGTGCACCCAATGGCGGTGGAATGATTTTGAAAGTGGGGGGTTTGGCAAATCCAAACGAGCAAGCGGAGCCAAGCCAGCAAGTACAGTGAGCTAATGGCATGGGTCCAGGCCTGCTGAAGGGCCCCGGAACAAAACAATTTCACATTCAGGAAGCTCTGTGTGAGCATTTGTGAGGAGCTACAAAATGTTGTTTGATTGAGTACATGTAGGTAGGGTCACCTCAGGATATCAACACAATGCATGTGTTCACAGACATTCTGACATTCAGGCAATGACAAATCTTTGGGTTTGCTCATGACAAATATTTCAATACTGCACAAGTACAATGCACATCATAAACATTCTTTTGATATTCTGCATTGATACATGTATGTATACATAACAAGGTGCGAAATAAAGGACAGCCCGGGGCAAAGCAAAATTCACTGGGTCAACCAGTTGGTGATGAACCTACAAATTTTAAATCCGAACTTCATGTACATGTACACTATCTCAAATGGGTTCTTCTTTGATTTTGAAGATTTAACAAACAATTCACAAAAATATAAATATTGATAGACCATAATTAACATACATGGATTGGATGTAGCCAGTTTAAGGTAGCAATGTATACCGTGTCAGGATAATCATGTCTGACAACATTTCGTTGGCATCCAAACAGACTGGGGGGGACATGAGATTTAGTTGGTGGTTGCCCTGGGGGTAACTAGGCAATGCTCTTAATGTCACACCCTGTTTAAATTAATTGGTAAATTTAATTAAAGGGACGATATCGTCACGATCAACAAGGCATGGAATCAGAGTGCTAGGTTTAGATTAACTTAGTGACTGAAAATAATACCCCACATGCTATGGTCATATTACCGTTGCTGCTGCATAAATGAGCTGGTAATTTTCAGTCACTGTGTTCATCTTTATACTAGGACACCGATTCCATGCCCTGTTGAAAGTCTCCTCTTATCGTAAAAGCCAGAAAAGCAAATTTGACTTTAGAAGAATTCTGCCCTTAAACCAATATCATTTACAATACATTAATTTAACCCTTCTACACATGGAGGCCACTCCGATCCACTAAATTCTGTTCTTCAGCAACCTTCAGTACATGTACAATTTAAGCCTGCTGTCCTTTCAAAGTAATCTTACAAAATCAACTGTGTGCCACCCAAGGCCACTGTAAATGTTTGAACATATTAGTATGGCCTGCAATGTATCAATGGGAGACCACCTTACACTGTAATCTCAGTGGTGTGACAGTGCACAGAAGGGTAACCATAGGAGGCCACTGGCAACAGCTAATGGCTTGGAGTGGCCTGAATGGGTTGTTTCAAAAATTGCACTGATTGTAGGTGGGTTAATTAAAGCAGAACGTTAATTAAAAATTTGTTGATATAATATTGAAATTATTCTTTGAAGAAAGCCTATTGTTAAAAATCACCTGGCTTTTTTCGATTGATTTTGCATTAATACTCATTGATTTGTTTTTATCAATCTTGTTTTTGTAATCATCAATCATTTTATTTGTACATATGATCATGGTATGATGAAGCAAAAGGGAAAATAATTTGAAGTTTTTCGATTAACTTGAGCTTCGATACTTGAGCTCTCTCATTAGGCTATTTCTTTCCACATGTTTTCTTTACCAGGGACAAGGCTTGAAAATTTTTCCCTTGGTTAAAGAGCACTTCCATTAGAAAAATAGAAATGTCTACGGGGACATTTCAAACAGGACACTAAGGCAATGACCATCAGGGGCAACGAAGGCAATTACCTCTACAGTACCTCCACGAAAGGCCTGCTATAAATGCCATCTACATGCATGCATTTCTCGATCCTATGAACATATATATACTGTACAAAAATAATGACCTTTCACTAAAGGTGTCTTTGGCCATTAAAGCCTTTGCCAAATGAACCATCCTACAGGGAGCATGTACGATGTAAACAACGCAGTCATCTTGTTTTTCTTCAATACAAATACATGTGACCAAACCGAGGCTGAAGGGAAAAATTGTGACCCGCTCTGGCAAAAACCCAAAATTTCTTGGCATTTATCATAATGCGTAACAGCCATGAAAAGGTCAAAAACTGACCCCAGGGACCAGTTTGAGATTTTTCACCATATAGGTAGAGCATTTTCTCTAGATTTTGATGGAACAAGAAAAATCCTGAAACGTTGTTGGGAACATTGTTAATTTTCACGATAAATTTGGGAGGTTACTTCGAAAAGTTGGGTCCAAGTTTATGGTTTGCCAGAGCCAGTCACAAATAGTCTGGTCCCTGTTCATGCATTGAGAGTCAGCCCTATAATCCGACTTGTGTATACAGGGAACCTGATAAAGAGGACCACAGCATGATAAAGGTCTATACAGCGATACAGGGAGATATTCCACCCCCCCATAGACGTGGCTCATTCGCTGCCTAATAATGCTTGTTACTCCCAGACCACAAAGTGGTGGGTGTGACAATGACAGGGTTGGATCGACTCGTTTGGGGTCTCACTCAGAGAATCTATGGTCCAATTCAGCTTGCCTGCCATGCATGTTTGACTTACTTTGCATGATATCATAGGATGAATTCCCCTCGGGCAATACAGGAATTGGACTCGGAGAGAGGTGACATACACATGCATGAGCTATCAACTCAAATTTCATGTAATGTTATTTCTCTGCATTATGGCACCATCATTTAAATATAGCCATCTAGTTACAGAGACCCAAACAGATAAAATTTAAAAAGCGAACAAATTTTGTTCTGTTAACGAATTTCGTTATTAAACGAAAAAAAAAATATTATAGATTGGTGAAATTCTTGCGTCGGGAGATAAACAATTGATTTAATTTTGCCCTACACCGACGTGTGTATAGCACTGTATGCTCAGTGCTTTCCGAGTGTCTGTGAAAAAACTACACAGGCGACTCGGGCGGGATTCGAACCCACGACCTTCTGCTTACTAGTACAGACGTCTTTAAAAAAATATTAGGAAATTCGGATGTCGGAAACTGTGTAAAAGAAATAATTAAAACGTACTTGATTCTGATTGACAGCTGTGTTGTCCAATCGGAAGACTACACACGCCCTCGTGCAAGCTGAGGATTAAAACAATGGCCCCGCATTTTATTAATTTGTGTTTTTATTTTACTGGTACCAATCAGATTTGTTCATTCAATGTCTCGCATGAAAGCTTATAATTAAGCTTCCTTAATTAACCCTAACCGCCCCATATCCTGCAAAATCCTCCAAGGGGCACTTTTTTGGAAAAATTCAGCACTGTTGGGAACTGGTTCATGTACTTTCATCTCTTCAAATGGGACAAAATTACTACCTGGCAAGAAGTGCTGAATATGAAAGATTAACAAAAATACACGGTGCATTTTGAAGATAAGGGCATGTTTCTAAAAAGTGCACTGGAGGATTTTGGAGGATTCAAGAAGGTTCCTAGCCAGAATACATACTGTACATGTACCGTGGGGGTTAGGGTTAAACATACGTGTAGAAAAATAGCAATTCAATATTTAAATCTATTTGTAACCATCAAATCAAGCCAAACACGGGTGATACAGTGTATATCTTTAAGCACAAACAAATCTGGCGAGAAAATCTAGTAAAGGTCAAGGAAATTTTGTTTTGAAACTTAAATTTCTTACATTTAATTTGCTTTTCAATCAGAATCTGGGTGCCATTGAAAAGGAAATTACACTTCTGGTACTGTAGTTACATCTAAATTTCATATTTTCAAATTATGAGATGAAAGTCTAATTGGTGGAAAGTTATTGTTCTGAAGTGCTCTCTCTCTCAAGTGTTCCCGATTGAGTAAAACTGGCATAAATTGTTGAAAAATAGCTTTGATGAATTGTGATCAGAATAAAACAAACTTCTGCAAATTTCTCAACACCTTTTCAGGTACATGTATTCAGAGATACACTCTACATTCCTTGTTTTTGCTGGTAACATGACAACTTCATTAACCCTAACTCCCGAAGCATTGTTAGTGAACAATAAAAATCCTTCAAAATCCTCCAACTGCCTTTGTTGTCTAGGGAGTTAGGGTTAACCCTAACTCCCTAGGCCCATTTGCTTACACATAAAATCCTCCAAAATCCTTCAGTAGTAAAGCAAGCACATGACATGTATGCACACATGTGTTTCTAATCTGTGATACACGTACATGGCCAGGGACCCTCCCTGCATGCATGGAGCAATAAACAGTGTCCACTGACCCAAGCACTGACCTTGCAATCACTACAACAAACATGGATGTACATGTACCATGGAAAGGCAAGTTATGCCTAATAACCTCAATCCTCCAAAATCCTTCACTTTAGCAAAGAGCATGTAGCATGTAACCTCAATCCTTCAATATCCTTCACTTTAGCAAAGAGCATGTAGCATGTCAACCCAATTCCTTCAAAATCCTTCACTTTAGCAAAGAGGATTTTGGAGGATTTGGGAAGGTTAGAGTTAAAGGAGCTGGAAAGTAATTCAATTCAAGGAAAAAGAAAAAATTCCATAATAAAGACTTACTGAATAAAAAGATCTTCAAAAAATGTGGGTCCATCATGTGATCCAATACAATGCTACATGTAAATTGTCTTCAAATACATCCATGTATTTCATAATACATGTTGTTTTATAGACCTTTATCAAGGAACAGCTGTCTTGTTTTTCTTTCATTCAAATCAATGTAACCAAACAGAGGCTGGAAGGAAAATAGCCTGGTCCCTTTTTTAATGTGATTCATCAATGTTATCATTGTCATTGGGTATGCAGGGAACCTGACAAAGATGTCTGCATTGTGATAATGGTCCATAGAAGCCAACCGGTGAAAAGTTTGCCTTATTCTGTTTACTCCCCAGATTTTACCAATTTACAGTAAGTTTCGAGAAAATAATTTGTTCAGTTTGTTTATTAGTTGATAACAATTGGTGTACACTCCCTTGAAAAAAAAAAATCGCAAACCATAATCCTACACTGTGCTGTGGGAAATTTTCTCAAAACAGTAACAAAGTCAAATCATCCTGTCAACTATTTCAGACCCTGCTTTTTCAGTAGAAAGTAACAATCTTTTGGAACTTTACCATGGGAAAATAAATAAAAACAAACACCATCTTTAAAGCCAATGACATGTATATAAGCGGTGAAAAGTTTGCGGGCCCTGGAAGCTCAGGGGTTTTAGATGCTCTTTGGTGCAATCTGAGCCTTATTTTGGAACATTTTTGCAAAAAATTTATGACCAATATTTCAGATATAATTTTGGTTGATTCAAGAGTCATGAGTCAATCATGAGTGACTCATGAATCTTGACTGCATAATGACAAATGAAGTACATGTTAGGTCTTTCTATGTTTGATATCTGAGCACCCCCGCAAAAAAAATAAAATAAAATAAAAATAATAATGTTTTTACCTATTTTAGCATTAAAATTTATGGGCTCCTAAGCTCTAAGGCCTAAAGAAGTGGCCTGCTTGGCTCTTCTGAGCAGCTCAGTTGAATGTTTGAATGCTATAAATCGGCCGATACGCTATCGATAGGCTATAATTTATTCCATGGTGAAAAAAAAAACGCCACAAAATTTCCTTTGTTCAGTTGCAGAACTAATTGTGAACAATAATTTATTGCCACCGAGTGATTTATTTCATCTTGTGGGAAGCTTTATTGATAAATTTTAATTGGCTGGCAACTCTGTTTCTTTTCACGAGAATGTGTTTGATGCGCCGCATTTGCAACTATGTGGCCTGCCGCGATCTATTTATGACATTCAACGTTAAACACATTGGCACTGGTTCCCTGCCACACTGCTTAGGCAAAAACCAGATTAGCGGGGTACCCACGTCTTGGAAACCAGCCAAGAACTAGGTCCCAGAGGTGGTTTGGGAGTGTAAAACCACAACCGTCATTCATTGTCAACTGAACAATAGCCCCATCTCTTGTCTTGGCTCTAATCCCAAATTGATACATTCAACATTCCACAGTCGGCAGACAGTTCTTTGATGTGAACTTGTGACCCAGAAATTGTGTCTTTTTGGTTGCCGGTTGTCTTGTTTCTTTTTCTTTTAAAATACTTTGAACAGACCGTAGCCAGGATAATTCTAAGGCGTCTTTACAGTTGGCCTATGTTTTTTTAAAAACTTCGCTGAGCTTTTTTTTTATTACACAATAACTGTGGACTTGGAATAGAGCTCTTACCTGCTGTCCAATAAAATACTTTACGAAACTATTTACCTGGTTGAAGCTTGCACTGCAGGGTTTCGTTTGTAAGAACCATTTTATTTAAAGTTTTGTCAAGTTTAATTTAAAGTAGGCATAAGTCAAGGCATACATTGTAATGTATTGTATATAATTTTTTTGATCATATCTGGCTTTGAATTATTGATAAAAACGATTAACTTTACTCACACGTTTAAAGCTACAATTACTAACAACAATCCAATGTAAAGTGAATAAAACAACACATATCGCCGAACTGCATCGGTGACCGGATATTACCACCACAAAAATCAAGGCTTCCTATCCTGTGCATATTATAGCGATACGAGCGAGAGCGCTGCGACACCGATCTTGGAAACCGTGTGTGTGGGGCGCGATTATTTTTACCATAGTACCACCATAGAGCTATGGTACCACTAACCTGTCCAAGGCGCGTGTTTAAGTCTATGGACGCGATATTGAAAACAGGCGTGAGACAAGTACTGTACATGTACATGTACATGTACATGTACATGTACATGTACATGTACATGTACATGTACATGTACATGTACATGTACATGGACATGTACATGGACGGTTTAGTGGTACGGTAAAAAGAACGCGTGCGGGGCAGGCATTACGTTTTACATTGATTAACGTGTGATAACTGAGCGCGTGCGTGCAAGCATGTTCAATTTTACATTACGATCAGTGGGTGCATGTTAACCTCTGCTCCAGCCTTTATTTTATATTGAGAATATCGGAAAATCGGAATTTAATGACACAAATTCGTAATGCGGAATCTACATTAAAAAATCGTAATAATTCCGCCAAAATCGGAATGGTTGGCAGGTATGCAGCATGCACACTAACCTTGAAAAACATAAATGTTCACAGCTTTACATAAACTTACTTGGCAATAACTTGGTGTATTAAGTTGATGATGGAATCAAACATCCCTTGAATTATTTCTGTCTCAGGTGCTATCATTTTTAGTGAAATTAGAGAAAATAATTTACATCCAACGTTCGTTCCATTTTCAACATTTTTCCTGTTAACAACACAATGAAATAAGCTGAAATCTTTAATATCTTGATTCTTATAAAGTATGGATGCATTTACAGACATCGGTTGGTTTCTGTACACATCTCTTGATTCTTATAAAGTATGGATGCATTTACAGACATCGGTTGGTCTCTCTACACATCTCTTGATTCTTATAAAGTATGGATGCATTTACAGACATTGGTTGGTTTCCCTACATATCTCTTGATTCTTATAAAGTATGGATGCATTTACAGACATTGGTTGGTTTCCCTACATATCTCTTGATTCTTATAAAGTATGGATGCATTTACAGACATTGGTTGGTTTCTGTACGTATCTCTTGATTCTTATAAAGTATGGATGCATTTACAGACATTGGTTGGTTTCTGTACGTATCTCTTGATTCTTATAAAGTATGGATGCATTTACAGACATCGGTTGGTTTCTCTACACATCTCTTGATTCTTATAAAGTACGGATGCATTTACAGACATCGGTTGGTTTCTCTACACATCTCTTGATTCTTATAAAGTACGGATGCATTTACAGACATCGGTTGGTTTCTCTACACATCTCTTGATTCTTATAAAGTATGGATGCATTTACAGACATCGGTTGGTTTCTCTACACATCTCTTGATTCTTATAAAGTATGGATGCATTTACAGACATCGGTTGGTTTCTCTACACATCTCTTGATTCTTATAAAGTATACATGTAGATGCATTTACAGACATCGGTTGGTTTCTCTACACATCTCTTGATTCTTATAAAGTATGGATGCATTTACAGACATCGGTTGGTTTCTCTACACATCTCTTGATTCTTATGGATGCATTTACAGACATCGGTTGGTCTCTCTACACATCTCTTGATTCTTATAAAGTATGGACGCATTTACAGACATCGGTTGGTCTCTCTACACATCTCGTGATTCTTATAAAGTATGGACGCATTTACAGACATCGGTTGGTCTCTCTACACATCTCGTGATTCTTATAAAGTATGGACGCATTTACAGACATCGGTTGGTCTCTCTACACATCTCGTGATTCTTATAAAGTATGGACGCATTTACAGACATCGGTTGGTCTCTCTACACATCTCGTGATTCTTATAAAGTATGGACGCATTTACAGACATCGGTTGGTCTCTCTACACATCTCGTGATTCTTATAAAGTATGGACGCATTTACAGACATCGGTTGGTCTCTCTACACATCTCGTGATTCTTATAAAGTATGGACGCATTTACAGACATCGGTTGGTCTCTCTACACATCTCTTGATTCTTATAAAGTATGGACGCATTTACAGACATCGGTTGGTCTCTCTACACATCTCTTGATTCTTATAAAGTATGGACGCATTTACAGACATCGGTTGGTCTCTCTACACATCTCTTGATTCTTATAAAGTATGGATGCATTTACAGACATCGGTTGGTCTCTCTACACATCTCTTGATTCTTATAAAGTATGGACGCATTTACAGACATCGGTTGGTCTCTACACATCTCTTGATTCTTATAAAGTATGGACGCATTTACAGACATCGGTTGGTCTCTCTACACATCTCTTGATTCTTATAAAGTATGGACGCATTTACAGACATCGGTTGGTCTCTCTACACATCTCTTGATTCTTATAAAGTATGGACGCATTTACAGACATCGGTTGGTTTCTCTACACATCTCTTGATTCTTATAAAGTATGGACGCATTTACAGACATTGGTTGGTTTCTGTACTTATCTCTTGATTCTTATAAAGTATGGACGCATTTACAGACATTGGTTGGTTTCTGTACGTCTCTCTTGATTCTTATAAAGTATGGACGCATTTACAGACATTGGTTGGTTTCTGTACGTCTCTTTTGATTCTTATAAAGTATGGACGCATTTACAGACATTGGTTGGTTTCTGTACGTCTCTCTTGATTCTTATAAAGTATGGACGCATTTACAGACATTGGTTGGTTTCTGTACGTCTCTCTTGATTCTTATAAAGTATGGATGCATTTACAGACATTGGTTGGTTTCTGTACGTCTCTCTTGATTCTTATAAAGTATGGATGCATTTACAGACATTGGTTGGTTTCTGTACGTATCTCTTGATTCTTATAAAGTATGGATGCATTTACAGACATTGGTTGGTTTCTGTACGTATCTCTTGATTCTTATAAAGTATGGATGCATTTACAGACATTGGTTGGTTTTTGTACGTATCGCTTGATTCTTATAAAGTATGGATGCATTTACAGACATTTTACCAAAAGGGTTTCCTGACTCAGGCTGGCTTTAAAGAAAATGTTTTATCCCAGAAATAGTTTTGGGAAATCAAATTTTGCGTATTTCGTGAAGCTTAAAAACGTCATCATATTCAACGTTGAGAACAAATTTGAACATGACCAAAAGAAACCCCTGGAAAGTGAGGTAAAGCAAAGGAAATCCACTCTAGACACTAGTCAATTATTCACACCTGTGCTGTGAAGAGACATGGAGATGCACTTCAAGATCTCTAAATATAGCATACAATGACATCGTCATTCTGAATGCAAAGTAAACATAATTTAATCCAATCTTGAAATGCCAGACATTTGAGATGCACACAGCGTTTTCTTGGGCTTTTAAAGACTTATAATTTGTTAAAAGATGCATATAAATGCAGACAAAAACTACAGCAAAAGAAGGACTCACTGTTTTCACAGATTACACATACATGTATACGTACATATGTATTCAGTGTGAGATCTCCTCTCCTTATATTTTTTTAAGCAAATAACTTACCCAAGTTTATCGGATCATGTAGATAGATTAAATTTCTAGTGAGAATGTGGTTCTGACAAGAACCCTATTTGTCTTCTCTAGGTTCCCAAATAAGAACCCTATGTCTTCTCTGGATTCCCAATAAGAACCCAATAAAAACCCTATTTGTCTTCTCTAGGTTCCCGATAACAACCTGATAATAACCCTATTTGTCTTTTCTAGCTTCCCAATAAGAACCCTATTTGTCTTCACTAGGTTCCCGATATATTTGTCTTCTCTAGGTTCCCAATAACAACCCTATTTGTCTTCTCTGGGTTCCCAATAAGAACCATATTTGTCTTCTCTAGGTTCCCGATAAGAGCCATACTTGTCTTCTCTAGGTTCCCGATAACAACCCTATTTGTCTTCTGTAGGTTCCCAATAAGAACCCTATTTGTCTTCACTAGGTTCCCAATAAGAGCCATATTTGTCTTCTCTAGGTTCCCAATAAGAGCCATACTTGTCTTCTCTAGGTTCCCAATAAGAGCCATACTTGTCTTCTCTAGGTTCCCGATAACAACCCTATTTGTCTTCTGTAGGTTCCCAATAAGAACCCTATTTGTCTTCACTAGGTTCCCTATAAGAGTCATATTTGTCTTCTCTAGGTTCCCAATAAGAACCCTATTTGTCTTCTCTAGGTTCCAAATAAGAACCCTATTTGTCTTCTCTAGGTTCCCGATAACAACCCGATAATAACCCTAGTTGTCTTCTCTGTGTTCCCGATAAGAACCTGATAATAACCCTATTTGTCTTCTCTAGGTTCCCGATAACAATCCTCTTTGTCTTCTCTAGCTTCAAATCAATTCAACCAGACAGGTAGCCAGAAATTTGCAAAGGGAGGGGCAGCGAAAAATTGTTAATAAAAAGCCCCCAAAAATGTTTACCCTTTAGGGTGAGATGGGTCAAATATTATGCTGTGGGGCAAATTTGTTGGAATACCAGGGATCAGGGCCTACTTGATCATTTATATGTGTACATAATAATAATAATAATAATAATAATAATAATGTGTGGACTTATATAGCGCACGTATCCACCAACTAAGTGGTGCTCAAGGCGCATTATATTATTACCCCTGCTCATAAGGCTCATAAATCATTCCTGAAACCATCTCAGCTCCCTGGGGAGTATACAGCTCAATTGCTGCCATTACAGCGCATATACATGTAGGGCTAATCAACCAACTCTGCCCTCACAGGTACCCATTTAACCCCTGGGTGGAGAGAATCAATTATGGTTAAGTGTCTTGCTCAAGGACACAAGTGTCACGGCCGGGATTTGAACCCACATTCTGCTGCTAACACCAGAACTTGAATCCGGTAAGCTAGACCGCTCGGCCACGACACTCCAAAGGATCATCCATGAATCTGTCTATTCCAAATATCAACAGAGACAACTGTGATGTCATGCATTGCACGTCTGACCTCCGTAAAAAAAACCCCATCAAACCAGTCATGCATTAGGCAGCTATAAGCAATTACGAGCGAAGGGTTTTGAATAAGGCATGTTTGTTTTATGAGGCAAATTTGGATGCAAAACTGGATGACTGCCAAAATGAGCAGCAATACCCCTGAAGTACCCTCAGCATTTAATGAAGTAGCCTTGGGTTCAATGATTGATTGCATCATTTAACCCCATTACATAGTAATTATTATTTTATTTTGTTGCAATCCTACGCTGGACTCATTATGATCAATGCTTAAAGGGAAGGTATAACATTGGTATTCAGTAACGTACATGTACAATGTACTTTCATTTCAACCCACTAGTTTTCAAGAAATACATTGTACGGTATCATAAAACTAACCTGCGAAACTTTCATCACAGAACGTGCTCACTTTTTTTTTAACAACACATAACTGTTAAATGTTTTTTCTGTTTTCCAAGTTTTACAAAAAGATGTAATCCGGCAATCTAATCTAATCTGCTCATGTGCACATCTGCACATGCAGAAATACCTTGCTTTAATCAATAAAATTATGTTAAGCACATTATTGTTTGCTTCAGTTATGGTAAGCACATCCATGAAATTGGGCCAAGGTGGGTTTCAGTAATACATTAAATAGATTTTAAATGCAATTAAAAAATATCCAAAGATTCACCGTTGGCTACCACATTTCTACCCAGTCATGTACACACATGCAGCATGCATTGTACATCTGTAGCACAATTGTGTGTACAATATTTTATATTCTAAAATATTTTATATTCTAAGTCCTGATGATGATGTCTCGCAGGGGACACTTGGCATTTCATATTCGTTAGTCTGACTCGAACTCAAGTCCCTGCATTTTAATAGACTTGGCTTGACTTGATTCCCTGCACTAAAAGATTAACCTCGATTTGAGTCTCTTTCCCCCAAAGACTCAACTGGACTTGGTTAAAAAGCCCATCAAAGATCCTGTCCTCAAAAAGGCCATTATAATGAGATTATTGAAAGATTAATGGGTTCTTTTTCATGCATTGAGATTTAGCCGCACGTCTGACAAAGAACCTTTGCTGAAGTTTGCTGTCTTCCCATCCCCCTCAACACCCTGCCCAATAAAAAAACAAAAACAAAACAAAACAAAACAAAACAAAACTAGAGCTCAATTGTACTCGTGAACGAATACCCAGCTGTTTCGCTATATTTTATCATATTAACTTCCACTTTGAGCCGTGAGGACTTTTGAAATGTTATGACATCATTGAATGGATTGTGATACAAATAATTTGCTACAAGATGACACAAAGATTGTTAGTTAATGTCATATAGTTCATGAGATATGATTGTTTTAACAGAAAAAACTTCAAACTAATGTAATTCAAAAACCGATGACGTCATGATGACATAACCTGTTTTGTTGACTAAATTGGCTCATAAGCTACAATATCATGTATCATTTGTATCCATGTGTCATTGGTAAGTGTAATTTATATAATGCACCTCTTTTAAAAACATGTCACTAGAGGGCGCTCTTACATATGATGACGTCATCAAACGTACATTGTGATAGAGTACACGTCAGTGATAATATCATACACAAAAACCATATTTGACATCTTGTACCACGGTATCTGTAGAGCTCTAACAACATTGCTATATTTGAACTTCTGGTTTCGACCGGAAGCAAACGTCACAATAAGGTCATATTTGCACGAATTGTCAAGTGGGTAACGACCTACAATATGGCTCAAAGATCATAATTATAGCTATTGTGGTTCAAAAGTTATAAATTTTTAAATAGTTTTTCAATATTAATCTTTAACTTAGTGTAACTTGGCACCTGATGACGTCATAATGACATAATTTGTTTTGATATTTAAGTTGATTCATAAGCTACAATATGACATATCATTTGTGGTAATGTGACATTGGCAAGTGTACAAGTGAAAATAACGTCTTTTTAAACCTGTCGCTAGAGGGTGCTCTTGCATATGATGACGTCATCAAACCTACTATCCAAAAGAGTACACCCTACTGATGATTACATACACAGAAATCATAGCATTATTTTTTATCATATTGGCTGTAGAGCTCTTTAAACTTGAACTTCCGGTTTGGACCGGAAGCTAAGGTCAAAATAGGGTCATATCTGTGCACGAAATACGGAGTGGGTAACGACCTACAATATGCCACATAGATTAAATTGATAGCATATGTGGTTCAGGAGTTATTAATTTATTAATGTTTTTTCATTATTAATCTTTGATTTAGTGTAACTTGACACCTGATGACGTCATTATGACGTCATTGCAATATGCACACTATTGCACTATTGCCTTTGGTCCCCTTAAGTTTCAATGCAATCGCATTTATGGAACACTGCAAAAAGGCGTTCAGAATGAAACATGTGTTATTGCAATGCACTTCCGGTACGGAAAGCGCTGAAAAATTTAAAAATTAAAAACTAGAGCTCAATTGTATTCGTGAACGAATACCCAGAGCTCTGTTTCGCTATTTTTTATCATATTAACTTCCACTTTGAGCCGTGAGGACTTTTGAAATGTTATGACATCATTGAATGGATTGTGATACAAATAATTAGCTACAAGATGACACAAAGATTGTTAGTTATAAGCATTAGTTGTAAAGCTCAAATAAATGTCAAATTTTGAAGCATGTACCATCATTTACATGCACTGCTTACTTCTGGTGACAGTGCATGTTTTGTTTGTATCCCTATAATGTCACCATTCAACACCGGATGCAAAATATATACAACTGATGAATTGTTTAGTTGCATAATACATATGCAGGTTAACTAAAATGTAATGTCCAGTAGGTTTATTACTTCAATGTTACAGACTTTCCACAAAATACCATACTTTATAGAGTACCTTCTTTTTATATTTGTACAGTTGGGATTATGGAGACTGTCAGTTTTAGTCGAAAAGAGCCAGTTGGGCATGAGAGTGCACTGCCTACATGAGGGTTAACATGTTTTGCATCATGTGCGGTAGTTCTCAGTGACAGTATAGACAATGTGCCCTCTGACGTCACACCTAAACCAAAACATTATGTTTCTGCCCTGCGGTATACTGTAGCATCATGTTTTTGAATAAATTTGGTTTGGGAGTGAAGTCGCAGGTCATGTTGCATTGCTATATTTGAACTTCTGGTTTCGACCGGAAGCAAACGTCACAATAAGGTCATATTTGCACAAATTGTCAAGTGGATAACGACCTACAATATGGCTCAAAGATCATAATTATAGCTATTGTGGTTCAAAAGTTATAAATTTATTAATAGTTTTTCAATATTAATCTTTAACTTAGTGTAACTTGACACCTGATGACGTCATAATGACGTAATTTGTTTTGATATTTAAGTTGATTCATAAGCTACAATATGACATATCATTTGTGGTAATGTGACATTGGCAAGTGTACAAGTGAAAATAACGTCTTTTTAAACCTGTCGCTAGAGGGCGCTCTTGCATATGATGACGTCATCAAACCTACTATCCAAAAGAGTACACCCTACTGATGATTACATACACAGAAATCATAGCATTATTTTTTATCATATTGGGTGTAGAGCTCTTTAAACTTGAACTTCCGGTTTGGACCGGAAGCTAAGGTCAAAATGGGGTCATATCTGTGCACGAAATACGGAGTGGGTAACGACCTACAATATGCCACATAGATGAAATTGATAGCATATGTGGTTCAGGAGTTATTAATTTTTTAATGTTTTTCATTATTAATCTTTGATTTAGTGTAACTTGACACCTGATGACGTAATTATGACGTCATTGCAATATGCACACTATTGCACTATTGCCTTTGGTCCCCTTAAGTTTCATTGCAATCGCATTTATGGAACACTGCAAAAAGGCATTCAGAATGAAACATGTGTTATTGCAATGCACTTCCGGTACGGAAAGCGCTGAAAAATTAAAAAAAAGAAAAAAGAAAAAAGAAACTAGAGCTCAATTGTATTCGTGAACGAATACCCAGCTGTTTCGCTATTTTTTATCATATTAACTTCCACTTTGAGCAGTACGCTAAACTCACTCTTACTCGTAAGTACAATTAATTGATGAACTGTTTGATGACTGTTAAAGCAAAATAACTTACATTTAAACATTACGAAAAGTTCCACATTTAAATGTTATATAAAATACGCGTGAGTATAGCGCCCTCTAGTGGTTGTTTCCATGACAACTGAGATGTCATCGTAATTTCATGTGACTGAACAACAGTTTAGTCTACTTAAGATGGAAAAATGGAGCAATGTTTAATCTTCCTCATTTTTGTGCACACCATAATGGGGAAAAACTATGCAAATTATGCATTGGTCTACTACTTCGATTTTCCTATACTTTTAATATGTTATTTTGTGAGCTATTCCAAATTAAATGCAGATTAATGGCTTCTGTTGCAATTTGTTTTGGGTTGACCCCTTTTTATCATATTATTTTGATTGGACTATGTATTTAGGTCCAAATTAAGCAAAAATGTGCAAAATATTCAAACTCATAAAACATTTTCCACAAACAGGATTTTTGCGGATTTGAGATACTTATATGTTGTTCTATGGCATATTGCTCATCTGGTGTAAAAATCATCTTTATACCATTTTTTCCCCAGTCAAAATGTCCAACGACCAGACTAGTTTGTTTACCTCGTAACATAAGAATGGGAACCCGTGGTGTGTGTATCCCATGGTCTGCACAACTGTCTGAAATGCAGTACCCTTTGGGGAGGGGGTCGGGGAACTTAAGCAATGCGGTTAACCAGCGACGTCAAAGAACAAACACTATTAAAAGGAGGTGGCTTGAGTGTAATTACATGACAAAAAAATTGTTGTAACCAATACAATGACGAACACCATTAGAACTCGATCTTCAACCAGAAGAGGGCGCTATTTCATGCAAAACTCGGAGCCAGCCGTATGTAATTGTTTTCTCTCTGCAGCACACGGTATCTGTAGAGCTCTAACATTGCTATACTTGAACTTCTGGTTTCGACCGGAAGCAAACGTCACAATAAGGTCATATTTGCACGAATTGTCAAGTGGGTAACGACCTACAATATGGCTCAAAGATCATAATTATAGCTATTGTGGTTCAAAAGTTATAAATGTTTTAATAGTTTTTCAATATTAATCTTTAACTTAGTGTAACTTGACACCTGATGACGTTATAATGACGTAATTTGTTTTGATATTTAAGTTGATTCATAAGCTACAATATGACATATCATTTGTGGTAATGTGTCATTGGCAAGTGTACAAGTGAAAATAACGTCTTTTTAAACCTGTCGCTAGAGGGCGCTCTTGCATATGATGACGTCATCAAACCTACTATCCAAAAGAATACATCCTACTGATGATTACATACACAGAAATCATAGCATTATTTTTTATCATATTGGCTGTAGAGCTCTTTAAACTTGAACTTCCGGTTTGGACCGGAAGCTAAGGTCAAAATGGGGTCATATCTGTGCACGAAATACGGAGTGGGTAACGACCTACAATATGCCACATAGATGAAATTGATAGCATATGTGGTTCAGGAGTTATTAATTTTTTAATGTTTTTCATTATTAATCTTTGATTTAGTGTAACTTGACACCCGATGACGTAATTATGACGTCATTGCAATATGCACACTATTGCACTATTGCCTTTGATCCCCTTAAGTTTCATTGCAATCGCATTTATGGAACACTGCAAAAGGCGTTCAGAATGAAACATGTGTTATTGCAATGCACTTCCGATGCGAAAGCGCTGAAAAATACAAAAAAGAAAAAAAAAACTTTAACAAAAACAACAGCTGTTTCGCTGCGCTTCGCTGCGAAACAGCTAAAAAAAAACTTTAACAAAAACTAGAGCTGTTTCGCTGCGAAACAGCTAAAAAGAAAGAAAAAAAACTTTAACAAAAACAAGAGCTGTTTCGCTGCACTTCGCTGCGAAACAGCTAAAAACAAAAAAACAAAAAAACAAAAACAAAACAAAAACAAAACAAAACAACTTAATGTACATGTATAAGTATTGATTTGTATAACAAATTGCTCCTAAAATTGTTTTAATATGTTTTTAAATCATCAAAATTGAATGACTGAAGTACATGTACATGTATACTCAAGCAATTGACATGTCTCAACTCATCTCAAACATGTTTTGTAACTTAGCTTTAAAAAAAAAATTATCTTGGTACATGTAAGTCAATTTCTCTAGTTTGACTACAGTCATTTGCCATAAAATATCTGAAGTGACTGAGTTGTGTCCCTTAATTATGAGTCTTGTGGTGGAAACAAAAAATCTGGGGGTCTGGGAACCTGCCTTTTCATG
This sequence comes from Zoroaster sp. YZ-2022, assembly GCA_029582265.1. Taxonomy (NCBI): domain Eukaryota; kingdom Metazoa; phylum Echinodermata; class Asteroidea; order Forcipulatida; family Zoroasteridae; genus Zoroaster; species Zoroaster sp. YZ-2022. The sequence goes on along the minus strand of CM055835.1, from coordinate 901,936 downwards.
CGTATAAATTTACTGAATTTGGTTATTAACTTCACTAAAAGGTCTCATCCCAATGTAGTTTTTAGTATTTATAACAAACATGAAGGTGTGCACCTGATACATGTACATATTGTGTGCAAATAATCATTGTTCATTGAAGTCAACAGCTTAAATTGCTCCAAGGTGATCACACCATCACCATGGAAACACTGGTGTAACTGTACCTGTAAAGGAAATGTCAGGTCCATAAAAGACGTTTGTGTCTCATCCCCAGGCCACATAAGGAAACAACAGCAATGGCAATGGAGGATGTTTCAGCGTCACAGCTGACGTCAAGATCAGGGCAAATTGCTCATTTGTTTTTTCCCCACTTTGCTCATCTGAAATAGGCTTGGAGAAATCAAAAGGTTGCCGCTCACTCAATGGAAAAAACAAACTTTCATGTATTGAATAGTTTGTTGACACGCACTTGTACTGCCGAGTACATTACATGTACATGTATGTGCAGTTTATCAGGGAAGGACTGCAGTGTACTGTTCATTATGTAAAGTATGGCTTAATTACAGATGGGCAAACTGTACACAGCTTGTATGTTGTAAACAAAAAAACTATTGCTTTTTACTGAAACTATAAACAGATATTTATGTATGATCTATGTTCATAATACTAGTAGGACTATAGGCAGACCTGAAAATGGGATAGTACTTTTTTTTTGTAAAAAGTGGAATCCTTATAAAAAAAAAGAATAACTTTAAATTCAGTACAACAAAAACGAATCAAATAAAAATTTATTTTGTATTTGTTCTGAAACAATAAACAGGTATTTATGTATCTATGTTCATAATAGGACTATAGGCAGACCTGAAAATGGGATAGTACTTTTTTTTGTAAAAAGTGGAATCCTTATAAAAAAAAACTTGAAATTCAGTACAAAAACAAAAACGAATCAAATAAAAACTTTTGTATAATTTGTTAATTAATGGGAAATGGAAATCGCTCGTTAAGTAGGGTGGCGATTTTGCAAGTATTTACCCTGGAGGTGAGCAGTATTTAAATGGGAAATATCATCACGATCAGAGCAGACTTTCAACAGGGCATGGAATCGGTGTCCTAGTTTAAGATGAAAACAGTTACTGAAAATTGCTGGCTCATGTATCATGCAGCAGCAACGGTAATATGACCTTATCATCTGGGGTATTATTTTCAGTTACTGAGTTAATCTAAAACTCTAGGGCACTCCGAATTTGATTCCATGCCCTGTTGATTTTGACGATACTGTGCCTTTAACCCTCCTATATACAGTGCAGTTGCCATAGAATTGTCAGACCTTTCAAAACCTTTCAAGTTTGCTGTACTGAAGGGTTTTGAAAGGTGAGAAAACTGTCTGACAAAAGGGACCTATGAAAGGTTTCGAAAGGTGTAACAACTCTCTGAACAAACTGGTGTTGAAATGTTTCAATACCTTTCAAAGGGTATTGAAAGGTGTGGTTGTTCAGTAGCAACAAATTCTGGAGGGTTTTAAAGGGTTCATAATAATTGATAGCCATTTTGGCCCGTAAGCAGATTTTGAAAGGTTTTGAAACGTCAAACCATAGGAGGGTTAAAAGAGTAAACGCTTTCATCGAACAATGAAAATGATGATTCACACCATACATTTTTATGTATTTTTGGAGAAGGAAAGGAGGTCTTGAAAAAGAGTATGTTTTGTAAAAAAAAAATTCAATTGTAAACTGGACAAAATTATGTAAAAAAAACAGGTGTCCATAATGGTAAAAAAAAAAAGTACAAAAAAAGTGATTCCACTGCATTGTCAAAACTCCAGGAACATGTGTATAAGAGGCAGTTATCTGAGCAGGCAGGTGCCTGCTTCATTTCCGTTATCAGCCTGGGATTTCTGAGGCCATCATGGTAGGCTCATCTGTGCCTGGCTATGATCCATGAGATACATCCACCCACAAGAGAAATACTTGACTTCAAGACGGGAGGTGATCTCATCCATAATGCAAGTCTTCTGTCATCACTGCGTGCAGACGGTGGCTAACCATGCACAAGTAATGCATGCTTGATGAGGCCGTGGACAGACTATCCACCATTATAATTATCCAGCACTGGGTCAATCTCTACCATGACTGATATAATTACTGAATGGGTTAGTATATGGTCGATTATGTTAAGGACTGTATAATTATGATTCTGGCATGTTTTAACTGTACGTATTTGATGGGAGCGATAAGGCTTTAAATATTGTTTCACATGACATGGCTGGCATATTACATGTATGTGAACATGGCTGGGAAGATCTATTGATGAATTCCAATAATTTCCAGGTTGAAAAAAATTGTTGTTTATCAGTAACATTTAGACAACACTGTCATATAATTTACATTTTTAAGTCAACCTTTTTAAGATGCGACAGACTGACAAATGTCCCATTACAAAGGTTCTCTCACAAGGTACATGTACACAATTAAATTCAGGGTTGTGATTTGATAAAAGTAAAAAAATCCTGAACAATGGGCAGCGGGTCTCCCTTTGGTCTAGAGGACAATGCCTCGTAAACCTGATTTACAGACTCTCCACATCCCCACAAACAAGAAATTAGAGGATTGGACACAATACAGATTACTTCTTTCTTTCCTTGGTAGCTACATGTACTTCTCTTCTTTCAAGAAAAGTTTGAGGCAAAGGGAGATTTGTAAAAAAAAAAAATCCTGAGAAATCACAGGCCTGTAAATTGGTAACAACATACATGTAGAAGTACACACATGCACATGGTGTACATACATGTATCTCTTTTAACTTCTTAGGTTCTGAACACAAAGGAATGTTAAACTGACTGGATGGATATTTCAGATCAGCCTGCTCTGATTGTACACTGTAGTTGAAACATGGGTCAATGTGGTCCGATTGGGAGATGTTTTTATCTTGATTAAAAACCTATTCTCCCAATGAGGATACCAACAGGCCCCATGAATCAGGAAACCATTGGGTGACACTGACACCTTCTGCATATTGTGCAAAGGTATGCTTACGTGACAAGTACATAAAATATGAACATGTACAGGTTTGCCAAATATTATTTAGCAATAAAACTAGCCCCCCCCCTCCCCCCCCCCCCCCCAAATCGCTTTCCCAGGCCAGGGCAAACCCATGGGATATGGGTTGGTCTTGTCCCAGCCTCCCCCACCCTTTTTATTACTTTCCTTCCAGGAAACACATTCCTTTTGTCTGCCTTTCACAGACAATCCCTGACCTCATGCGACCCATGGAGTTGCTAGGCACCCTCCAGACTATGGAATGCTGTTACTGTGGCAACATATTACACTGTATCAACTACATGTACCCGTTTCATGGCAATTTGCCAAAGGTTCTTCTAAGGGGAATGGTACATATACATGTCAACTGTATATTTAAATGTAAATTATGTATTTGTTGCAGCATTAACCCTTCTGTGACTGCAAGGGTCAAAATCAGTCAAAATGCTCGTGCACTTAAAAAGTCAAACACTGTCAAACCTTACGAGTAGTAAGTACATTTACAGGTCAAAATGAGTCGACCATTTTTTATTCGTAAAAGCATTGTCTGGTATTGTTCAGGGTGGTCAAAATGACAGTAAAAACCAGTGACTTAAGCCCTTTTCACACTACAGAGCCAACAGCAAAAATATTCACTGGGAAATTCCTGGGAGTTTTTAACCCCGCCAACACCCCAGCGACCGATCTGGTCACTCCTGGGAACATTATTTCCCGGGAATATGCATGGTCATTTCACACTCGCGATCAAATCCCGGGAAATGCGCTAACTGAATTGGCCATTGCGGAAGTTGAAAATGTTATGGGCGGAAGTCCAATCCCAGAATGCCATGCGCTCAAGCACCCACCACGGCCGGGTTGTTGTGACTGTTTCCCATGCAACGCGTCGTGACCAAAATGGCTCCTGCAAACATGTCATCACATCATTTTCACGTGCTATTATTATACCTATTATTATTATTGTACGCTTGAGAAAAGGGAGACTGGTACCTAACCATGCGGACATTATAAATACACGTAAACGAGACATACAATGTAGCCTTGTCCGCGACAATTCTTTTATTCAAGTCTAAAACCATTTATTTGGTCACATTCTATAAAACTAAATATATCACGTTATTTACAGATTTAGATATTTATATTTTAAGAAGGAAAGTTTCAAAAGTACTGAAATACAACACGAGATATTACCGCGCAAATTATTTGTCGCGCTATTTGTGACCTTGTTGACCTTTCAAGACATGTTGATGTCCCAACATCCGCAATGCAAAAGTGGGGTAAGTTATACCCGCTTTTGTTTCACACTAGTTTCTATTTCCGGGAAAAACACTCCCTAGCAGGGGTAATTATTTCCCGGGAATAAGCTACTTCCCGGAGTAGCTTCTGAAGTGTGAACAGACCGACCAGAATTTCCCGGGAAATATGTCTAGTGTGAAAGGGGCTTTATAAAATTCCCCTTTGTGCACATTTTGGTTCAACAGTCAAAACAGTCAGTTGACTGATTTTGACCTCTATAGCTACTTGCCACTAAAGTTCAGCTATAGTACATGTACATGTAGGAGGGTTAATTCCTGGGCCTACAATGTCTGAGCATTCATGCTGTGAGGCAGAGGTGTAAATCAGTAGACTTAAATCCACACCCTGAACACCGCACCCTGAACACCGCACCCTGAACACCGCACCCTAAACACCGCACCCTGAACACCGCACCCTGAACACCGCACCCTGAACACCGCACCCTGAACTCCCCACCCTGAACTCCCCACCCAACCTCCTAGCTACAGGAAGTGACATGTACATGTACATGTATGTCAATAATCATATAACTGTATCCTTTTTGATCAAACAGATTTGTTTAATTGCAGACAGTACTGTGTATTTACAATATTCACATAAAATGACACCATTTTCTCCAACATGCGTACATTTACTTGCTAAGGTTGCATACCACATTGGCTTATTCTGAGTTTCTCTTGCGCATACATGTATATTGTGGTGTGGCATTGATACATCAATGTAGTGTTGAACCAACAGAGCAAGGACCTACATACACTGTACACACATACCTGTACATCATATAACTACAATTGCACAAGAGCAGCAAAATTTAAACATTTCCAGATTACTGGAAAGTTTTGACCTTTCGGCCTCAAATCTCCACCCCCAGCCTTTAGTCAAGGCCCACATGCCAACGCAGAATGCAATACACACACCAAAAAAAACATGCGTGGGAGTGCCGATGCCCCGAGGGTCTTTACCTCTCCATTCTGTGATCTTATGGTTTTTCTTTATATTTCTCTACCGATTTGGTAGAGAAATGTTAATCCATAATACATTAGGTATCTAATTTGTTATGGTATCACTTTAAAAATATAGACAAGCCCAAAGTTTTGCTCACAGTGATTGGTTTAAATAAATTTGCATAACATGAATTATTCCTTATTGCTTGAGGTTTATGAATAATTCAGTAGTAGGTGGCATCCTTGGAATGGACTCATAAAGGCATTCATGGCTTCGCCACTCGTGAGCATTGTCTTTTTTCAGAGGCCATGTTCCAGGTTGCCACATGTGCCTTGACTAAAGGCTACCCACCCCCACCCCTTTCAGGTTATAACACATACAATATACAGTAAGTTGCTGCCACTGGACACGGTGGGTGATAACATAAGATCTAATGGTATTTTGCCAATGACAGACATCATAAAGAAAGTTATGTATACCTTTGAGACCTCGGTAAATGTTGACAATCTTCCACACTTTGTATTCTCATTCTCATCTAGATCATCCGACTCGTGCCCATCAACAATGCCTTCGTCCGTGTTGGCACTGCTCTGGCTCTTCCTGTCTTCGTCATCATCGCCCCCGCTGTGATCCCCCTCCCCCGTATTGGTCATTTGATCAATCAGATGCTCTAAGGGATCACTCAGGATCCTCTCTTCCTCTTCGTGGCAACCGTAGTCAAGGGCGTGGTAGACGATGCGGCCAAGAGCATTCACCATCTGTTGGGATGCAAGAATCAATTCCATACATGTCAGTATACAATCTGAAAACAAAATCCATAAGGCCAAAAAAAAAAGGTCTTTGGTTTCTGGTCATAGGTTGGCTTCAAAATTTTTTTGGTAATCTGTTTTTTTTGGCCAACCAGTGAAATATGTGATACATGTATACAGTGGTTATTGGAATCAGACCAAATTTCCCATAAACAAAGTATGGTGGCTCCATGTAAAAAGTCATTTAAAACACAGCATGGCAGAATTCAAATTGATCCAGCAATTTTGGCTGCAATTGGACATCGTTTCATAGCACAAAAAAAAGAAAACTAACGCTGATGCGCGGTGTGAGCTGACGCATGCGGAGACCAGAAACCAGAGACTTTTTTTTTTGCCTTACTGTCAGAAGAAGATGTGCATACATGCACACGTACATTTAATGAGAACCGTTTCAGTAAATTTTGCTTTTTATTTTTCTTTAAAAAGGAATATCGTCATTCCAAAGTGTATTATGGAACTCCTTTCAGAGTTTGCTGAAATAGATGTCATTGTGACACCTACGCAAACTGCAGCCAAAAAGAATTTAAACACAATAGTTTTTAACTAAATGCTTTACATGTGTACACCAGTGCACACCAGTGCACACCAGTGCACACCAGTGCACACCAGTGCTCATGGACAGTTCTAATTCTCATATTTCTGCTACTGAGAAAGGGAAGGTACAGATGTTCAACATTAGTTGACAACACTGCTTTTGATGAGTATGCCTGCTCTCTTTGAATCAAAATACATAAAATGTTCGTTTATGAGACAACCCACCAGTCAAAGTTCCAGCTAATATTACGTTTGCCTTAACGAGAATATTGGAAATTATACATTCAGATTTTGTGTTCTCTTTCCTAATTCAAAACTGTAAATAATTTCACTTTTCTTAAAAATGACAGCACTTCAAACTGATACCATCATTGATCACTTGGTTATTTTTTAATTACCACAATACCACCTCTACATTTGTACTAGAAATAATGCATTTATATTAGTGCTGGGACCGAAACTGCACTTACATGTAACTAGTTATAAATTTGCTAACCGGCTAATCGAAACCAATATTAAAAAAAAAAAAAAAAAAAACAACAACAATTTTGGAAGAATTTGTCACCCATTTTGTTGTTCAAGACTTTCTTTATTGCCGCATTGGTTATTAAACAATCATTGCAGGAAGTTTATTGATGCTTTTTCATTTATACACATTGTGCCATTTGCCGAGTACTGTACCTACATGTACATGTAGTTTGTGTGGCCATCGGATGCCGACTTTCGGGTAACCAACCGTGAAAGTTTCGGTTAGCGAACTAACCAGTATCTCCCAGCACTAATTTATAAGTTATAAGTTATTAGTGCATGTTCTACACATATACTATATGTATTATGCTTGCAGAAATTTGGCCTTTAAATTTGTCACCACAGTTAGTTTGTGGGGGCCGGGGTTGAAATTAGTGGCGCCTTGAGCACCACTTAGTTGGTGGATACGTGCGCTATATAAGTCCACACATTATTATTATTATTAATGTAATTTTAGAGTCTACTCTACAGGCTGAGGTTTGCTTGAGTAAAAGCCCGAAAGAAGCTGAACTCAAAAGTTCTAACACTACCATTTCACTTGGCGTAGCTTGGAATGCCTAATGCAATTCATAATCATAGCGTGAGAACTGTGGGATAATAGTGGGCAGTGGGAACTACAGAGGTGTACACACAATTTAAGTCTCTTGTCATTGATCACAATATCCTCCACACATTCCAGTCTATTGTGCCTGGTAGCTTCTGGCTGGACTGTAAACATTTCCTTGAGCCAAAGGAATGGAAATTACTTCCTGTTTACAGTTTAGTTCACTGTTGATTACATTCCTCATAAATCCACTATATATAATACTGGTGATCTGATCAAAATCTTACATGAACATGTAATTAGAGTAAAGGTTGTAAATTTAAATGTAAAACATATCGAGTACAATTTACAATATAATTTGCCAACCAAATGTTTGACTTTTAAGATATGAAAATTCCATTTAAAAATAAACGCAAAACAATCTGAATATATTGTCTCTATTTTCTAATGTGCAAGTGAAAACTTTCACAGGTTGGTTTCTATACATTATACAGTATCTTGATTTCCACAATTATAAGGAAATATATGAACTTAATTTTTCATTTAATACCTGACTTGTCTCTTTAAAAAAAAATTTAAAATAAAAAACGCTGACTGTATTTTTCATAATTTGTTTACATTATATTATAGGCTAAACATGTATTTAAATAAAATAATTTTCTTAATTTCCAAACCATGTTTTCCAGTATCCTTGTATTTTTTTGGGTATTTTATCTTAATTTTTTATATTAAAAAAAATCTAAATGTGATTAGGTCTGTGGACCTAAACCTGTATTTAAAAAAAATAATGTTCTTAATTTCCAAACCATGTTTTCCAGTATCCTTTTTTTTTTTTTTGTATTTTATCTTAATTTTTTATATTAAAAAAAATCTAAATGTGATTAGGTCTGTGGACCTCAACATGTGTTAAAAAAATAATTTTCTTAATTTCCAAACCATGTTTTCCAGTATCCTTGTTTTTTTTATTAATTTTTTTGCATTTTATCGTAATGCTGCACAAATGTCATGATCACTATGGCAATGGTATGGAAACAGCATGGTACATTTGACACATCATTTTATGTGCATCTTAAAATTTTAATGGATAAAAAATAATTCACAAATGAATGTGTCGTTGCTCAAAAGTATGCTACATGAATGAGTACCCATGTACATGGTAGACAATGTTACAATTTTGTATTTACAATTTGTAAAATAGTACTGTATTTCTAGGTTTCTGGGGATCCACCACAACAAAAAGTTCATGTTTTGTTGATTAATTTTAACTTGCAAAGTAATGACAAGATTATGTAACAGATTTGTAGCTTTACATGGTGAAATTGGATCTAGACTGTTTGTGGTGACACCATGTGAAAAATTCTCTTTAGAGTAGTAATTATTTCTGAAAAGAAATGGTGGTTACAACTCCAAGTTTCAATCAGTATGCTCGTTTTCAGGAGAATGGTCTGAAATTCTCATGAAGATATTCAGTGCATACTGATCAAAACGTTGAGTTGTAACCACCAGTTCTTTTCAGAACTAATGTAATTACTACTCAAAAGAGATAAAATGAACACTCACTGCACACATTGTGATTAAATTTACAACTGTGTGAATGAGAGACACTGCATGTAATGAGTCAATATTGGAATGGCACAAATGGCACAATCGTAGCAAATTATAAAACCAGGCAACCAAATCTGACGAGAATTTAAACAGAGCCTAGGAAAAATTATTTGGCATGTAAAATATTACCGTGCAGATCCTGCCTGCCTGCCAATCAAACAGCTTGGATTAACCAGTTTGCGTCGGAGGCCGTGTATACACGCAATTTATTTTGCACCACGGATCGGAGAGCGTCTAAACACGCCATAGGAAACTCCGGAATATTTGTATGCATGCTTGGTTGAGCCATGCGTGTACGGTGACATGCTCGGAAGTGCCGGCCACCCGCTGTGGAAGCTTCCATTAACGTGTATGTGGGAAAAATAAACCCGCCACAGGGGCCCAGAAAAACTTTTTTATTCCCGACGCGAACTGGTTAACCAACAGGGTTAATAATCCTTTCCGTGATTACTGTTGTTGCTATGTCGGTCAAAGCACTTGGCTTTTACGCAGGTGGCATGACCGAGTAGCTAATGGTGGGCTGGGACGTTGGTCATTACTGGATCAGTGTATTGTGGATAATGCTGAAGTTGTTGCAATAAAAAAAAACCTACAGGCATTTGGCAGACACCCTGCTGAATGCAACACAATGTACGAACAGAAAAGTGGGCAGGCTACTCAATGTGCAACAAGATCCAACAGCTACGACAATGGTTTACAACTTCTCCATATTTGTTGCATCTTGTTGCATTGAGCATGGTTAGGGATAATTGATGGACATGCTTTTTACTTCTTGCAATCTTCCACCAGGAAATAATTTCCGGGCCTGGAATTTCACCGAGGCTAGATGGCCTGGCCTTCATTGGCCTGATCCTGGCCAGTAGACATGTTCTGAGGCCAGATGGCCTGGCCTTCATTGGCCTGATCCTGGCCAGTAGACATGTTCTGATGACTGTATTCTACTGGAAGTTCTCTTTACTAGTAACTCAGGGAAAGTGGTCTTGCCCCTACACAAACTTAATTCCAGGTGTGTAATTCCACTTTTGCCTGACGGATTAACACAAAATATCTCAGCTGTCTGTCAAGAGGTTCTCCAAGGTGACAAGACAATTGTATCCAAATATTAAAGGGGCAGTATCGTCACAATCAGAGCAGACTTTCAACAGTGCATGGAATCGGTGTCCTACGTATAGTTTAAGATGAACACAGTGACTGAAAATTACCGACTCATTCATTGCAGCAGCAACTGTAATATGACCTTTATTTTCAGTCATTGAGTTAATCTAAAACTACATGTAGCACTCCGATTCCGTGCCCTGTTGATCGTGACGATATTGTCCCTTTAAATAAAATACTGTAGAAGACAAATTACACAACTTTGTATTTTGATTTTGATTTGTATTGCTCTGTATGCAAAATACAGTACTTAGAAGAGAAACTAAAGTTGCGCCCTTTTTTAAGCAATTCATCCACTGTTTGTCTATTTTAATTCAAGCAAATTGTGCATATGTGAAAGGCTACATTCTGTTGTTTTGTAATTCACTCAACCTTGGAATGCGCTCTTTATGAAAATGCACAAGTGCACTCCTACATGCAGTAACCATTAACAACTCGTACAATGCATTCATAGACTACATTGTACATTTATAGACCACATTACTGTACACTGTTTATAATGTACTTTAATAGTGTGTATTTGGTAGACAGGTGTTTATGACACAAACATCCTACACTGTATGTGTACATTATTTGTTGCTCTTTACTTTATTTTGTTAAAAATCAAAGTGTTCAAAGATTTTAAATGTACTGTTTAAAGTGTAAGCTCAATGACAGGTTTAGTCTGTGATAGAATAAAATTAATGTTTTATCATCTTGCTTTCCTGCGTATAAGTAGGCTATGTGTGTTTCAGTATTTCTATCCTTTTGCCTTTGATAAAGATCGAAAGGCAAGGCCACTAACTAATTATTATATTCATGTTATTATCTTAGCCCCCCCCCCCCCCCCCCCCAAAGTCTCCAGTTTCTGGTCATCGGTCAGCTTCAAAATTGGTGCAGTGACACGCTTTAAAAAAAAAAAAATTGTAAATTTTTTTTTTCTTTTTTGCCAACAGGGAAATACGTGATAAACAACAGGGACCAAATTTCCTATACTAAATACGAAGTATGATGGCTAAGAGAGGCCTCACACATCAGGCAAACGTTCACACCCTACATGTATGTGAAAAAGTTGTTTAAAACACAGCACGGCAGAATTCCAATCGATTCAGCAATTTTGGCTGCAATCGTTTCATAGCAAACAAAAACAAACAAAACTAAAAATGCCGATGGGTCTGAGGCGTCGCGGGACTGAGAAACCGGAGACCTTTTTTTTGGCCTTAACGAGTCTCCCTCCCATGTTTACCATGGATATGAACAGAAAAACATCTCCAGATCCAGCTGGTTGGCAATGATTTTACCACTAATCAAGGTTATTGCAGTGAGATACGTGTTAGGGGTGAAACAAAATTTATTAATAAAAAAAAAAAATTAAAATAAAAAAATTAAAACCTCCCTCCTGACCTGATAATTATTTTTCTAATATTTTCTTTAATTACCAGTGGATGATTTTGCTTGTATTGCATCACAAAATTTTACACAAAATTCACAATTTGCTAATGAAAATTCAAGATTTGCTGTTCAAAATTAGCATGACTGTACATAAACTAAGGCTGTGCTGGGTATACCTGACCAAACTGTCATTACCCAGTTCCATTTTTCGGTTCCAATTACCTGTAAACTTTTTTTGAAAATTTTGACTGGACATTTAAGCCACACAAATGGAAGTCTCAGATTTAAAAAAAAAAAAAAATATGTGTGGGGAATGGGGATGCTACGAGTCGTTTTTAATATAGAGGCAGGAAATTATTACAGTCCACATTTATTATGACCCTAATACATGTAAAACAAGAGAAACTTGTGTTCATATTGGTTATTTTGTTCGGGAGTATTTACGCGTTTTTACAAAAAAATTACGGGTTCCCGGGTATCTAAAGATTCCCATTTTCGGGTACATGTAGGTGGTTCCCGAAAAAACTGAAAATGCACAGCCGTAACATAAACACTGCTTTAAATACATTTCTGCCCAAAACTTTGCTATCCAGAAAAATTATTCCCTGTTCACATAGATAACAATTTACAGTACATGGTGTTCTATCCATGTATTTTTGTGTGGAATTATACTTTATGATTCAGTTATGAATGGTTCAGGTACAAAATGTAAATAAAACTAATTTGATATATTGTAATTATACAGTCTGTTCTTAATGGGTCATTACCTTTAATGGTGTCATTTTAAAGGTTATGATTCATCAATTTTTACAGAAAATATTTGCATAAAACATTGAATCGCCGTTCAATAGGTCAATTCATCAAGGACAACTCATTTCAATTCATAGGATTCAATTCATCAAGGACAACTCATTCAAAGCTTTGTAAACTTCCTAAATAGCAGACTGGCATTCTATTTTCTATTTCTGTAATTCTGAAGGTTTTTCATACAAACAAATTACATATTTGTTCGCCTTTCTTTTTGAACTGGTTAAACAACATGTAAGTAAGTTTCTCACAATATTTCTTTTAAATAGGCCTATCTCTTTTAAAGTATAAACAGGGGTGTGATCTGACAAAAGTGAAAAAAAAAAGGGAAAAAAATGGGTAGCAGGCCTGGGTCTCTCCTCCCCCCGAACCTCCTGGATGTTTAATTTTGGAAAATTTACAGTCATCTCCACATCCCCACAAACAAGAAACTAGAGGTTTGGACACAATACGGGTTACTTCTTTCTTTTCTTGGTGACTACTTCTCTTCTTTCAAGAACATTTTGAGGCAAAGGGAGATTTGTATAAAAATAAATCCTGAAATCAGCAGGAAAAATCCTGAGAAATCACAGGCCTGCGTAAAGGAAATTAGCAATGATCTGATGATAATACAAATAACAAGAAATCTTTGTTTATGTTTGTAAATGGGTGATACATCTTTTACAAACATTTGTGACCTGCTCCATCGAAATGAGGAATGTCCCCCAACAGATGTTTCCGTGTAATGGACAGTTTCCAAAACGTGCATGACTGCATTATTACATTACAGTGTATCAATATTTATCACATCCTAACACAGGAATGAAATGAACCAAAAATGAATGTTTGGCATCATCAGAAAGCCCATTAAATTCTCTTTAAGTTGATATCCATATCTCAAAATACATGTATGTGAAATTTGGGGGACATTCCTCATTTTGATGAAGCGGGTCACATTTTTTCTTTTATAAATGTGTCATCATACATACCTCTGATTCAGTGCGGAGTACTTCAGTCATTTCTGCAAAAAACAAAAGGTGAACATGAATGAATAAAATGAATAAAATGAATAAAATGAATCAAATGAATCAAATGGTCAAATTATGGTACCTTAATTAAATTAAGGTCAATTATTCCTACACATTCAATTTTGTCACACCGACAATCTGTACTAAAATAATCAGAAATGGATAAACATCATTTTGTACCGAAAATACAATTTGATTTAGCAAGTCAACAGATTTGAAGTGTCACTGAATGGGATTGAACCATCCATTTTATTCTTCAAAATGTCTAGCATAACTGAACATTTCAAATGGTCTATACACAGGAACATATATGCGGACATGAGTGCAGTTTGCTCTGCAATCTAGCTAAATTTTATTCTTAACTTAAATTGCTATTCTTAACTTTATAGACAAACGTTCTGTTACAGTTGATCATTCCAAACATACATGTACATGTACTTGAGGGATATTCCTTGATCTTTCAAAAGCTTTTGATACAATTAACCATGATATTTTGTTACATAAACTTTTTCATTATGGCATTTGAGAAGTATCCCTGGAGTGGTTCAGGAGTTATCTTACGAACAGAAGCCAGTATGTATCTATTGGTGAATCAAATTCTGTTTAAAAAAAATTTAATTTGTGGTGTTCCCCAGGGTTCAATACTCGTCCGTTACTCTTCATAATTTATGTTAATGATTTTATTCTTATCAAATAATAACCTGGATACTCTTGTTGACAAAGCTAACTGTGAACTTGAGCTAGTGTCGAAGTGGTTTGAAGTTAATAATTTGTCTCTTAACATTAAGAAAACTAACTACATGTACATGTATATGCTTTTTAGTAATTTTGCTAATAAATTACATGAACCATGTGATATAGTGATTAATGTCATCCAAAAAGTTAATTGTGTAAAGTTTCTTGGCATATTTATTGACTCTAAAATGTCCTGGAAGAATCATGTTGACTACTTCTGTAAAATTATTTCTCATAACATTGATGTGATTAATAGAATCAAAACTTATTTCCCCCATCAGTTTTAGTTTCTCTCTATTGTACGTTAGTATTTTTCTTATATTAACCCTCCTACTATTGCTGCACTTTAGTGGGCAGTTGCTATAGAGGTCAAAACCAGTCAACTGCCTGTTTTGACTGTTGACCCAAATGTGCACACAGGGGCATTTCTGACTTGTTTTTACTGTCATTTTGACCACCCTGAACAATACCTGACAATGCTTTTACCAGTCAAAAACAGTCGACTCATTTTTACCTGTAAATGTACTTACTACACGTAAGGTTTGACAGTGTTGGACTTTTAAGTGCACTGTACCTTTCAACATTTTGACTTAGTTTGACCCTTGTAGTAGTAGGAGAGTTAATTCTGGTATACTTGCTTGGGGCAAGTGTTCTTCCATCTCCTTAAATAGACTTTTTTTTAATTACAAAAACGTGCTTTGCGAATTTCTATGATCATACAGACATATTTTTTAACAAACATAAGATTTTGAAAATTAGTGATGTACATGTACATATTGCCATCAACTTGGGTCCCTCATGTATCAGTCAGTTTTCAATACTCTCGCATCCTCCATTAACCCTAACCCTGACCCTAACCCTGCCAGACGCAGCACAGTGCATCAGGTGGAAAAGTCTGGTGCACTTTGATGCATTCAGCTGTCAACACCAGTGCATAAGCAGCCAAGTCTGTTTCTATTGAGAGCTGGTCCCATTGAACAATGCCAGAGTTGTATCCTGCTGCTTTTGGTGACCACAGACTCTGAGGCAGTTCGGCCTTGAGATTTGTGACCTGATGGATCTTGCTGCACTGGGCAGCCAAGTCACTTTGACAAACGATGCAATCTGATGCGTCTGGCAGGGTTTCTAGCCAAAATACCCCGGAGGGTTAGGGTTAATTCAATATTTACACGGAATATTGATGTCCATATCTATTTTACTTGTCAGGCTCTCTGCACTATCATCTTCCATCCATCAGAACTTCCTTTGCTCAAAAAACTAATAAATATGAGGGTCCCAAGTTATGGAATTCATTCAGTGCTTCACTCCAAAGTTCCAAGAATTTATTTATTTTTTAAACATAGCTATACGATGTAAATCTATCTTGTTAAGCAGGTATTTGTGTACTTAAAACAAAATTAGCTTTATTTTTCAGTGTGTCCAGTAGATCTTTACGAGAACATTACATTATATTGTAAATTTGATTTATTAACCCTAACCTTCCCAAATCCTCCAAAATCCTCGTTGCTAAAGTGAAGGATTTTGAAGGATTGAGGTTACATGCTACATGCTCTTTGCTAAAGTGAAGGATTTTGGAGGATTGAGGTTATTAGGCATACTTGCCTTTCCATGGTACATGTACATGTACAAGTACATCCATGTTTACTGTAGTGATTGCAAGGTCAGTGCTTGGGTCAATGGACACTGTTTATTGCTCCATGCATGCAGGGAGGGTCCCTGGCCATGTACATATGTATCACATATTAGAAACACATGTGTGCATACATATCATGCGCTTGCTTTACTACTGAAGGATTTTGGAGGATTCAGGTTATGTACGTAAGCAAATGGGCCTAGGGAGTTAGGGTTAAGGTAATTTAAGCTACACACATACATCATGGAGGAAGAAATTCTTCCTCCATGCATACATGTACGTTCATGTCAATTGTCATTGTTTGTATTCGTCTGTATGTGTCTTTTGTTGTCTTATGTAACATTGTGTAATGCAGCGTGGGTGGTGAATTGTATCAATCGCCAAAACCTTTGTGTTTCTATTATTATTTTCTGTTCATGCTTGCATTTAGGTACCTATGACTACAAACCCTGCTTCTAATGGTTCCCTTCTACAGAATCACTTCTTATGAGTTATGTTAATATAATTATTATTTATTTGCTGAAATGCATCATTGATACATGTACATGTATTTTTATTTGTAATTCTGTGGAGAAATAAACTAAACTAAATCCCTCCTCCAATTTGGCATTTTGTTTGCCACAAAAATAATTAACAAACAAAAAAAAGCAAAATAATACAATTAAACCAAGATAGTGCTACAGGTGTAGGTAGTATTGTCAAAAGAAAATGGTTTCCATCTGGCCTGTTTTTTATCATTCCTCCTTGCCCCATGGTGAGATCTGACGGACATTCATACTATTTTCACATTTTGTACATGTATGTCTTCAGAAAACAACAAAAATCTGTAAACATTTTTTAAACTGATTTTGGGCAACTTTTTGGAATTTATATTTACAATTCCTTTTCGGAAAGAATGTAGAATACAATTGCCACTTTTCTGTTTGAATATGACAAAATATCACAGATTTTCCTTTAAAAGATGACAGATGACACACTTAAGGAGAGGAAAATGTAGTCAAGTGAGGATTGGAAACAATATTGGGAGATTTTGAGCAATGAATGTATGCGCATCCAGTGAAATGTTGGCCATTTGTTGGCTGTTAAAAACACATCATTTTCTCATGTTTTACCAAATAAATCTCATTGATTTTTCAATACACAAAAGCGTATTTTACAAAAAGTGTATCAGCTTTAGAAATCAGAACATTAGTTTTGTCCTTATGTAAGCCCTCTTAAATCTGTTAAACAAATTCGTTCAATAAGAGATTTATTCAGCACGCCCACCTGCCGTTGTTTCCTCTTCGTTCTCCCGTAGTGGATCAACCTCTTCCACGCTGACAGTGACAGTACCATCCTTATGCACATGTACTCCTTCAGGTCCGTAAAGATTATATCCAAGAGTGGAGGATCTTCCTGTGTCGTCCCCAGACCTTGACACCTTGAGGAACTGGGCACATTGGTAGCAAACAGCCCAAGCCTGCTCCTCGTTGAGCGGGCCGTCAAAAGCCGCCAGAATTTTGTCCAAAGAAACAGAGTCTTCTAAGTGATAAGTGCCTGCCGCTGACTCGGCCATCTTTCCTGAATGTTTTTGCACCGGTCGAGAGAAGATACAGTATGCAGTTAGCATTCCGCCGCTAGTACTCTTAGTATAGTAGCGCAACCGGCTGATCAAAGCATGCACGCTCCGTACATACAGTACGTGTATGTACGGCATATGACATAGGCTACACAGCGAGCGACTAGCATGCACCAGTGACTTTCGATTTCAGTCAGTACAGTGTGATGTGGGTCCATAAGTAAGTCCGTCCACAGTCGATACAATTCACTTTGTTATGCAAATATCTAATGACGTCATATCATCAAGCCAAAAGGACATCCCCGCTTTTTTTTTTTTAAACCCATTATTTTTATTTAAAAATTGTTCATTACTTGGTTGATTTATGTGCAATTGAGTTGATAGATCCACTAAAAACGAGTAATTGGGCTCTAGGTTAGTATTCATCAAAATAACTACGGAATATTAAACATGCATTTTATTACTTTTCCGAGTTATAAAAGGAAAGGAATGTTACCGTGAACGCATGACTGGTTATAAGTTACCCATCAACAACGGGGTATTTCCTTTTTAGTGGTGTGAACGCCCTTGTCAAAAAACAAAAACAAAAAAAACTTACTGACCCAGAACTGTCGGCTCTTACATAGCTTTTCATAACACTAAGTAGTGTAGTGATTTGGTAATTCTATACTATCTGATCGAAACTGGGCAAGAAAAATAAAATGCCAATGAATGGACATGAATAATACAATTTGTCTAAAAGGCTTGAATTGGGTTTTGTCGATGACATAATAAAGATTTATAAATTTATTAATGAAGTGCACTAATCACCTTTCATTAAAACGATTTCTATATTAATTCATAAATACAAAATTAATAGTTTGGATGGAATTGGAATCAGTCAGGATTCAGCAATAGTGTGGTCCCCCTCCCCCAGTAAAAGATGTGAACGTAATAGTTGCGCCTTTTTAATATCATATTTAGGGAGCGGGTACCATCCTAGCCTTTTTTTAATTTATTTTTTACCAATAATGCTTTAAGCCCCACCCCCCACCCCCCACACACACGCCACAAAAAACTAACAAAACAAGTAGCCAAAACATGCACGTCTTTTTGCCTCTGATATATAGGAAGTGGGAACCTGTCGTGACCATTTTACATTTAAAACTGCTACTTGGATTGAAACCTTTCTTTCACTAATAATAGCTAATTATAAACCATTTCCTTCATCTCCTCTGTATAATTCATGACAGTTGCCTGGCTTGATAATTGCCAGAGGGGTTGAAATTCACAGAGCAACTTCAGTGAACTGGTCATGCATGCGCTCCAGTGGCTGCCCACAATGCCAGTGGGCATTATGGCCAAAGTCCATCTGGCCAGTCCATCTGGCCACTCCCCTCTGGCACCGACCCTCTTCTCTCTGGCTTGCTGCCAACCACTGACCAATTAAATTTATTAAGCACAAGAGTATTTCTGAAATTGTAAGACAACGTTCAGCTGTAAAAATGACAAATTTAAGGGAATGTCCAGCATTGGTAATTACCTTATTACATCATGCAAACTATTATCCGAAAGTAAATTTGATGTGAAGTCGTTTGTACCAGTAATTCTGAAACAAAGTTCCGTCAGAAGTGCTCTTATTTCAGAGAAAACAAAAAATAAGTTTTCTGCCAAAAATTGTGAATGCTTGTTTCTCATGACTTTGACTCTGCATTGAACTAAAGTTTTTCACAGGTTGCTTGTTGAGTTAATAGCTTGATTGAAAGAAAGAAATGAAATTTTGCCAACATTACCAAATGTACAACTTCGGTTATTACAGGCTTCCCAGTGCCTAATCTACCAAATATAGGTTTTATAAATAGGTTTTTAAAGCAAAATATAGGTTATTATAGGTTTACCAAATGCCAAAATATATGATTTTATAGGTTATTTCCTGTGATTATGCAGTGTTAAAATTAACAATTTTTTGGTAAATTGCCTACCTTCTGAGTACTTTTTGCAACAAAGTACATTACCCCATACCCTGTCCGGCAGAAAATCTAAGAGCGGTACACATGTTACAGTTTGGCTACTGTTTTGGCTTCATCTCTTTATACTTATGAAGTAATATTTCTTCAAAGCCATGAGGATTTTATGAGGAAGATAGGTTTTTATAGGTTAATATAGGCTTTTTTGGGGGAAATAAAGGTTCCCATTTTGAAATATAGGTTTTTATAGTTTTTATAGGTTTATAGAGGTTTTTTTGGGGGAAATAAAGGTTCCCATTTTGAAATATAGGTTTTGTAGATTTTATAGGTTTTATAGGTTAATATAGGTTTTTTTGGGGGAAGTAAAGGTTCCCATTTTGAAGTATAGGTTTTGTAGATTTTATAGGTTTTATAGGTTAATATAGGTTTTTTGGGGGAAATAAAGGTTCCCATTTTGAAATATAGGTTTTGTAGATTTTATAGGTTTTATAGGTTAATATAGGTTTTTTGGGGGAAATAAAGGTTCCCATTTTGAAATATAGGTTTTTATAGGTTTTGTAGATTTTATAGGTTTCGCTGGGAGGCCTGTTATTACTAAATTATCCAAACAAAACCATTATTATCTGAAAACATACTTGATGTAAAGTTGGTATAACATAATCAGTTATACCGAGGAGTGTTTTCATCCTAGAGAAACAAGAACATTTTTATTAATGTCAACAAAGTTTTTCACCGTTTCTCAAAAAACGTGAACACTTTTTTCACAGCTTAGCTTTATGATATTTCTTGAAAACTAGAGTGTCATGGGATTTCAAGGGACACTATGGTCACGATCAACAGGGAATGGAACCGGAGTGCTAGTTTTAGATGAACTCATCAGTGACTGAAAATAATATCTCACATGATAAAATCACATCACCGTTGCTGCTGCATAAATGAGCAAGTAATTTTCAATCAGTGTTCATCTTAAAGGGGGACTGACATCCTTTATTGTGTGTGTACTTAAGGCGTTTTGTAATAAAACACTGTTTTTGAGACCCACCTGTGTCTATTTAATCATTAATTTCTGATTACAAGTATTTTAAAACAATGTTTGAAGTGTTTGGGGGAGGCAACCCCGCCCATGGTGGAAGCCCCATTTGCATAAGATATGTGACGTAAGGTCGGGAAGATCCGATGTGTACATGATATACATGTACATACAAACGTTTCACACACGTAGCGTCGATTTCATTTCTTCCGTGATTTTTGTTTCCGGAACTAATAAAATGCCGAGAAGATGTGTTTCTGGAGGATGCAACAACACCACCAAAGACGGTGCTAGCCTTCATCTGTTCCCAAGTGACCCAAAAATCGCCGTATTTGGACGAGCAAAGTTCGACTGACAAGAGTAAAGTGGTCAGGTCCATCGGCTCACATAGTTTTGTGCAGCGATCATTTTGAGCCGAGTTTTGAGCCGAATTTCTCTTCCCGACATGACGTCACGAACAGCTCCTCCGTGCAGGGCGTAAAAGTGGGGGGCATTTTTACAATGGTAAAATAACACTCTCAAAAACAATAAAAACACAAAACAAAAATGTTATTGATCTTTTACTGATATAAATAAATAAAACGCTCACATATTTAACTATTTGATTTAAATCCATGTCAGTCCCCCTTTAAACTAGGACACAGATTCCATGCCCTGTTGAAAGTCTGCCCTGATCGTGACGATACTGTCCCTTTAATATAGATTATCCAATTCCAATGTTGTGCTTTCCCTTTAAATAACATATCTGTGTAATGGACCTACCTGCATGATATTGCCAAGGGATATATTTTTTTCATTTAAAAAGCCACATTCGCAATGAATTAATTTTCATTTGTCTTTTTTACATATTTATATCATATATGGGACATTTATTCACATTTTCACAGATTTTACAATAGTTTGTATATATTATATTTACAACACAATTATTATTTAATACATCATAGTTTTACTGTTAAGGGTTTATTACTTGGAATACATGTGTACCCATCATACTAAAATAAACAGGTACTACAAAAGAATTCTAACCAAAAAAAAATAGGAATAACAACCTCGGTATTCATACATTTGAACAAACTGAAAACGACCATTTCTATCAAATCACAAATCTCAAGTTTTTCATAATTTCCACATTTTGCATTTTCTGTTATTAATTTGCTAAAAACATTACATTAAAAGTGCACTAAACACCTTTCATTAAAATGATTTCTATATTAATTCATAAATACAAAATTCATAGTTTGGATGGAATTGGAATCGGTCAGGATTCAGCAATAGGGTGGTGACCCCCCCCCCCACCCCAGTAAAGGGCATGATACTAATCGTTGCGACTTTCTAATGTCACATTTAGGGAGGGGGAACCCTCCTGGCCCTTGTTTTTAACCACTAATGCTTTAACCCTGCCAACCCCCCCGACCACAAAACAAGTAGTCTAAACATGCACTTCCTTTTGCCTTAGATATATGGGAAGTGGGAACCTGCCATGACCATTTTACCTTTAAATCTGCTACTTGGATTGAAACCTTTCTTTCACTAATTATAACTAATTATAAACCATTTCCTTCATCTCCTCCATAATTGAACACAATTGCCTGGCTTGATAATAGTCAGAGGGGATGAAATTCACAGAGCAACTTCAGTGAACTGGTCATGCATGCGCTCCAGTGGCTGCCCACAATGCCAGTGGGCATTATGGCCAAAGTCCATTGCCTTCACAGCAATCACCGCAATCATCTGGCCACTCCCCTCTGGCACTGACCCTAATCTCTCTGGCGAGCTGGCAATCACTGACCACGGTCCTATATCATCATAGCAGGTATACCAGCATTCAGCAATTGTAATACTTTTTCTACTTTTTCTGCTTTTAAAGTAGTCAGGCCTATTATTTCATGAGCTTAATTTTTCTGAAACATAATTCACCCAACTGAGCATTCTCCCCCCCCCCCCTCCCCAATTTCATTTCAGTTACCATTAAATACAGAAAGGGAATGTTGACTTGCCAGACATTATTTTCGTGGCCGAGAGGTCTAGCTTACCGGACTCTGGTGTCCTGGTGTTAGCAGCAGAATGTGGGTTCGAATTCCGGCCGTGACACTTGTGTCCTTGAGCAAGACACTTAACCATAATTGCTTCTCTCCACCCAGGGGTTAAATGGGTACCTGTGAGGGCAGAGTTGGTTGATTAGCCCTATATGCGCTGTAATGGCAGCAATTGAGCTGTATACTCCCCAGGGAGCTGAGATGGTTTCAGGAATGATTTATGAGCCTTATGAGCCTGATGAGCAGGGGTAATAATATGCGCCTTGAGCACCACTCAGTTGGTGGATACGTGCGCTATATAAGTCCACACATTATTATTATTATTATTATTAAAAGTAGTGACATACTACACAAATTCACACAAGGGTTCTGCCCACAATGGTTCAGTGTACTATCCCAATCAACCCGCACACTTGTCCCCCGAAAATGTGATTTTTCTTTCATGCACTTTTCTAACTGTTATTTTTTATAACTAGGTAATTTCATGAAAATTACATCCTCGTGTATAACCACCCAGAGATGATCCACAGGTCAAAAGATACAAAAATTAAAATAAAAGCTGCACATATTTTAATACTGCACTCATTCAAATAGAGTTGTATATGACATAAAACACAATAATGGGGGCCACTTTGCATCTGTCACGTTAGCAGTTTTTCTAATGGTTGTTATTTATTTTTAAGTACCTGAAACCGACCAAAAAGTGTTTCAACATGTGAATGGACATGCAGGCTTATACTAGAACTAATTTGAGTTGATTTATTTTATTTATTTATTTATTTTTTATTTTTTTTACCCTCAAATTTCCATAAAAATTGGACGGAAAAAGTTACCGCACTTTTCTGTCCATTTATTGATAGAAATTTTAGGGTAATTAAAAAAATAATAGTAATAATCAACTCAAATTATCTTTAGGATAAGCATGCATGTCTATTCAAATGTTGAAATTCTTTTTTGGTAGTTTCAGATATTAAAAAGAAAATTACAACCATTAGAAAAACTGCTAACGTGACGGTAGGAAAGTGGCCCCCTTTATTGTGTTTTATGTCATATCAGCACATAACAAATGGATGTAAAGGTGCTCTCCCTCCACTGCAGTCAGTAAACCTATGCTGTACTGTGAGACTCCTGGGAAGAACCCAGGTGTACAACATCAAAATTCTTGCTAACTAATTCAAAATGCTGACAAATCTATCTAAGCTTTGAAATTAATAGTTTTCACAGAGAAGTTGCTTTTTTGGGGGGTTTCTTCCTCCGGGTATGTTATTTCCGGATATTTTTTCTTTTAAGGTTTCCTGATTTTCAACCTGCTCAAATTAATAACAAAATGTCTATTACTGTAGAATTAATTGCTAAAACATTTGGCACAAAAAACATTAACAGATATCAATGTACATGTACATGTAGATACCTACAATCCCGGCCAAAATAGTTGGGACACGTGACAATAAACATACCCTCCCCTGTCCCCTGTCCCCTGTGCCCCGCCCCCGCTCCCCCGCTCCCCCCACCAATGTTGTTATCTCCAGCCGGAGCACAGACCTTGGAATGAGAGACAACATTGTCAGGGGGCCGGGGGGGCCCAGCGAGATTTGACCGGGATTGTAGCAGATATGCATGTACAGACTTCTTTAACTCTACTTTAAAAAAAGTTTGTATAAAGCTAATTTACACTGTCACCACCTGTCCATTACTTCATCAAAAATGACATTTTACATGTAGGTGGGAATTTATAAACATGATGAGTTGGTGGTATTAACATTAATTTACATAAATGTTTATTCTTCAGTTAAGTAAAGACTGTTTCAATTGACAATGTGAAAATTCTCTTTTGAGTAACAATTAGTTCTGAAAAGAACTGGTGGTTACAACTCGACGTTTCAGTATGCTCTGATCAGATGATCAGAGCATACTGATCTAAATGTCGAGTTGTAACCAACCAGTTCTTTTCACCATGCAAAGCTACAAATCTTATTCTTCAGTTGATCTCTTCTGCATATATATGTACCTTATTCCAGCCATGACAAATATTTATTATATGCATTATTTAATACCAAGACTGGTTTTTACCACAGAGAGAATAATGTTGAAGTAACTCATTCCTATGTAAAGGATATATACTACTCAAATCAATTTAGGGAACACCGGAATAATCTCAGTTAAAGCAAGATCATATATTTCAGATAAACACAATGTTTCACAGAATTGATGAGAAACAACTGCACAATGAAACAGATGATAAAGGATGCATGTAATGATTACACATTTCATGACATGACTACTGAAAGAGAGAGGGGGTTGCAAATGAAAATCCCGGTTCATGGACCATTTCAAACCTTAAATGTTCCCTAAATTGTTTTGAGTAGTATTGCCCGTCTTTGCAATTTTTTTCTTGCAAAAAAGGAGAACAGAAACAGAATTTGAAAGAGAGTATTGATTTGACTTTGCTCTTATACCAACGTAACGTTTGAAGCAGCTTATGCTCAGTGCTTCAATTGTTTATCGCCCAATACAAGAATTTCATCGAAAAAGAGGTATTTCAGAAAATTCTTGGCAGAAGCTTGCTTTAACAACTGTTATGTGACAAAATGAATTAATGGCGGAACTCACCATAAATTCATTTCAGGTTGGGGCAAGCTTTGTGACATGGTGTCCTTGTTACGTACATGTAGGTAGATGTACCATTCATTATCCTTATTATGAGTGCACATTTTCAGTTGTTCTTCAAATTAGAATGAAATCAATCTCTGTGCCTTGAATAGGAAGTTACAATAATGTTAATTAGGAATCATAATAAATGATAATAAATGGTACATTTACCTATGTAACAAGGGGCACCTATCACAAAGCTTGCTCCAACCTGGTGAAATGACCCATAACAAAATACCAATGAAAAAGAAAATTGCTGGAAATTACCAGTGAAATAGCAAAAAAAAACATGGGCAATACATCTTTAACCAGTTCGCACCGGGAATAAAAAAGTTTTTCCGAACCCCCGTGGCGGGTTTATTTTTACCGCACAAACACGACCGGGAATCTATACAAATATTCCTGTGAATCCTGTGGCGTGTTTAGACGCTCTCCGATCCACTGTCCCCCAAAAAAATGTGCGTGTATACACGGCCTCCGACGCGAACTGGTTAAAAATTCTTGTCTAAGACAAATGCTTCAGGGGAATGGCTTCTTGTGTTACAACAGATGAGATTTTCCATAAATATATCTCCCCCCCTCAAAAAATAAATAAATAAATAAAAATAAACAAATTAATTAATTAATTAATTTATTATATTATTTATAACAATAATTAATAAATACAGAATCTCTTAAATGTTGAAAATTACTGGGGTTCACAAACAATTGCATATGATTCATACATTTGTACAAAACAATTTGTTTCATCAGGAAACCCCGACAGAAGCTCAACTACAGCCACAACATTTGTACATCAAGGCATTCTCTGTTTAAAGATGCATACATTCCAAGTAAATCCTTATTTTACCATTAGTTTTCTCTCTCTACAGCTAGCCTGCTGTAATCCACACCACAAGTGCCATGGTCGAGCAGTTTAGTGCATCAGATTTGTGTTCTGATGGCCGAGTCGTCAGAATGTGGGTTCGAATCCTGGCTGCGACCATGGTGCTTGTGACCTTGAGCAAGACACTTTACCATAATTGCTTCTCTCCACCCAGGGGTAAATGTGTACCTGTGAGGGCAGAGTTGGTTGTTGTGTTTGATTAGCCCTATATGCGCTGTAATGGCAGCAATTGAGCTGTATACTCCCCAGGGAGCTGAGATGGTTTCAGGAATGATTTATGAGCCTGATGAGCAGGGGTAATAATGTACAGCGCCTTGATCTAGTTGCTAGGATATGTGCACTTTATAAGAATCTTGTATTATTATTACAATTATTATTACCATGGCATTGTACTCCATGGCACATCATGGCATAGGCATTTCCACACAAAGCTAGTTCCTACAGAACCAGACGCAATCTTAAACTAGACGCAGGCGAACCATCTGTGTGGCGAAATAATGGGTGCGTTCAGTAAATGCTAAGGTACGCGTGTGAGATGCAATTCTCTCACCCGCTGTGTAAGTCTCCCAGACTGCACTGCTTCTTGTTGAGACCGTGTGCGTCAGTTTGTGGAACAAAACGTCACGAATGGGACAAATCCATTGTTCTTGGAGTACTATGCCATGGGACTAGGTTAGTACACGAGTGGCACACTTCATGTGCAATGTACATGTAGGTAATAGACTTCTGGTTTTATTTATTACTTACATGAAGTGTGCCACTCGTGTACTAACCTAGTCCATGGCATAGTACTTCAAAAACAATGGATTTGGGCCATTTGTGACGTTTTGTTCCACAAACTGACGTGCAAGGTCTCAAAAAGAAGCAGTACCGTCTGGGAGACTTACCCGGTGTGAGAGAACTGTAGCTCGCACGTGCACCTTAGCATTTATAGCATTTGCGAACACTGCTGGTGGTGCGCCTGCATCTAGTTTAAGATTGCATCTAAGTTCTAGGTACTAGCTTCACGCATCAATCACCTCATCTCATGATGGCAGGCAGGCAGGCCGTGCAGTGTAGTAAAACCCGTAACCATGCCCGTTGTGCGTACGTGCATTTGGAGTAAGGCTGTGCTGGGTATCCAGATACCCGACCGAAAATGTCATTACCCGGTTCCATTTTTCGGTTCCAATTACCTGTTAATGACTTTTTAAAATTCCGACTGAACATTTTAAGCCACACAAAATAATAAAAGTCTCTGATTTTTTGCTAAAAAATGAAGAAAACTTGGATGAAGGCTTTAGAAGTAACATTTGCCAACAGCATTTCACATACTTGCTGGCTTTTGTTTGACACTTGTGTTCGTATTGGTTATTTTATACATTTGGGAGTATTTATGTGTTTTTACAAAATTGTTTACGGGTACCCGGGTATCCGAAGATTTCAAATTTCGGGTATGCGGTTCCCGAAATAACCCAAAACGCACAGCCCTAATTTGGAGTACAATGCCGTGGTATGGAAATACAGCAGGCTGGCACACTTCATGTAGGTATAAATAGACCTCTGGTTTCATGCATGACGTCTGGGATCCCGACACTGTTTTCATATTGCTAACAGTGGATGTATACATATGGGTATTACCAAAACATGTGTTGTCTGGTGGGCCAGATTACTTGGCTGTGAGTTTGTACATACTGTAAGCACACTCAACACTTTTTGTCAGACCCTTGGGTGTCCACTATACACAGGTTTGACTTGACCTAAACTATGAAAACTATGACACTGCAGGCATGCGTTTTTCAAGTGGTCTCCCCTTGGGTGTCCACTATTCACAGGTTGGACTGCATATATTGTAAAACCGATGACTGTTTCATGTGTCTTGCCTGTGGGTGTCCACTACACAACACAGGTTGGATTGCACATTGTAAAAGCCTGATTTTGTAGATGACCGTTTCATGTGTTATGCATGTGTACTGCAGGCACGTGTTTTTCAAGTGGCCTACCCTCGGGTGTCCACTCTTCACATGTTGGACCGCACATTGGGCCGGATAAATAAAAGTTAGCAATTACTTATCTAGTAAAAGCTCAAGCAATAGCAATTGCTTAACAAGTAAAAGCTCAAGGTTAAGCAATTGCTTAAAAATGTATAAATAACCTTCTTCTTTGACTAGCACCTGTTGCTTGGGTGGGTTAGCAATTGCTTATGGGTATAACAATGATGGGAGGTCAGTTCTGATTAGCCTAGTGGTTGTATATGAGGCATGTGTTAGCAACATGGATGCTGCCGAAGAATTGGGGAGTGGTACAAATAGTGAGCAATCTTTGAACGAACTGTTTGTTAGTATAATCAAAGAGTACCCTGTTCTAATCGAGAAAAGTCAGTTGCCGGGGGTAAAAGACTTGAAGGCAAATGCACTTAAAAAAGCACAAATGTCAATTGCTACCAACACAGGTAAAGCCATGGATGAGAAGCAAATTTTGAAAAAGATAGCAAACATGAAAAGTCAAGTGAAGAAGAAAACAGATGGAATGCAAACAGGAAATAGGAAGATTGTTTTGGTTCCATGGGAACAAGATCTGTACAACATCTTCAAAGGGGATTAAAACCCGACTATTACGAAGATGCCATGCGCCATTTCTGCTGGTTTCAAACCAAGTACTTCGACTGCTGCTAGCCACTCCAAATTTTCAAAATTTAACCGAAATAATTTCCGGTATCTGGTAGGATTGACTTCATCACGATTTATTCTTTCATTGTACACCTTTTCATGTTCCCTTACATGCATAAACTCGGCCATGATGGCAGGAGTAATGCAACATGCAAGTGTTAGCAAATGCGTAAGCTCCTCATTTAGTATCTTGTAAAAATATTAGCAAGTGCTACAAGTCATTAGTAAAAGGTATGGTTTATTTATATGCTTCTAAGCAAGTGCTAATCTCTCTAGTAATTGCTTAAAAATCATAGCAATTGCTTTTGCTAACTACTGGAAGCAATTACTTGCAAGTAATTGCTCACTTTTATTAATGAAGATTTAAGAAAATGACTAGTAAAAGCAATTGCTACTTTATATTTATCCGGCCCATTGTAGATACTTGGACTTTGTAGGTACCCATTTCATGTGACCCAATGCCTTTTTATGTGCCCCGGTCACAGATTTGATTGCATGATTGATGTTAGCTGGTGAGGTCACACATGGAATCCATGCAGGATGAGGAGCCAAACGTGAACGTACCTGTCCATCCCGACATTATCTTGAGAATCGGTGATTATATCTTGAGAATCGGTGATTATATCTTGAGAATCGGTGATTATATCTTGAGTCAGTGATTGAGTGTCTCCGCGCTGTATCCTTGGACCAAGACATTTTCGACCACTTGTTTTCTCTCCGCACCACTGCTTGTCTTTCTTGGCCCAGGAGTGTAAATGGGCGATATCTGGAGGTTCTCTTCAATGAGACAGCATCCCATCCACTTGAGATAAGCAACAGCCTGAAGACGAGCCATGTGGCTTCGGACAGAAAAAAAATCCAGAACTGCCAAGAAGTATTAACCAGAAGAGATATCCATTTCATGTAGCCTTGTTATGGGAACACTCAGACAGCAGCACAACAGACTGCAGCATGACAGATGTTTTGGGTACCCAAGTTAGAAGATGATTTTTGGAGGGTTATGGCCCTTAAAGGGAAGGTTACAGCAGTGCAAAGCTGTTTCTTTGAGTATGCTTACTCTCTTCGAATCAAGATATACATGTACATTATATTTAACCAACTGGTGAAAGTTTCAGCTATTTATGTTGTCGTTAACCCTCCTATGGTTTGACCTTTCAAAACCTTTCAAAATCTGCTTACGGGCCAAAATGGCTATCAATAATTATGAACCCTTTAAAACCCTCCAGAATTTGTTGCTACTGAACAACCACACCTTTCAATACCCTTTGAAAGGTATTGAAACATTTCAACACAAGTTTGTTCTGAGAGTTGTTACACCTTTCGAAACCTTTCATAGGTCCCTTTTGTCAGACAGTTTTCTCACCTTTCAAAACCCTTCAGTACAGCAAACTTGAAAGGTTTTGAAAGTCTGACAATTCTATGGCAAACTGCACTGTACATAGGAGGGTTAATGAGAAAAATGCATTTTGATTTTTCGTATGAATGAAAATGCATTTTAACTTTTCACGTTCATTCTAATACAGAATTCAGAAAAGAACAATTATTCCTAACTTTGAACTGGGAATTATTCCTCTTTTCTTAAAAATAGCAGTGCTTCAAATAAAATGAATTTTTTTATAGAAAATTTAAACCATCATCATGCTTCACACAAAGTAAGATTTATGTAAAAAAAATAAATAAAAAAAATAAATAAAAAATTGCTGTTTATGAATTACCAAATCTATACCTTTACTTAAAAGTTTGTGGAGCCCAATTTGTTGAATATTTGTTTGTTGTTTTGCTCAATATCAATAACAAAAATAGCGACAGCTTGAAATTTGTTTTTGGAAAAAGAAAATATGTATATTTTTTTCTTCTTCTTTAACTGCATCTGTCCTAATACATAGAGGCCAACACTGACTGCAGACAAATACATGTACAACAAAAATTAGGTGCATCATTTCTCTGGAGGTACTGCATGTCTGATAGCGTATTATGCGTCCGATGGAAGTTGGAAGTTCTGTTCTTGGGCAGAAGACTGTGGCAAGAATGTTTCTTGAAGTCCGGGTCAAGAAAGACAAGCAGATATCAACTCAGCTTGGTAGCAACGAGGATAATGATGAGAACAATTAGGATTGCAGAGAGGATCATGATGACGAACATCTTACGATTCTTCTTTTGGTGCTTTTCAGCCTGGATATAGAAAGATAAATGTAGAATAAATTAAACTTGGGCGATCTAGATTTTTTTTCATCCACGATATATTGTCAAACATATATTGCGATTTTCGATAGTATTGCAATTATTTCGTTTCATTCACGCATGATTGCTTTAGAGATGATAACCACAGATATTTACCCTTCCACAAGCATTGATCCAATAACCCATTCAATTCCCAACACTTAATCCATCTGAATAGATTTCTTCGAGTGGCAGTGGATTAACCCTCTCGGTACCGAATTGTTTTGACATAAACAACCGCTGGTGACCGCATTGTTGGACCACTCAAGCGTGAAGCACACATTCTTACACAACAGAAAGCTTGTGTTCAAAGGCCAATTTTACAAACTCTATTATCACCTTGAAGATATCGTTTTACAGCCAAATAAATAATTAAAAATATCTTACTTATTGAATTCCCTTTCGTAAAATCCAAAAAACATTAAGATCGGTCAATAAATGTCCAAGTTCTCGGTCTTTGTTTCCTCAGTGTGATCTGTAAACTCAGACACTTTTTTGTACACAAACACATGGCGCTCCGTAGGTGTTTGGCATTTCGGATCTTTCCACTCCAATTTGAAGGGATTGCATAATAGCAACCTTATTTTATTTCACCATCAATGGAAAGATCCGATCTTGCTCTTTCCAACCATTGTAAGCTTGGGTATGGAGGGTGAACATGGACAAAACTACAGCTTTGTAACAAATGGCCTTTTTGCTCAGGCTCGAGTGCTTTTTTGTGTGAAAGCTTGGTCGACTAAAGTCGCCTATGGTAAGGAAATAGGGGTATGAGTGCAGTCGACTAAAGTCGCCTATGGTAAGGAAAGGGTTAAGAGAAACAACTGAGTTCTGGGTCTGGGCCCTGTATGGCAGCTCCTGTGCGATCCGACAGTCGGCTAACAACTGAAGTAGTTTGCTTTTGTTTCTCACTTCTGAAAGCTTGAAAATTTTTGTTTCCATGGAATTTCTTACTCACTCACAATTGAGCGATATTCTTTTAATCACGATTTGCCGATATCTCGACATCGTAATCGAATAATAAAAGGTATGGCGATATTCAATATTATCATGTTATCGCCCGAGCTTAGAATAAATGCAGGCATGCAGCGGACTGTCTTTATCCTATCAAGGATAGAGCCAAGCTCCGGCCGTACCATTCCAGGGATTTCATTGGACACGTTGCACCAAAGATCTGACGTCACACTCTGCTTCGAGGCCCGCATGCAAATGTAACGCTACTACGCGTGCGTGCACTTCTGTAATCCAAATATCACTGGAGATACTGTGCTTGGATGCCCATCATCGCGCGCAAGGTCAAAGTTGAATCTCCCCCCCCAAAAAAAGTCAAACTGAGAGGCTGATATCTGGCATAATTCACATGCTTCAAAGCGTGACGTGAGACCTTCCGTCTAGTAGCGGACCAACTATAAAACAAATAAATTTTTAACAAATTTTCTCGACTGCTGGCACAAAGCTCAAAGCCTATCCGGCATGGAGTGTGTGAGTTTGGGAGGGCCCACGGAAACGTTTGCATTCTAGATGCTCTGTTGTGTATTCTGAGCATTTAAAAAAAAAAAATCCTGTAAATAAACAAAGGTTTATTTATGTTAGCTGTTACATGCCTCCGTGATGGTAATATCAAACACTTTTATATTTATGGTTCAAAGAATTCTGTTGTGTATGTTTAAAGGGAAACAACTTTGTTATTTTATTTAAATTGTCAGAAGAAGAAAAATCCCTTGACAAGCTGGTGTTATATCTGTGAATCATACTCAGGCGTGTAGCCAGAAATTTGTAAAGGGAGGGGTTGCGGCAATCCTTTTATATTTTTTTTTATTTACAATTTTTAAATATTAAAAAAAAATAATGGACCGTGGAAGGGGGAGGAAGAGGGGGGTTGACTTCCCCCTCGCCTCCCCCTGGCTTTGCGCCTGATCATACTTATCAAATTACCTTTTGTAGTTGTTTCAGACCTCGCTCCACCTTTGTTGCTGTTTTATCGACATTGTAATCAATTCTATCAAGTACTGTACCCTGCATAACAGGAACGATATGGTGATGGATTAAAGCATATAAAATTGTACTGAAATGAAAGCGCCTCTGACATAAATATTTCAAGGGATGGTGGATACCAATCATCAACTTTACACCAAGAGAGTTTCATGTGAAACTGTGATCATTGTTTGTTGTTGTTAGAATCCCTTTAGTGTACATAGGGGATTAAGGAACTTTTCATTCCCATTTTAGGGACAAGGGCCAAAGTCATGGTACAGCCAAGCCTTTGAGAAGCCCGGCCAGGCCCAGGCTTTTCCCCTGCCTACTGGCCTATATAATGAGCTCTGCTTGCCTGGGCTAGGCCCTCCAGAAGCCCAGGTTATGTTGATTGGCAGGTACGTACAGGATTAGGACTCACAAAAGACAGATTAGGAGGCCAGCTAGCCTGGGCCTGGCCAGGCTTCTCAAAGGCTTGGCTGTACCATGACTTTGGCCCTCCTTCCTTAGTGAAATGAGAAACAAAATATTAAGAAAACAGCTGATGTAAATGAAAATGCTAAATATATAATGGTTGATTGACTCTGCTTTGAAAATTTGGGGGGAGGAAACTGGGGAGGGTGGAAGGGGGATTCTCCCCCGTAACACTGCCACTTAATATTTGTCTCTTCTAAGCCTAGAGACAATGTAAAGAAATGAAGGCTGATGTATACCTGTTCTACAACCATAGACGCTAAATCTCGGAAGATTTCATTAAGATCAACGATTGACTGTACAATGTGTGTGATCTCCTTCTCTCGCTGTGCAATCATGGTTGTATTGTCTTCAACCATCTGCATCTGTGTGTCTGTAAAACCCTGACAAAGAAACATACAGCGATTATTATACAAATATACAATTGTATAAACTGACACAGAGATGTCTCACCCACTTGCCCTCGATCACATATTGGAAACTGTACATGTACCCTCCAAAATTACATTAGTAATGACGTCACAACCACACATGTCTGCGAGCAGCTGCCATTACAAGGTGCACAAAATTTGTACTGAAAACGGCTTTCGGCCATATTTGATGTATTTGGCCCAGATACTGAAATTGAAAAACAACCCTTAAAAAATGATGTCAGTAATGACGTTGCAACTAACTAACTACATCTGTGCACAGCTGCCATTACAATGTGGACAAAATTTGTCCAGAAATTTGTTTCGGACAAATACGATTTGAGTAAATCAGGCTTAGGCATCCGGTGTCTGCACGAGTCGCCTCAGACCCACACATCAGCATTTTTAGTTTTCTATTTTTTTTTTGCTATGAAACAATGTCCAATTGCAGCCAAATTTGCTGGATCAATTGGAATTCTGCCCCGTTATTTTAAACAACTTTGTCACCTAGGGACATGAATGTATGCACGATTTGTGCGGCCACCATACTTTATGTATGTGAAATTTGATCTGGTTCTAATAACCGTGCATACATGTATCACTAAAAAAAAAAAAAAATGTCACCGCACTGATTTTGAAGCCGACCCAGGACCAGAAACCGGAGACGTTTTTGGGGCCTTATAGGGATCAATGATATTTGGAGACGCACCCTGTCATAAAGCAAGTCATCTTCCATAATATCCTCCTCCGTCATGATTGCACTACTCGGAGAAAGATTGGTGTCAAAGAAATGCTTGGATCGTTCCTCTCGACTCTTCATTCCTGTGTATAAAGTATGGGATAATCACAACAGGCTTGTCAGAAAGCTCATATTGCAGGCCTGTAATTTTACAGAGGCCATGGCCTCTGTTGCCCTGTTCTTGGCCATGATGCCACTAAAAAAAATTCCCATAGACATTCTGATATTCTAATGGAAGTGCCCGTTACTCAGGAAAAATGGCCTTGCCCCTACAAGAATGAAATTCCAGACCTGATGTTATTTTATTTGGCTTTGTAAGCTAACATCCTTTAAACAAGCTAATATTCAATCTCAATTATTAGCCCAAATTTCATTAACCCTAACCTTCCCAAATCCTACAAAATCCTCTTTGCTATTGTGAAGGATTTTGAAGGATTGAAGTTACATGCTACATGCTCTTTGCTAAAGTGATGGATTTTTGAGGATTGAAGTTATTAGGCATACTTGCCTTTCCATGGTACGTGTACATCCATGTTTGTTGTAGTGATTGCAAGGTCAGTGCTTGAGTCAGTGGACACTGTTTATTGCTCCATGCATGCAGGGAGGGTCCCTGGCCATGCACATGTATCACAGATTAGAAACACGTGTGCATACATGTCATGTGCTTGCTTTACTACTGAAGGATTTTGGAGGATTCAGGTTACATGTATGTGTAACCAAATGGGCCTAGGGAGTTAGGGTTAATATAAGTCATATTTTGACATTTCAATCGAGACTGACTTAGGCTGATCAGGAGAGGGGTAAATGGGTTGGGGGAATGTGTCCTCTCGACCATGGCTGATCAGGGGATGGGGTAAATGGGTTGGGGGAATGTGTCCTCTCGACCATGGCTGATATGGGGACGGGGTAAATGGGTTGGGGGAATGTGTCCTCTCGACCGTGGCTGATATGGGGACGGGGTAAATGGGTTGGGGGAATGTGTCCTCTCGACCGTGGCTGATATGGGGACGGGGTAAATGGGTTGGTGGAATGTGTCCTCTCGACCGTGGCTGATCAGGGGACGGGGTAAATGGGTTGGGGGAATGTGTCCTCTCGACCATGGCTGATATGGGGACGGGGTAAATGGGTTGGGGGAATGTGTCCTCTCGACCGTGGCTGATATGGGGACGGGGTAAATGGGTTTGGGGAGTATGTCCTCTAGACGGTGGCCATGTCCACTCCCTTTTTTAAGCCACCCTTGATCCGCCCCCTGAGCAATACCGAATGGCCACATGGTTCTTAGGAAGAAAGTTTCCCAGCACAGTAGAAAACAACAGACCACCCTGAGGAACTTACGTTTTAAATAATTCGACTGTGATTTTCTGAAATTGATGGAGAGTTCTTGTAACCTCCCCGCTAACGAAGACATGATGTTCTTGGTGACTTTCTGCTCTTGTCCCGATGCGTATCTGCTCTTCCCTCCTATCGCCTGGATGGCTCTTTGGCATCTGTGGAACATCTGGGGATTGATGATAATAATACTACTAATTCGCTGTATTCACGATACATACAAAAAGTGCAACTGTAATTCTCACAACCACACTCTGTAGCAAGAAGGCCCAATAATCTGAAAAGTTCATTCCTGGCACACAGAATAAATACATGGATGTAGCCATTTCTATTAACCCTCCTGTTACTGTACATGCCAAAACCTGCCAAATTTGCACTGTGTAATAAGCATAGGGCCCACAGCATTAACCTGCCAATGCATGTCATAACACTTCTATAGTAAGTACATCCACATGCCAAAACCCTTTGGAGGGTTTGGATGGTTTTGAAAGGTGCTGATACTAAGTCATAAAGTAAGCTAGAGCCCTTTTCACACGACAAATGCAAACTAGGGTCCCTGGTCTCGGGCGCCAGTTGTATTGACCACGGACGTTGGTCAAACTCGGATACGACCTTTCACACGGCGAAGAAACCAACGTCCCATGTCACATAGCCTTCGTCTTTTGGGGTGTCAAAGGTCAACATTGTTTATAGTGCAGTTAACTGGTATCCGCACAGCTAGCATGGAATCGCTATTGCATGTATTGATTACCATTCATTTTCCCGCACTATTGTATTGTATGTTTATTGTTAGCGTCCGTCCTCTCTCTCTCTACCACTCTCACAGCTCAGTGCAAAACATGGAGAAAAACGACGTTTTCTACACATTAAACTTAGCAACAAAAGCATCATCATTAACTGTTCGGGCGTCGCCATCTTGATTTAAAGGCATCCTGGGAAATTTTCTTCTTGCGCGCATGCGTGGTAGCTCTCGCGAAACAATGGTCCTTGGTCTCTGTGCGGTTTGTTCATTCACACGGCCTATCGTGGTGAACTTTCACAACGGTGTGTTTTTTTGTTGCTGGTCTCGACCGTGGTCAGGAAAAGACTACGGACCTGTGTTTGTGCAGAGCAGAGGTACATTTCACACGAAGTGTATTTGACAACGTTGTGTTCTTAGGACCATGGACCCCCTGCTTATTTCCCTCGTGTGAAAAGGGCTTAAGTCTGTAGCAAGTACACCTACATGCCAAAACATATTGGAAGGTTTTGAAAGTCTTAAACCAAAGCTAAGTAATCCTCAATAAAGTTCATCCAACTGTCAAAACCTTTCAGATGGTGCCTGAGCTACCCTGTACATAAACAGTAATCCCTAAGATATACACATCTATCAGTCTATTACTTGCCAAAGGGATTTGAAATGTGCAGTGACTAACAGTAAACAGTTATGTACACAAACTATGTATAGTACATATGGTAGTATATCTACACCACCTTTCAAAACCTGCCAGTGTAGTGCATAGTGAAGCAACTACATAACCTTTCAAAACCCTCCGGCTGACAGGTTTTGAAAGGTGCAGTTTCTAGGCCAAAATCTGCAATATTTATAGGAGGGTTTTAATTTACTTAAAATTCAATGACATTTGAAAGCGAGGTTGCCCCTGCAAACAGACAAAACTAGGCGGGTTACTCTATGATCGTGTACAGTTACACAACCTCTTGTATTCAGGGAATAAGACATAAGATGGCTAACTCACGAATAAGGTGAATTATATGTAGTGGATTCTTAAAATGCCCCTACTCCATCACGATTTGAAGCTCAAGGTACATGTACTTTACATTGTTGCACATGAAATATAGATAATGATATGGGGTGGATTAAGAATTTTTGAAAAGGGGGGGGCTAAATGGCTATTAGAGACAAATATTAGTTTCAAAACTTCTAATGGTCTCTCCGGGAAGATTGTTTATTCTTATCTTCTAATGGTCTGGTCAAATCTAATCTGAAATGGACCAGTGTAGATCGTCTTATATGGCTGGAACCAATCGGGTTTGATCCAGTTTAGTCTAGTGCTGGGACGTTTAAGGCCCAAAAAAAAGTCTCCGGTTTCTGGTCTCCGTGAGCGTCGCCTCAGACCCGTGCGTCGGCATTTTTAATTTCCTTTTTTTTGTTGCTATGAAACGATGTCCAATTGCAGCCAAAATTGCTGGATCGATTGGAACTCTGCTGTGCTGTGCATTAAATGATTTTTTCACATAGGGGTATAAACGTTTGCCTCATTTGTGAGGCATCTCTTATCCTCCATTCATGTACTTTGTACATGGGAAATTTGGTCCCAGCATATACAATCAAAAGTATCACGTATTTTCCTGTTGGCAAAAAAAAAAGATGGCCGAAAAAAAAAAAAGATGGCCGAAAAAAAAAAGATGGCCGAAAAAAAAAAAAACGTCACCACACCGATTTTGAAGCCGAACGATGACCAGAAACCGAAGCCTTTTTTGGGGGGGCCTAAACGGGCAGTATCATCACGATCAACAGGGCATGAAATCGGAGTGGTACAGTTGTAACTTTAGTTTAACTCAGTGACTGAAAATAGTACCCCACATTAAAATATCATATTACCGTTGTTGCTGCATAAATGAGCCAGTATATTACAGCATGGAGGAAGAAAACAGAAGGAGTCACATCGCCCAGCCTCTTATGTCATAACCAATTACCACTTCGGAGTGGCCCATTGTAAAATACATTACGCCCACCCGCTGCGCTTACAAATTTAACGACCGCGATAATCCCCTTGTGTACAATGTCTTTTGCCGCTCGGCATGCTCGCGACCAGCATACATAATTGGAGGGTAGAAATCTGTAGCAAACGAATAAACACAAAACGTATGCGCACTACTTTTCGCGGGCTTTTTATATTGCGCAGTTCATTGTCTTCAATAGCGATTTTTCCACCAAGTATTTTGGTGTTTTGATCGTCGAATTTGGCGAATCCGAAGCTGACTTACGGTAAATATAACATTCAGATGTTACAATAAAGTGTCTTTTTAGCAACTTGTTTTAAGGATATTTCCGGTTATCTCCGAAGTCAACAAATTGTCAAATTCAAAGACGTGTTGTTTAGCTTTTATCATTTCAATCCTCATATTTGTAATGATGCTGTACAATGAAGATATTGCAGTGTTGGATTCAGAGGTCACTTGGATTGGGAGCCAGCCTTCCGTGTAGTGCAATAGGACAACGCGTCAGCAATGCGCATGTGCAAAGAAAGCCTGGCTGTAGTTCTCCTCGATAATCGGATTAAACGATTAGCGCTGGTTTAGAAATTTTACGACCGCGGCAAAAGACATTGAACCTTTGATATGCCTTCGTTGTGACTCCTTCTGTTTTCTTCCTCCATGATTACAGTCACTGTGTTCATCTTAAATTAGAACACCGATTCCATGCCCTGTTGAATATCTGGTCCGATCATGATGATACTGTCCCTTTAACCGGTTAACTAGTTAACCAACTGAAACTGCACTATAAACCATTTATAAATTTGCTAACCGAAACCAATATTTGAAAAATACGACCAACAATTTTGGAAGAATTTGCCACCCACGTTGTTCTAGACTTTATTTTAAGCCGCACTGATCATTAAACAATCACTGCGGGAAGTTTATTGATGCTTTTTGATTGAAAATGTGTACACACTGTGCCATTTGCCGACAATCTAGTTTGTGTGGCCATCAGGTGCCGGCTTTCGGTTAACCGACCATGAAAGATTCGGTTAACCGACCATTAACGGTTAGCGAATGAACATAATACAGTACACATTAAAACCCTTGTATACATGCAGTCTCCAAAATGCTGCAAAAAAACAAACTGCTAAGTACACAATGCTTTTTGTATGCATGCCTCAAAATATTGCATACTGTACACAAGAATGGTACATGGATACCCCAAAATGCCCCTGGGTATGGGACAAAAACCAAACTGTTCTGACCTTCACACAGTATGTGTATACCGCAAGTTACTGCACTGGTTTATTTCAAGTTAGCCTTGCAATGAAACAAAGCAGTTGGCTGCTTCAGTTTACCTCATCTCTCTGAAGAGCCTTGGGCTATGCCATTAATCATTAGATAAGAAAGTGTGTACCACAATACAATGTATGTCCCAGTTGAGACATTTTGAAGTATGGGTCCACTTTGTAAAGAACTACACTGATAATAGGAGGGTTTTAATTAATGAATACCAACCATAACAAACATATGGATCCATACCAAACATGAACCCTTTCTTCCCATTATCAGTACTAATTGTCACAACTCTTCAAAGATAATGTATATTTGTAATTGCATTGTAGGTACATGTTTCTCGGTACATAATTTAATTTTTTTCCCCTATGCTATCATTGTATATTGTTTGTATTCATGTTTTTTCTTTGTTTCCGCGCCTTGAGCGCCCAGCAGGGTGGATATGTGCACGCTATAAATCTTTATTATTATTATTATTATTAATTGTTCAGCTATGAATCACTGTAAGGGCAATTCCATGGTTACTCACATTACATTTTTGATGTACTGGGCCCACTCTTAACCCTAACCTTCCCAAATCCTCCAAAATCCTCTTTGCCAAAGTGAAGGATTTTGAAGGATTGAGGTTACATGCTACATGCTCTTTACTATAAAGTGAAGGATTTTGGAGGATTGAGGTTATTAGGCATATTTGCCTTTCCATGGTGCATGTACATCCATGTTTGTTGTAGTGATTGCAAGGTCAGTGCTTGGGTCAGTGGACACTGTTTATTGCTCCATGCATGCAGAAAGGGTCCCTGGCCATGTACATGTACATGTATCACAGATTAGAAACACATGTGTGCATACATGTCATGTGCTTGCTTTACTACTGAAGGATTTTGGAGGATTCAGGTTATGTGTAAGCAAATGGGCCTAGGGAGTTAGGAAGGATTCAGGGTATGTGTATGCAAATGGGCCTAGGGAGTTAGGAAGAATTCAGGTTATGTGTAAGCAAATGGGCCTAGGGAGTTAGGAAGAATTCAGGTTATGTGTAAGCAAATGGGCCTAGGGAGTTAGGGTTAATGACATAATTTCCTTACATGTATATTTTACTCATCAGTACAACAAAACATATAAGAGAAAAATTATGGTTACTCGCGTTACATTTTTCGAACATGCATAAAATGTCACTTTTTCTCTTATATGGCGTACATATAACAAACTTCTGAAATTATTATTTTGTGCCGAATAAGGTCTGGGTATAATGCAACTACTGTGAAAAAGCTAAAAGTGGGAACAAAACCTCAAACAAGTAACGTGAGTAACCATTGGAATTGCCCATAACGAACGACCACTGCAGTGTACAAATGACTACTATAGTAAACATTTTGTGTAGACCCACGATGTTTCTTACTGCATCATTACCCTGGACAAGAATTTATCATCATCAGAGGAATAACAGACAGATGGTTTTCCTTCAACACATACCCATGCGTTATGCATTATCACTCATGCGGCATGCAGACATTTTAACTAATTTAACCAACGTCAGTGAAGCACTGCGTAGAAAAATTAGAACGCTTAGACGCAGCTCAAAGCCAAATTCAAGTTGCCTATAAAGATGGTGTCTATCGGGAAATACCTATTGCGCGTAATTAACATGTGAGATTGGATATGAACATTGAGGACGTACCTGTGTGATTTCTTGTGTGGCAATCTCAATAGCGTGTTCCTCTTCCATACTATCATCTAACGTTGGTCTGGTCAGGTGCTTGTCATGCAATGTGCCTAATTCTTTCACTGATAACGACAAACCCACAAAATAATTGTTATTTGCAGTCTGGTGCTTCTCCAAGGGGGGAGGGAGGGGTGAGGGGGTTACACTTTATGTACTATCAACCACTTGGAAGATAATCTGAAAGATTATCCATGTAAACTGGTTATTAGTGCTGGGTGAATAGTGAAATTCACTACTCAAGTAATCACACAGCAATTACCCACAAGTACTTGATTAATCGTGAGTAAT
Organism: Zoroaster sp. YZ-2022; assembly: GCA_029582265.1. Lineage (NCBI taxonomy): Eukaryota > Metazoa > Echinodermata > Asteroidea > Forcipulatida > Zoroasteridae > Zoroaster > Zoroaster sp. YZ-2022. Next base: position 860,050 of record CM055835.1, on the reverse strand, counting down.
TGACCACATTTTTTTAACATTGTACTTCAGCTGTTATAAACCCTAGTTGTATGCATTACTCACAGCCTACGTCATTGCTTATTCACGTTTTTCAAATTCACAAAAGTACTTTTGAATCATAACTGATTTGATTGGTACATTAATTGTTTGTCACTCGACGCAAGAATTTCATCAATCTATACTTTTGAATCATGTTTTACTAAAATTATTCTGAAAACAGTTGACATTATTTCTCATTGTATTATATCCTGTATGCCAAGTACGTGTATCATATACGCTTTTTCACCTTGTCAGAAATAAAACATAAAAATTCCCTAACTTTTCCATGACCAATCAATCAAGTGGAGTGTCGTGGCCGAGCGGTCTAGCTTACCAGACTCAAGTTCTGGTGTTAGCAGCAGAATGTGGGTTCGAATCCCGGCCGTGACACTTGTGTCCTTGAGCAAGACACTTAACCATAATTGCTTCTCTCCACCCAGGGGTTAAATGGGTACCTGTGAGGGCAGAATTGGTTGATTAGCCCTATATGCGCTGTAATGGCAGCAATTGAGCTGTATACTCCCCAGGGAGCTGAGATGGTTTCAGGAATGATTTATGAACCTTATGAGCCTTATGAGCAGGGGTAATAATATAATGCGCCTTGAGCACCACTCAGTTGGTGGATATGTGCGCTATATAAGTCCACACATTATTATTATTATTATTATAAGTTCCATGAATTTTCAAAAGTCCATGACATTCTCATGTCCAACAAAACAGGGTATCCAAAAGTTCCACTTTTGCATGTGTGTGAATAAGGGAATAAATGTTTGTTGTGTGGTCTTTACCATTATATGTTAATGACCGGTTTTGGGCGTGGTCAGGGGGCAATAAGGACCGAGCTGAAGGCGAGGTCTTTATCGCCCGTGACCACGCCTTAAAACCGGTCATTAACCTGCAGAAAAGACCAAGCATCTCACTTTTATTCCCGTTCATAAATGCCCGCCTTGATTTCATTTTTCAAAATGTCAATATCCAGTGTCATCTGTATTGAAAAAGAGCCAGAAAGAACGTGACAAATCCAACGTTGGAGAACGGATGATATTCCAACTTGTTCTGTGAGCTTGTGTCATGAGTTACAAACTTCTACACTCTGACTGATTCATTCCTGTGTAGCGCATACTTGGCGCATACTCACATACTTCCTGGCTGGTTATTATCACCTAATGCATAGGCAGTCCCTCTTTACCTGCCTTTTATATACCCCCACCCCACCCCTCCCCCCCCCCACGTGATCACGTTTCATCCAATCAGATTGTCTTAACTGTCTTTAGGTATTTATGAATGGATTGTATTGGATACTCACTCTTCTGTTGTATCCTTGTAGTATCATAAGAAATTTCTTCCACTGCATCAACCCTTAAAAGAGAAGAGAAATATACGTTATTGTCTCAAGGTCACATCCATGGATCAGGATCATGATCACGTGAAAGGATCATGATCACGTGAAAGGATCATGATCACGTGAAAGGATCATGATCACGTGAAAGGATCATGATCACGTGAAAGGATCATGATCACGTGAAAGGATCATGATCACGTGAAAGGATCATGATCACGTGAAAGGATCATGATCACGTGAAAGGATCATGATCACGTGAAAGGATCATGATCACGTGACAGGATCATGATCACGTGACAGGATTATGATCACGTGACAGGATCATGATCACGTGACAGGATCATGATCATGTGACAGGATCATGATCACGTGACAGGAACATGATCACGTGACACTAAAACCCTCCTATTAGTTCCATTTTTAAAACAATCCTCAGAGGCCACTCCAAGCTATTGCAGTTGATGCCAATGGCCTCATTATGGTTACCGTTCTGTGCATTGTCAAACCACTGAACATTGCAGGGTAAGGTGGTCTTCCATTGATACATTGTAGCCCATACTAACATGTTCAAATACATGTATATTACTGTACACACACACCTATACAAAACCACTCAAGACTGTGGTTTGTAATGGCCTTCAGTGTGTGTTGAGTATGTAATCGGAGATGGTCTTATTTACAGTGGCCTTGGGTGGCACTGAGTTCAACTTATAAGATTACTTAGAAAGGACAGTGTGGCTTGTATATGCAGTAAAGATTGTGTAGAACGTATTGGAACTTTAGTGGATGGGAGAGGCCTCCATGTGAAGTACTGTAGGGTTTTAATAGCAAAAGAGAAGGGGGTTTCTCCCACAGACATAAATAACATGAACGCACACCTGCATGTGAAGAAACACCACAAGCACGAAGAATGCATAATGCTAGCAATTGCATTGCATGCACACTTACAATTTCAAATGCACAAATTTCAATAAGTTACCAAAGAAAGAAACTTGCTGCTTCATGTGTTTCCTGTAACAAAAAACTGTGACTGCTTTTTCAAACTTTTCTTATGACTTAGACTTCCAACTGGGCTTAACTTTCACATACTGGTTGTTAAATGTACGTCTTGTTTCATACCCATAGGAGCAGTTTTGCCAACATTACTTAATGCTAAAACCTTCCCTCTAAGACTGGACAGTCATTACCTACCATTCAGGGGGAACAGAGATTTTAGTAGCACCAATAACAGCATCTGGATCACTGGACAGGCTTGACACCAAAGCCATCCGGTCATCTGGAACCTAAATTGTCAACAACAAAATACAAAATATGATCACAGATAGTGTTATGAACAACTGAGCAATGTGTTTACATGTAGGTAGGGACTTGAAACCCAATCGACATGGCAGCTGACGTCCAAGTGGTATTTGAACCCAGGTCGACAAAGTTGAAAGTATCACTTGGCACACCTGGTGCCTGATGAGTACAAATGTTAGGCTGAACTTGCCTTTGTCTTCAAACATTCTGATGTGGCTGAGGGGATGAGGAGGGGCAGGGGCAGGGGCAGGGAGAGGGGGAGGAATGCAGATCTATACATTCATGTACATGTACTTGCACATGTGCCACACCAGGATAAGGAGGAAGGGAGGGGTTGCAACCATAAATGTACTTGCACATGTGCCACACCAGGGTGAGGAAGGGAGGGGGTGCTATACATGTATGTACTTGCATGTGTCTCTCCAGGTGTCTACACCAGGTGTAGGAAGATAATAACAGAGGGTGCATAAGTGCATGTTTGTTGTCTAAAATAGTATCAAAGTACATATTTTAAGATTAACCCTCCTATGCCCAGGCTGAAATTTGGCCCAGTAAGCACCACACCCACAGACAGTCACTTGAGTATTTTTGGTTGCATTGCCAATTGGTAGGTCAAACCACAGAGTCACACAGAGCTGTGTATGTACTGTCCAGTGGTTTTGGTTTGACCTTTCCTAGCCACATGTCCTTGCATTTATTTGAGTGCACTGCACAAAGTCAATGGGTTGGGAGTTACATACAAATTTTGAGTGTCTTTGATTGGTTTTGGTTTGACCTCCTATCACAGCCACATGTGCTTGCATGTATTTGAGTGCACTGCACAAAGTCAATGGGTTAAGAGAGACATACAAATTTTGAGTGTCTTTGATTGTTAAACCTACAGGAGGGTTAAAGCTTGGGCGATATCAAATATTGCGATACCTTTTTTTATTCAATTATGATATCAAGAATATTTTTAAGTTATCGAGATATCGGCAAATCGTGATTAAAAAAATATATCGTGATTAAAAAAAATGGCCAAAAGTGGCCATCAAGTCAGAAATTCTATGGAAACAAAATTAGGACAGTCTTTTCAGCTTTTGGAAGTGAGAAACAAAAGCGAACTACTTCAGGAGTACATGCAAATGAATTTGTGATTTATTGTGATGCTTACAGAGGGGTACCTGTGGTTATCGGCTCTAAAGCAATCATGCGTGAATGAAAAAATAATCGCGTTACTATAAAAAAATCATGATATATGTTTGCCTATATCGCCCAAGCTTACATGCGACCAAAAGTACTCCCCTCCGAAAAAGGGTCGATCTTCAGTGTACTAACAGATATCTCATTTACATGAATGTTGAGTGAATGAAAAAGCTTCACACATGGTTGTATTATTTAGCATTTCGACTCTGTAGAAATCGTATATTTTGCTAATTATCGGGGATATGTTATTATTCTTAAAAGCAAAAATATTTGATACCATCAACTTTACGCCAGGTAAGTTTTAGGTAAATCTTTTGTATCTTCCCTTAAAAATTCTCCTGAAGACGATCAGAACATACTGATCGAAATGTCGAGTTATAATCAACTGTTTTTTTTTGGTTTTTTTTTCAGAACCACTTACATGTACTACACAAAAGACAATTTTTTTTAAATGGTGTCACAGCAAACAGTCTTTACTTGTTCAAAATGTCCCAAAATCTTTTTCCTAACTTCATTCAAAAACTTTTATTTGCCCTCTATCATATTTTATAGGCAAATTGTGATGCAAAGGAGTGTTCTTTTACATTACCATAGAATAAAGAACCCTAACCCCCTTGATATGAGTTTATGCAGGATCCCTACTGCCTCAATCCTTCAAAATCAACCCATATGAGTTTATGCGGGATCCCTACTGCCTCAATCCTTCAAAATCAACCCATATGAGTTTATGCGGGATCCCTACTGCCTCAATCCTTCAAAATCAACCAATATGAGTTTATGCGGGATCCCTACTGCCTCAATCCTTCAAAATCAACCGATATGAGTTCACGTGTATGCGGGATCCTTACTGTCTCAATCCTTCAAAATCAACCAATATGAGTTTACGCGGGATCTCTACTGCCTCAATCCTTCAAAATCAACCAATATGAGTTTATGCGGGATCCCTACTGCCTCAATCCTTCAAAATCAACCGATATGAGTTCACGTGTATGCGGGATCCCTACTGTCTCAATCCTTCAAAATCAACCAATATGAGTTTATGCGGGATCCCTACTGCCTCAATCCTTCAAAATCAACCAATATGAGTTTACGCGGGATCTCTACTGCCTCAATCCTTCAAAATCAACCAATATGAGTTTACGCGGGATCTCTACTGCCTCAATCCTTCAAAATCAACCAATATGAGTTTACGCGGGATCTCTACTGCCCCAATCCTTCAAAATCAACCAATATGAGTTTACGCGGGATCTCTACTGCCTCAATCCTTCAAAATCAACCAATATGAGTTTATGCTAGGGCTGTGCCGGGTATCCGGGTATCCGGATACCCGACTGCTTCTATTATTACCGGTTCCGTTTTCGGTTCCGGTACCCGTAAACGACTTTTTAAAATTGGGACTTACCATTTCAGCGGTGAGAACAGAAATTTTTGACTATTGAACAATGTACTGTTTACACTTTTAGGAGCAATTTTATTCAAGATAACGCCTTTGTAGTGTTTTACGGACATTTTCCATACACTTTTGTCCAACCGATACATTGTATCCTATCATTAAGACTCAAATAGCCTGGCTGCGGCATGCTACAAACAAGTATCAAACTAGCTGCTCAGGATGGAATGTTTGCCTATTGTTCACAGTAATTGGATTAGTGGAACAATAACTGCTGGTTTATGTCTGCACTGGAGTGTGCACCATGATGTGTTAATAGAGGGGATTTTATTATCGGGGACGTCCACATTAATTGTTGTCGTAATAAAAAAGTAGCGTTGAAATTGGTTTTGTTGTGTAATTATTTTGATGTGCCACTGACCATCCCTCAGCATATCACCAACATTTACATTTATTTACCCGCCGATACCGAGCTCTCTTGTGTATTACATTTGCCGACAAGGTGACAGTTTGTTTCAAAGAAAGACATAAAAAGGAGGTGTTAAGTCGGTCATTGTCTTTGAAACCGACAGTAGGATCCATAATCAGTCGGTTGAAAGGTATTATTGGTTGGGTTTGATCCTTTCAATTGGGCAGCATATTTTTACAATCACCTAATCTCCTATCAGTTGAAAAGACGTTTATGAGGGACCAATGCGGTTGCTTATGATGAGCTGCGAATTATGGATCGTCAAACATTGATGGAGGGGACAAATTGGCTGAATACTAATTAAAAAGTAGACAAAACTTACACTGATACGTTTTGTTAAGTTATTTTTTGATGAGTGCGCATCCTAAATTTTAGACTCATTTCTTGACTGACCGATCAACACGATGCCACGTTCAACAGGGAATAGTCAAGTTTGGTGACTTTTTGAGATAAAGGGCCCAAATTGGTAAAAATTCATTCTTTCAAGAAACAATGTTTATTGACAGGTTTATTGACATTTAACTAAAGTTCATTGTGATAGAAACATATTAATATTCAAGTTCTGATTTTAGATTCGTAAATTTTTTGCAGTTTGTTAGTTTAATAATATCAAATATTATTTTAGTACTCAAAATCATGTCCTTATCCAAAACCAACATGGCGTACGGGATATCCTTATTTAGAAGGCAGGCGCACGGCAAAGCGCAAGCACATGAATGTTTTCTCTGGCAGGTTAGTTCCGCCCACATCGCCTTTGACCAATGACATTATTCAACACGTGTTTTGTGACATGAACGTTAAAGTCAACTTGCTATGCGCATGCGCTCTGATCACGCACGCACCAGTGATTATTGTCTTCTGATGATGGTAGTCACTCACTCACTCCCTGACACAGTCACGTGCGAGGCCACTGTAGCTGCGTGATGCACCGGCCATGCGCGCACGCGTGTGATCAATTTTTACGGTTTTATTTCAGAAATAACTTTCCGTAAATTAATACAATATTTTGTCACCAAGATGTTATACTTTAATAAAGATCGAATTAAATATGGTATCCTCTGTATTATAAAGGTCAATTTTGTTAACGTTTACATGTATTTGTACACCAAAGGAGGCATGTTTTCAACAAGAATGAAAACGGGTATCCGGGTATCCGAACTTTCCTGATTTCGGGTATCCGGTTCCAAAAATATCCGAAAACGCACAGCCCTAGTTTATGCGGGATCCCTACTGCCTCAATCCTTCAAAATCAACCAATATGAGTTTATGCGGGATCTCTACTGTCTCAATCCTTCAAAATCAACCAATATGAGTTTACGCGGGATCCCTACTGCCTCAATCCTTCAAAATCAACCAATATGAGTTTATGCGGGATCCCTACTGCCTCAATCCTTCAAAATCAACCAATATGAGTTACATGTATGTGGGATCTCTACTGCCCCAATCCTTCAAAATCAACCAATATGAGTTTATGCGGGATCCCTACTGCCCCAATCCTTCAAAATCAACCAATATGAGTTTACGCGGGATCTCTACTGCCTCAATCCTTCAAAATCAACCAATATGAGTTTATGCGGGATCCCTACTGCCTCAATCCTTCAAAATCAACCAATATGAGTTTATGCGGGATCCCTACTGCCTCAATCCTTCAAAATCAACCAATATGAGTTTATGCGGGATCCCTACTGCCTCAATCCTTCAAAATCAACCAATATGAGTTTATGCGGGATCTCTACTGCCTCAATCCTTCAAAATCAACCAATATGAGTTTATGCGGGATCCCTACTGCCTCAATCCTTCAAAATCAACCAATATGAGTTTATGCGGGATCCCTACTGCCTCAATCCTTCAAAATCAACCAATATGAGTTACATGTATGTGGGATCTCTACTGCCTCAATCCTTCAAAATCAACCAATATGAGTTTATGCGGGATCCCTACTGCCCCAATCCTTCAAAATCAACCAATATGAGTTACATGTATGTGGGATCTCTACTGCCCCAATCCTTCAAAATCAACCAATATGAGTTTATGCGGGATCCCTACTGCCCCAATCCTTCAAAATCAACCAATATGAGTTACATGTATGTGGGATCTCTACTGCCCCAATCCTTCAAAATCAACCAATATGAGTTTATGCGGGATCCCTACTGCCCCAATCCTTCAAAATCAACCAATATGAGGTACATGTATGTGGGATCTCTACTGCCCCAATCCTTCAAAATCAACCAATATGAGTTTATGCGGGATCCCTACTGCCCCAATCCTTCAAAATCAACCAATATGAGTTTATGCGGGATCCCTACTGCCTCAATCCTTCAAAATCAACCAATATGAGTTTACGCGGGATCTCTACTGCCTCAATCCTTCAAAATCAACCAATATGAGTTTATGCGGGATCTCTACTGCCTCAATCCTTCAAAATCAACCAATATGAGTTTACGCGGGATCTCTACTGCCTCAATCCTTCAAAATCAACCAATATGAGTTTATGCGGGATCCCTACTGCCTCAATCCTTCAAAATCAACCAATATGAGTTTATGCGAGATCCCTACTGCCTCAATCCTTCAAAATCAACCAATATGAGTTTATGCGAGATCCCTACTGCCTCAATCCTTCAAAATCAACCAATATGAGTTTATGCGAGATCTCTACTGCCTCAATCCTTCAAAATCAACCCATACATGTATGAGTTTATGCAGGATCCCTACTGCCTCAATCCTTCAAAATCAACCAATATGAGTTTATGCGAGATCCCTACTGCCTCAATCCTTCAAAATCAACCAATACATGTATGAGTTTATGCGAGATCCCTACTGCCTCAATCCTTCAAAATCAACCAATATGAGTTTATGCGAGATCCCTACTGCCTCAATCCTTCAAAATCAACCAATATGAGCTCCCTCCTACTATTGCAGCAACTTTAGTGGAAAGTTGCTGTAGAGGTCAAAACCAGTCAACTGACTGTTTTGACTGTTGACCCAAATGTGCACACAGGGGCATTTTTGACTAGTTTTTACTGTCAATTTGACCACCCTCAACAATACAAGACAATGCTTTTACCTAGGCTTGGGCAATATAGATTTTTTTCATCCACGATATATCGTCAAACATATATCGCGATATTCGATAATATCGTGATTATTTTTGTTTTTCACGCATGAGTGCTTTATAGCCGGTAATGACAGGGATGTACCCATCTACAAGCGTCACAATAAATTGCCAGTGCTTACCTGAGAGACATGTGCAATTGCAACATATGGGGCAGGTTTTCGCTACCCTAACCAGAAACAAAACGGCACAGGTACGTGAAAATGCGAACGTAACCAGACAATTGTTTTCAGTTTGTGACATGTTCAATCATCAACATTTCTCAAAATAGAACTTACTCGTGAGTGCTAGTAACTTGAAAGATATACTGGTATACGAACAATCATTTAATCATGTTTTAACACTTTTTACAATCCGCCATCTTGAAACTAAGCGTAACCGATCACAAAGTTCGGTGTATGTTTTATCAGAAACATGATGTCATCGCAACACAACCGAACTTGCGAAAACGCTTAACCAATGACCAAAGCCCAAACAAGTTTCTGGTTACGGTCGCAAAAACGCACCCATCGCCATTGGCAAATCGTTTGCATAATAATTATGTGGGACGGTTACTGCGTCGTGCATCCCAATCAAATCAGCCCGAGTTCACGTGATTCACGTTCTATGTGACTGGGTCATAGTATAAACACATGACTAGGTTTATTCCTGCATATAGTACCGTGGAGAATAAAACCATGTGATTGTGAACGTGATTGTGAACGTCATTTGCACTTCAGAAAATGTGGATTGTAGTCACACTACATGTATTTTAACCAGTTCGCTTCTGAGGCCGTGTATACACGCAATTTTTTTTGTACAGCGGATCGGAGAGCGTCTAAACACGCATTCCGATTTTTGTGTGTGTTACCGGGAGACTTGTCAACACGCCACACGTGGCGTGCCGTCGTGGCGTGCCGTCGTGGCAGCTGACTTGTATACACGCAATCGTTTCTCGGAGTCCATGGGGTCACGGTTCGGTGGCCCCGGACAAAATGCACTGCAAACACTGAACGAGTTCACTCTTTTTGTTGATTTTTGCGTAATCCCTTTATCTAAGACCTGTTCCTTTGACGTACCAGCCAAGAATTTGTAAAGACGGATTTATATCCATTGTTTACGAGGCCTTCGATCTCTCTCCGGGTATGCCGTCTTTTCAACCGGGCGCTGGTCGCTAATAGGCCGTTGCATCGGAGCTTGCCAACGGTCTAATTGTGCTGAACAAACACAACCGTAATTAAAAAATGGGCCATTTGATTCTCCAAATGTCAATGAGTAAAGGTGTTTATTTGGGTGGCTGAACTTAGTTTCATTGACAAAAAAAATTATTAAGCTAGAAATTTTTTCAGATTTTTCACTGAAAATAAACCCGCACGGGGGACCGGAAAAAAAAAAATATTCCCGACGTCAACTGGTTAAATAAACGTCACATGGTTTATCAAAAGTACGTGTATGTGTTTTGTCACACTAGACAAGAGTCCCAGTATGGTATAATAGAATAGTGTCCTAATCCCTCAACTTTGATCGAGCCGCTGCCGATCCATGCTTTGATTTAATTCATGACTAATGTAGATTTTTAAGGTAACGCCCATATTCTGCATATACAATGTACATGTATGATATAATGTACTCGCCTGTGGTGCACCAGCCAGAGTCACAGACCACCATGGATAGACAGTGAGACTTAAACATTGTCTGCACATTGTTGGATCAAATACCCCATTCAATCCCCAACACTTAATCAGTCTGAAAAGATTTCTTTGAGTGGCGGTGGATTATTAAACACCCTGTCAGGCGGCTCCTTTGTGATCTGACAGTCGGTTTACTACAGAAGTAGTTCGATTTTGTTTCTCACGAAAGCTGAAAAGACTTCCCTAAGTTTTTTCCATGGAACTTCTGACCCAACTGACAATCGAGGATTTTGTTTAATCGCGACATATTTTTCTTATTCACGATAATATTTTTTAATCGCGACATATTTTTTTTCATCGCGATCTGCCGATATCTCGATGATTTAAAAAGTTCTCGAGATCATAATCGAGTAAAAAAAAATATCGCGATATTCGATATTATCGTGTCATCGGCCAAGACTACTTTTACCAGTCAAAAACAGTCGACTCATTTTGACCTGTAAATGTACTTACTGCATGTAAGGTTTAACAGTGTTTGACTTTTAAGTGCACTACCACTAGATATACCTTGGAAAGTATTTCAACATTTTGAATGATTTTGACCCTTGCAGCGATAGGAAGGTTAATTTGATGGGTTTTTTTTCAGATTAAAATTACAAAGTTATAAATTTCAATCTTTGGGAAACCCATTTTAACGTTAAAACTGCCACTTTATAAGAAAACAATCCAGAAATAAATCTTTGTTAAAATGTGTGGAAAAATGTCATGAATTTGTATTCTGATTCCATATTTTGTAATTTTGTAATATTTTGTTCTTTGTCTACATATTTTCTGGTGGAACTTTTTGACGGCACAATTGTAGAAGTGTGGAACGTTTGGAGCATAATTTTTCAGATTTCCTCATCGAGCGAGTCATATTTTTTTCATAAGATTTATTTAAATAATAAATAGTATCAAAACTGAGTTTAGGCTGAATCCATTGACATGTTTTACATCCGGTAAGTTGTCGAAGTTCACCAAGTTATGAGACACCATAGACCTATATAAGTGAAATTGGGTAGAATGTCATATCCGACCGCCACTTTTTCTCATGAATTCAATATAACCAATAATATAGTCTTACCTACCCAGTAAGGTGGAGAACATATGGATGATGATGGACATACTTCAAATTATTCCAGGATATTTATTTCATGAAAAATCAGGCATTTTTGGTATACGATGACTTCCTCAGTCATGTTAGGCAGATTCACGCAAGCCGCCGCTGGCGGCGCACTTCAAAAGCTAACTTTAGACATCGCGATTGTGACCGACTCACTCACATCCGGGTTCTCGCGAAAACGTTCCCCCTGGCTAGCTGTTTATAATGTTGTCGCTGTGCGGGTTAATCGTTAATCTGTAGACGCCATCTTAGATTCATTCATAAATTTTGCTTCGTTTCAATGCAAAATATCCGAACTCGGACGTTAGAAATATCGCCGTGTTTACGACCGTTTTTCATCATTGTGCATGACGGAAATTCATCATCAATTTAGAGGTATTGGATGGTCTTCACGAAACTTGAAACCACGAAAAAAGGATACACCGTATCGTGGTGCCAACTGTAACGTTGGTGGAAAAACAGTGCAACTCGCGGAAATGATCCGACAGCAAATTAAAAAATCACCTCTATCGGCGATTTGACTCGGTGAATCGTGTCACGCACGCTTAATCGGGTGTCACGCACGGGTGGATTTTGGTATTCAATGAGATTTTTTTGTTATAAAAGGGGTACATGCTATCATGGAGGTAGAATTACCTCCATGATGCTATATAGACACTTTATTAGTACTACAAGGATACGTTGCAGGCAAATGCGGTCACAACTTTTCAAATGAAACTGGCCTCCAAAATGACCAAATATTTAAATCAACAAAAAATCGTAACTTTGCACAGGGTTAACCTATCATGACCATTGACCCCTCATTTTCTTTCTAATTTTTTGCTCTATCCAGTGATATGACATTTAAAAGAATTGAAGCAACTTCAAATTTTCATGAAACTGCCTAGTCATGTCAGTCTGATCTTGTCAACTCCCCCATTATTAGTGACCAACACAGTCATTGTACATGCTCAGCTCAGTGGCAACTAATAGGATCCTTATATTTTCTGAAGGGGAGGATGTTTTTAGAAGGGAAATAAAGTCCGAAAACCATCATATAGTGGATTTTAAAGATAGTTAATTCGCTTTCTCTACCCTGAAAAATCGATAGAATAATTTTTTAACTAGTTAGTGGCTGCAAAAAAATTCCCCAAAAAACCTTTAAAAGTAGCAATCGGATACGACATTCTTTCCGTAAAATTTTCCACACCTTATTTTGTATTCAATTCATTAGGCCTACAACAAATCAAATTGAAAAAATAACAGTCACGGCAAACAGTCAGACAAGCCCACATGCTTTTCAATCACCACACAACACGCCACACGTCTAAATTATATACGAAACAGTACTGCATGCGGCAGAAAATGTGAGTGTGTTGTTTGACAAGCACGGGACTTACCAAGCTGTCGTCGGCACATACAGCCAGTCTGCTGCTACTGGCAGACCCACGACCTACCCGGAGTGAACCCGGTTGAATACTCACGTTCTCGGAAAAGATGTGCCGGCTTTGGCTGGCGTTGTTCCGCATCAAAATAAAGATTTCTGTCAAACTCCGGGTCGCCATTATGACTGGCGATTCTCTTTTCCCCAGCCAGATGATTTACTCTTAAATTTGTGGAGGAAATAGTGTTAAAACTTTGGAGGCATACCGGCGAAAACAAGCATAATTATTTCAGTCGTGAAAGATCGACGATTCAGAAGCACCTTGCTGCTTTCTCCATATGTAAATAAAATGTATTTAAAGTCAGGGTACCAGACTGGTCAATTTACCTATTTTACACATTACACTAGACTTGTTTTAAGTCCTCTCTTTATTTTCATTGACAACAAACATGGCCTTACCTTCCGATTGAGGGCATCGTCTGGTCATCACATATCAGTGATCAGTTTTGATCCGAATTTTAGTAGAGGCAAAACGTGTAGGTCCCGTGACAAGTATGCGGGGACCAAGGTTTGAAGGTGGTTTCTATACAATTGAATGGTGTTGAATAAAATAAGCGGGGGTGACCCTCGCGAGAATGTCAGCATTTCGAGCAACCGTCCAAAATGCAATATGGCCGCCATTTGCACATAAATTGGCCTAACGGGGCAATGGGCTGTCTCAGAAAATAAATATTTTTGCCTTTTTGGTGGTATCTAAGGTCAAATTCTCGAAATCAAAATCTCGAAGTCAAACAAACTTTATAGGTCATATAACACTGTGCAAAACCAAAATGGCTGCCAAAAACCCAAGATGGCTGCCATTTCTACATTGGCCTATTCAACAATAAAATATTACAGGAAGCAGCTTTTTTGTTAGTTTGGATGTTACTTGAGCCAATTCTTGCAATGGAAAGCGGGAAAGCGAGAAAGCGATGGACTCACAAAAGCTGCTATATAATCCAAGATGGCTGCCATAAATCCAATATGACTGCCAATCATGCATACAATGGCATTCAGAATAACTCATAAAACAGCTGGTAATCTGGAAGATTTTAGATATATTTTAAGTGACTTTCTTGCTCCAAATTTGGAGAAATTGTAAATTCACATTAACCTTTTTTTTTTTTTAATGACTGCCAAAAAACAAGATGGCTGCTACCAAATTCAAAATGGCTCCCTGTGTAAATATTTAAAGCACTGTAAATATCCAAAGAGCTTAAAGGTTGCTATGTATAGGCCTACTTCTAAAATATTTTATTTTGTTTCATAGCCCCAGGAAAAATTTGGTTGGCAACATTTTTTCATTCAGCAGCATGGCAGCCATCTTGGATTTCAAAATGGCCGGTATTTGAAACCAAATATTCTTTATAACTTAGGATGTGAATGTGGCATATGATGTACATTTTGGTACCAATACTCTAAATTGTCATGTCAAGGAGTTCTAAAAATCTACGCAATCGTTCAGTGAGCAACAATGGATGAAGGCCATCTTGGATTTCAATATGAATGCCACTCTGAAAGCAAATATTCTTTATAACTTGGCCTATGAATGCAATTACATGCATATGAGTGCATTTTGGTGGCACTACTTGTACTAGTATACTGCCAAGGAGTTAAACAAAGATATACAAAAAGTGAGAATCTATTAAGACGCATCGGCCGGATTGCGGCAATTCGGTAGTTGCGATACCCCACTGTCCCCACTCAATGCTGCTGCAGCTTGACGGTAAAATAGTGCAAATCAGCAGCACCATGTGCTATATTGTGCATTGTCAGCAGGGGATCTGACCTGACCTACCACCAATGACTGACCAAAAACGTTCACCCAAAAGGCTAAACGGGGTGTCTGTAAACAAAATAAATTACAATTATGTAATATATAATATGTACTGTGCGCTCAGAATAACTCTTTGTTAGGGAGATGGTCATTATTGGGGGGGGGGGGACAAATATTAGGAGACATGTTCTACCTCCCCACCTCAGATCGCCACAGTTGCTTATTAAAGGGTCGCCAATCGCGTTTCTCAGAAAAGAAGGGAAGACGTACATGTAGCTACAATTAGGGAAACGCTGTCAAATATGATGAAGCTAAACAAACACAATGCTGTATGTGTTTGTTTGTTTGTTTGTTTGTTTGTTTGTTGGGGTGTTTGTTTGTTTGTTTGTTTGTTTGTTTGTTTTTGGTAAACTTTTCTCCAACCAGTGAAATACGTGTATACACGGTTATTGGAACGAGCCAAATTTCCCATACACAAAGTATGGTCAGTGGCGTAGCTAGCGGGGGCAGGCGGCCACCCCGGCTCCAGTTCCAGAATAAGTGGGCCCCCCTAACACATGCGAATTTTTTTCACATGCTTATGGGACTGACTGACGGCCCACCAGCAGGCAGGACTATACAGGCAGGGCCGGATTTAGACCTTGAGGGGCCCGGGGCACTTCAGGTTCGGGGGCCCCTCGACATAGAAATTAAATTACATGACAAATAAAAAATGAACTAAAATGAATGATAAACCGCATTTCTTCGAAAAAAAAATATAAAACTAATTTTATAATTATTACATTTTTTATAAAGGAAGTACAGTCTGGGGGCCCTCTGGCTGGGGGGCCCGGGGCAATTTCCCCCTTTGCCCCCTTATAAATCCGGCCCTGTATACAGGGCCGCTTTTACATAAGGGCAAAAGGGTAGTTGCCCACGGCCCCAGGTAAAGAGGGGGGCCCTAAAAATCTGTAAAATCTGATTGGTGGGCCCCCTAGGATCCGATTCGCCCCCCCCCCCCCGGCGAACATAGCCAGCTACGCCACTGAGTATGGTGGCTAAGAGAGGCCTCAAAATCGGGCAAACGTTCATACCCCTATGTGAAAAAGTCGTTTAAAACACAGCACGGTAGAATTCAAATCGATTCAGACATTTTTGCTGCATTTGGACATCGTTTTATAGCAAAAAATAAATGCGGACGAGTGAGTCTGAGGCGACGCACAAGGAGACCAGAAACCGGAGACTTTTTGTTTTGTTTTTGTCCTTATCAGTGTCGCCATTTTTGTTAGATACCCTGAACGCAATCATGATTATAGTGCTGATTCTCATGACATATTAAAAGGGACCAGGCTCTTTTTCCTCCCAGCCTCGGTTTGGTCAAGCAGATTTGTATGGAGAAAAACAAGATGGCTGCTCTGTGATACAGGTCTATTGGTAATCAAATACAGCACAATTTATACCGGACAGTTTTAAGTCGACGACAGTGTAATGCAATGCAAAACGGGCATAATACACGAGTGCACTGTTACTCACATAACTTCAGAAACACGAACAGAGTGTATCACTTTAGGTTGCAAAATCCAACATAGCCTACCCACTTAAGTAACATTACCGAATGTTAACTGAAAAACCTCAACTTTGTAACTTTAGTTGCTCATACAGGTTTGGATCCAATCACGTTTATAGCTCAAAATGATCCAGCATTTACCATGTTGATAACAGCGGCGAAGCACAAACATCTTGCCCGCCATTTTCAGAAACCATCTTATTAGGCTTTAGAAGGTTATTGAGTGGTCTTTGAAATGTTCTATTTTTTTTGTATCAGGGTTGTTTATAAACAACGGGCAGAAATTAATTTTTTAAAAGGCATCCAAAAGGAGGGAGGGTTCTGCCGCGATAGTTAAATTACATTAGTGACTTATCCTTGCCCCCAGAGCCACAGACATAGCCTCTAGTGCTCAATGTTATATAACTGCTAATCAGAAAATATTACTTAGCACATATATATGAGGCTTTGCAAATTGTTTGTTTTGAGAACCTGCATCCAGAAGCAATAAACATGACAATTTTGCTGGTAAACTATTTTTACGAAGCATAACTTTTCTGCGCTCAGCGAAATTGTGTGCTTACCAGGGCCCAATTCCATAGAGCCGCTAAGTAGCCGATTTCTGGCTTACTGTACGTTTTTAATTTCATAGCGCTGCTAACCGTTAAGCATAATTATAGAGAAAGGCACGCTAACTTGCCGGCTGTTATTGCCAGCATATGAGTGACTCAACAAATACAAATCCATTGTGAATGCGCACGCGCCTCTCTGAATTTTCTTGCTAACCTGTGAAATACGCTTATGCTTAAGTAGTCTTGGTTCAAGACTGTGTTTGTATGTTTTTGATACGAGAGCGGTTCGTGTGTGATAGCAGTTCGTCGTGTTAGCGCTTCGTGTAGCGCCCTCGCGCGGCGTGCAGAGACGAAGCGTGTATAAAAAACATACAAACACAGTCTTGGACCAAGACTAATGCTTAAGCAGATTTTTGTGCTATAGTTTATAGCACGAACATTTGCTTACCGGTAAGCAGCGCTATGAAATTGGGTCCAGCTGTACGAAATTGGCCTCTGCCATTAAGGCTCAATTTCTAATAGCTGCTAATCAAAAAATGTTGCTTCGCAAAATTTAGCTGAGAACCCGCCAGAAGCAAGAATCATAAGGTGACACGCTTGTAACCTATTTGTGTTTAATATAACTTTTCTATGCTCAGTAAAGTTGTGGGCTTATAGCTCTATAATATTGGCCTCATACTTACGAAGAGCTACTTTTAGTGACGTCACAAACACTGCATATGCGCACAGCTGCCGTTCAACATAATACACAATATGTTTTTTTAGGGGGGAAAATGTATACTCCTTGCAGATTTCGCCCAGTACGGCCCAAACAAATGCTTTGTGATGTTCTCGTACCGTGACTTGAGAGTGGCTAACAGAAACATCAAGTTGTCCATAACGTGTTCTGTAAGGACAAAACGTTATAAACACGTGCACACTGCGAGAGATAGGGCTGGTTATAAACCATGGCGGAAGAAACACTCTCTTTGCGTATCTTTCAGAATATCGTCGGCATTCTTGGTATATTAGGCAATGGTCTAGTATGCTTTATCATCTGTAAAGTACCAGCAATGCAGACGCGTGTAAACGCCTTCATCTTCCACCAAGCGGTGATCGATTTATTTGGCGCAACCATGATCCTTTTGAAGAGCGAAGTCACAAAGCCTGATACTGACGCCGGCCATGCCCTCGGTTGGATTTTCTGTCGCGTTTGGTTTTCAAACTTTGTACTGTTTTTCTTCTATGTGTTATCGACGTTCAACCTCTTGGTGTTAACCATGGAGCGGTATTTCGCCATCGTTTACCCCTTCAAGTACCAGGCGGCATTCGCAACGTGGCCTCGGCTCAAAGTCGGTGTAGCTATAGCGATGTGCTGGGTTCTCGCTGGCGTCCTTAAGTTCTACAATCTCCTCATCTTTAAAGAAGAAAACGGTAAATGCGTTCCAAATCTAATTCCAGGATTCAAGATCATAGGGATTCTAACGGCAATTCTGCAATACGTTTTACCGGTGGCCGTGATGCTGTTCGCCTACATTCGTATCAGTGTGGAGATGAAGCGGGGAGCAGCCCGTGTGGGCCCAGCACCAGCTGAACATCTTCCCGGTGGATCAAACGCGCCAAGTATGGCCGAGTCCCTCCTTCGGGCCAGACGTAACACGTTCAATATGCTTCTGATCGTTTTCATCACGTTTGTGATCTGCTGGACACCCAACCAGATCATATTCCTGATGTTCAACCTTGGCTGGAAACTGAATTACGACGAGTGGTATTATTTACTCTCCATTGCAATGGTGGCCTCTAATTCCTGCGTTAATCCGTTGATATACGCGTTCAAATTCCGCCAATTTCGCAACGGTGTGCGGCAGGTCTTTTGCAGATGGCGAGGACACAATGAAGACAATTCTGCTACCGAAATGACTGGTACTAGATAACTCAAAACAACACCATTTTAACTGAACAATATCCAACGAAAGCGCAATTTCAGAAACATCAGATCCTCAAAGGTGCACTCTTGTGGCGCTTATTAATACACGAGCTTATAAAGTACATTTTAACCGATATTCGATTAGCCCAGGTTGGACTTTCACCTTCGTGTACTACGGTAACGTCCATGATTTTAAAGAAAACATTTGCTAATACAGCAAACAAGATTATTTTCATAAATTGCTTATTTTTTGACCTGGGTGAAGCTGCTGAAAGTAGGCAGTATAATTCCATGACCAAATACAATGCATCTGGACGAGGTTTGAACTTCAAAATATTATTCTCACTAAGTGTGTTAATGAACAAATCCCAATAATTAACGTTAAATAATTAATTTAGTTTTAGTTTTCATCAATTGAACGTTACGACAAAACATACACCAGTGCCTGCACGGGTGCGTCAGCGTACATACGAGCGTGACGAGCACACACAAAACCCGCTGCATGGATTTTTTACGCAAACCGCAGACACGCCGCCGTTTTGTTGATAGCATTCTCGTACGCTAATGGACTATGGAATGGCGCACAACCGTCGAAACTCTAGGATTTTTAAATGTTATATCTGGATTTTCTCTCAGTAAAATTACTTAGTAAAAATGATATTTTGAAATTCAAACCTTAGTGCCTTGCATTGTATTTGGTCATGGAATTTTAGTACCGTGTTTCAGCCTCCCACACAGGTAAGATATAAACAATTTAGGAAATTAAATTTTCTGTGCGGTGATTGACCTTCTGGTTATTGGACTCCGTTTTTAGTGTATCAT
>CM055835.1:741570-839938 GCA_029582265.1 Zoroaster sp. YZ-2022 | reverse complement strand
TGAAACCACCCTGTGGAAATTGCAACACCGAGAAAATGGTGAAATACATTCAGATTGTTAGTTTTCATTCGAAATATGAATTAATGTCAGAAATTCATTTTGGAAATCTCTTTAATTTTGCAATAATGATAGCACCAATGAGACAGAAATATTTCAATTGAAGTTTGATACCATCATCGAGTTGTAAGTACTACTATTGTGATCATTTATTTGTTTTTCGAGATTATACCAATGGTGTTTTAGTGGCTTGAAAGAGAATGCACACTTGGAAAATTCAAACAAAACCTGTTTCTCAGAGTATGCGTACTTTCTTTAATAATAATAATAATGTGTGGACTTATATAGCGCACGTATCCACCAACTGAGTGGTGTTCAAGGCGCATTATATTATTACCCCTGCTCATAAGGCTAGCTCATAAGGCTCATAAATCATTCCTGAAACCATCTCAGCTCCCTGGGGAGTATACAGCTCAATTGCTGCCATTACAGCGCATATAGGGCTAATCAACCAACTCTGCCCTCACAGGTACCCATTTAACCCCTGGGTGGAGAGAAGCAATTATGGTTAAGTGTCTTGCTCAAGGACACAAGTGTCACGGCCAGGATTCGAACCCACATTCTGCTGCCAACACCAGAACTTGAGTCCGGTAAGCTAGACCGCTCATAAGAAAAGTGTAATCATAAGAAAAGTGCGAAAAAGCATTCACAAATTTACTCAAAACAATTGAAGAAAAACGTTCCTGTCCAGCAACTCTTTAGAAAAAAATGTACATATTTGTTAGCGTTCAGGATGATAATGTAAGTCACTTTTGTTCCAAAAAGTTACACCTAAAAAGCACCTAAAAAGCAGGTGGGTTTCAATCCCGCCCGAGACGCCTGTGAAGTTTTTCACAGACACTCGGAAAGCACTGAGCATGCAGTGCTACATACACGTCAGTGCAGGGCAAAAATGAATCAATTGTTTATTAACCGACGCAAGAATTTCATCAACCTATAAATTTATACTTGACTTGTTTTCTGGCAGTTTTTTTTTAAATTAGTATCGCGCTATGTTGATCAAGTTCTGGAAAAATGCTAGCAATATATTTTGTGCTTTTCCCGAACAAAAACACATCCAGTATTAAATTATTCACAAAGATTGACAACAGCTCGTAACTACCTAGACTCCCTATTGTAAACAATATCGCATACCATGCCCACGATATGTGTTCAGTGTACTTACGTTAGGTACTATCAAATACATTAACCATCTTAACATAAAGTTAGCTTTCGGGTTATTATTTCGGTAAATTTGTAATCGGGTAATAACCAACGCTGTACTTTCCCTTTAAAGTAAGTATACAGTGAATATAATTTATATAAGAGGACGTCGTTCTCTTCTTATTTATTACATATTATCGGATTAATTTGAAAGGTTTTTAATTTCATTGATGTGTTGGCAAATCTCAACTTGCATTTTTGTATTGGTTTTCTTTCTTTTGTTATTCCAACGTATTGTATACAATATTGCAAGTTCGTCGTTTCAACCTATCCTTGGGAACTATATACGTGACTTTGTTGCTTGTCAGTTCCCATGTGATAGGCCTGTGTTCGACATGTCGTCCATTGGGACTTTCTTTTCCTCGGAAAAGGGAAAGAGATTACTTCTTTGTTCTTTGCATAATGAAAATACATTAGTAATAATATAATTAAAAGTTAGAAACGAGACGCAGTATGTACAGCGTGGTCGTCTTTTCTGTTGGAACCGTGTTCGAGTTTAATCGAAGGTCACCTTAAGTTTGCTAAAAAATTTTACATATATAAATTTCTGCACTATTATCACAATATAAAGAATGTATGCAAGGGGTTAGAAGACATGACTCTACGTATTATTTCACTGATATACATGTGATTTTATATTCTCTAAAATGTAAGTTCAAGTCCAGTTCAATCATTGGTTGTGTCTAATGTAGTCATAAATTGCGCTTAATGTTGTTAAATTTTGTAAAAGCTTAGGTCGATAGTATCAACCTGCTTCATTTCACCTGCCGAAAGAGGGCGCTGCAGCATTGATGACGTCACCAAACAAATTTTAGAAAATATCTGAGCATACTTATTAACTTACTTTCAAGGTCTTATCAAAATTTATTTTTATTTTTTAACTTCCTGTTTCGACAGAAAGCCAATGTCGTGTTAGATACACGTCTGACATTACATATCATGTTAGAAGTAACAAAAACATGTATTTACACTTATATTTATCCTTTAAAGAATCATAATGTGCATTTTGTTTGTATGAGTTTGTAGTATTTTGTCAATTTTGAGTGCATGCAGCCCATTTTAAAAATCAAATTTGACTTCAAGCATCACGTCAAGATGAGATTCGCATAGGTTTAAACCTATACATTTTAGAATGTTTTTTAATGTAAATTTCTTGTTTGGACTATTAGGACAAAAAAGGTCTCTGGTTTCTGGTCGCCGCGCGCATCGCCTCAGACCCGCGCGTCAGCGTTTTAAAAAAAAAATTAAATTTATTTATTTTTATTATTAATTTTTTTTAAATGTTTTTTTTGCTATGAAACGATGTCCAATTGAAGCCAAAATTGCTGGATCGATTGGAATTCTGCCGCACTGTGCTTTAAACGACTTGTTCACATATAGGGGTATGAACGTTTGCCCGATTTGTGAGGTCTCTCTTAGCCACCATACTTTGTATATTTGTTCCCCACGTATACAATGTATCACGTATTTCCCTGTTGGCAAAAAAAAAGATGGCCGAAAAAAAGCGCGTCACCGCACCGATTTTGAAGCCGACCGATGACCAGAAAGTGGAGACTTTTTTTGGCCTTAGTAATGGTCAAGTAAACTACATGTTTTTAAATTATAAGAGGACTATCACATAATGAATTGCATTTACGATCGTGAAAAACTAGAGAGATACGATTTTTCCTAATATTTGATTGATTTACATGTAATTTCAAATTCTTTCAACCGTAACTGCCGGTTCAATCACTTGACAACATTTATACTACACAAAGTCATTGTTTGTAATGTGATTATTCACCGTGTTAAATTTAGTGAAATTCTCAAAAGGTGTTTTTGAGATATTGTAAAAAAAATGTGATTTTGTTTCAATATATCTCGCCCGCAATTACCGGAAATTTATTTTTCATTTGAACATTGCTATTTTAATTGAAAAGTTTTAAGTGAATTTGAAGTGGATTCAAATAAAACATTTCTCAAACTATATCGTGAGAAGCATAAATAATATGTACTGAAATGAATTTATGTTGGATCCCATCATAACTTTATTTGTACTGATTTTTTGTTTACTTTTAAACCAAGCTTCTGACAACTATTTTGTGAAATATATCATTTTATTAAGTATTCATTTTCCTTTCGTAAAATAAATTATCAATGTTAGAATGAATCGATGAGAACAATTTGGAATTTGCCGGTAACACCCGGGCGATACATTATTTAACCTGCAGCTATCGAAAACACGGTGTACAGTGCTTAGGTCACTATACATATTTTTGAAAAAGATTGGACCTCACTTGTTATTACAATACGGATGTCCATGAGTAGTACGGATGCATTTCTACAGGCAATGTTTACAAACGGTGCATTGCAGGTTAATTGATTTCAGGTCAAACCTAGACGACACCATTTTCTGTCTTGCTTTTGTGAATGTTCGCACGGAAGGTTTTTTAATCACATTAAAATTGGGTTGAAATCCTATAACAATTAAGACGATTCGTAGCCAGTCTGTGAGTGGATTGTTTTATTAGTCCTTATCTTCACGCTGCAAAAACGGGAATAAAACTACACCGTTGATGTTCACACTTGGTGACCTCGCCCAACATGTACTTGTTTGGTGTTCATAGAGTGTTATCGCCCTGTAATATTTCTTATATTATACGTGTTTCCTGTCAAAGATTGTAACGTGTCCATGTGTCTTTGTGTCTGATCCTTGGAAATGGGCTTCACATCTTGCAATGGATTAATTCAGATAAAACTTCATGGTATTAATTAGACTATCCCCAAAAATGCAGAGTATATATCCCCCATCCCCCACCTCCCGGGATTTACGCCCATGGTAAAGTTGATGATGATATCTAACATCCCTTGAAATATTTATGTCTCAGGTGCTGTCATTTTAATACAATCAATCAACTTTATCCGCAAATTAATTTTCGTCTTCCTGAGACAAATATACCATGTTTGAAAGAAGACGCAAAATCTGAATAACCTTTAACGTGTTTACAACACAATGGAATAAGATCACACTTCCACGGATACAGATATCTCTTAACCTTATAAAGTATGGGTGCATTTATATAGATTGTTTACTTGCTTTATAACCCACTACCGTGTTTTATCGATATGGGTCATCTCCCATGCATATTTAAAGGAACATGTCACGATCAACAGGGCATGGAATTGGAGTGGTAGTTCTAGATTATCTCAGTGACAGACATAATATGCATACTTAAAGGGACATGTCTTCTGAGACAAATATACCATGTTTGAATGAACCTTACTTGGTGTAAAGCTAGTACAAGAATCAATCCTTCTGAAAATTTATTCCTTCTGAAGTGCTTTCACCTTTAAAAAAAATGGAAAATGGATTTATTATTTCGAAATATACAAAAGATGCCTGACACTTTTTGTAAAACATACAAACATAAAACAAACGTACCAATTTTATGTAATTTTTTTCAAAAATGGGATCGCCTATATATTGTGATAACACTTTTACAGGTTAGCTTAGGCCTAAAACATGTCTTCGGTTTCTGGTCATAGGTCGGCATCAAAATAGGCGCGGTGACGCGTTTGTTTTTGTTTTTGTTTTTGTTTTTTGTTTGTTTGTTGGGGTGTTTGTTTGTTTGTTTGTTGGGGTGTGGGGGTGTGTGTGTGGTTCTTTATTCTTCGTTGTCCTCGGAAGACGTCCTGTACGAGTGACCTCACCAAGACCAACTTACAATAATACACACACAATTCGTATACCCTAACAACAAGTGAACCAAGCACTGCACCAACCATATGGCCACAAGGCCATGCTTAATAATAATAATAATAATAATAATAATAATAATAATAATGTGTGGACTTATATAGCGCACGTATCCACCAACTGAGTGGTGCTCAAGGCGCATATTATTACCCCTGCTCATAAGGCTCATAAATCATTCCTGAAACCATCTCAGCTCCCTGGGGAGTATACAGCTCAATTGCTGCCATTGCAGCGCATATAGGGCTAATCAACCAACTCTGCCCTCACAGGTACCCATTTAACCCCTGGGTGGAGAGAAGCAATTATGGTTAAGTGTCTTGCTCAAGGACACAAGTGTCACGGCCGGGATTCGAACCCACATTCTGCTGCTAACACCAGAACTTGAGTCCGGTAAGCTAGACCGCTCGGCCATGACACTCCTTAATACAACAATGAGCGAGCGTTATGAACGCGTGTTGAATAATTCTGCTGTCATCCACACTGTAGTCGCTGCTTGCTGAAAAATTCATTTTTATTTTAAGCCAGAAAACTGGTTGCCCTTCAAGTGTATATAGTAAGACCGTGCTGTTTGATGTGATGGGTGTGTGTGAAAGTCAGACGGAAGCCGAAGCTTACTACATAAAGTAACATTATCAGGACCAATTCGATACAACCACTATTATACGTACAATAAATACGTACATTAATATACACAAACAGCAAATATCAACAGCTGTGCACTGGTCACCATATGATGAAGCCAACAATATGTAAATGGTTCACTTAATAAGACAGCACACGTGACATCAAGGCAGTTGCGTAAATCCGTGTCGAAAAATGGGGGATGATTTTTAAATTTGCATACATAGGTACAAACAAAGAAACAAACAAGCAATAAAAATAAAATTTCCTCTTTTTTGCTTGTTTTTCACTAATAATTCGCTTATTATTATTATTTTTACCACATGAAAAATTCTGGGGCCGGTTCAAAAATATGGGGGTGGGGCATATATCACAAGGCCATGTTTAATATAGCAATAAAAACACCACACGTACCCTATAACTTGGCAACGAAGGTCACGACCCGTCCACTGGTCAAGTACCACAATTGGTGATTTTGGAACCAACCAATTAACATCGTTATTAAGTCAGAAAATAATAGGCCAAAGCTGTGTGAGTCGGAAAAGTTGGATTATCGGTTATTGTCAGAAACATCTGTAACAAAAGTCGTTTTTTGGATTGCTTGCCGATAAGTGGTTGGGTAAGCGGTCTGCCAACACAGCATGAGGTCACTTCCTATAATCCAATGAGTGCGTTTGTGTGTTAGTGTGTGTGTGTGTGTGGGGGGGCGGGGGTGTGCGAGCGTGCAGTGTCGAGATATAGAGTAACGTGCATGCTCAGATGGACGTCCTGTGTAGGAAAGAAAGTAGTGATGGAACCATCTAGGATCCTGCGTTCGTGGTGCTACTATAAAAACAACTTAATAATAATTTATTGATCCCTGAAAATAAACCATTTATAGCAGTATATAGTTCGAGAGAAATATCGGATTTTCCTTCTCGTTTCCTACATGATTCCAAAAATTCCACCGATATGAGTGCATAAATTAATTAAAGCATGGTAGGTTTATAGGCAGTTATGTATACGCTCTACATATTAATACAACAATATTATTTTGAGGGTTCAAGTTTCTAAATGTCGCATTAAATGTAAAATAACAATGTTTTTCTCCTGAGGACGATCAGAGCTTACTGATCGAAACGTCGAGTTGTACCCCCAGTTCTTTTCAGAACTAATTACTACTCAATTGAGATTCCACATGGTGTCACCGCAATTAGTCTTACTTATCATCCTCACCATGCAAAGCTACAAGTTTTAACAATGTTTTAGGTTGTCAGAAAGTCGAATATTTGGGGGAAATATATCGAAAATGGCGGGGATTGTAGTGTCTCAAAAGTTTCCTCCTGTTCAATTTCTCGTTCAATTTCTCATTCAAAGGTGTTACATGTCGGCAATTAATATTCTTTTTCCAAGGCATCGACCTCTCAGAAGAAATGCTTGCAGAAGCCCGTGTGAACAACTCGTCACCTAATATTACATACTGCTTGGGGGACGCCCAGACTGTTGGTGACAATCCAAAATGGCGGGAGAAGTTTGACAAAGTCGTCTGCTTCTTCGTTCTTCAATGGGTTCCTGATAAACCAAAGGCATTAAGGAGCATTCTCAATTGTCTGAAACCAGGAGGCAAGGCATTGCTCATCGTGCCTAATCGCGATCTAGTCTTTTGTGAGGCAACAGTGTTCTTAAATAGTCATACCAAGTGGGCTGATTACGTAAAGGTATGATATCTTTATTACTGCAGCTTCTCTGGCAATTTAGCGCCGAAGTTATGACGTCATGTTAAGATAGTGAGTGAGCATTATGAAATAGTTGCATCACGATACAATAACGACACAATAATCGGCCGCCTTGTCGAATTGGGAACGTGACGTCACATGTTGATACTCTGTGCGCGTTTATATACACTTTAGATTTTATAATGTGTCCGGGACACCCAGCTGCGAAAATGTTTCCCCCCTGCCCAAAAAAAAGATTCTTTTGTGAAAATATTGTGGAGAAACTGCCTGTCTGTCCAGTTCAGAGTTTGAAAGTTTATAACCCCAAAACACATATTAAATGTCTTACACTATCAAAATGTTGTATTTTTAACCAAAAAATGAAAATTCAATTGGACCTGTTCAAAATAAACGGTTGCCATGGCACCATGAACAACCATTATTGTTGAGGCGGTCCCAAAGAATAGTTAGTTAAAGTAAAAAAAATCAGCGTGATCAGACAAAGCGTTTTGTAGATATAAAAATATATATCATGGGGCACTATGTGCCCTAGTCCAAATGCTTCTTCCGTTCACAGTCTCCTATTTTTAGAATAATTATGTAATTTGTCGCTGTGAACGTCAGAACATGGCTCCTACACCACACGCTAAATAACATGTTGAGCAAATTCTCTAAATCGTAAACCTTTGATTTCTCCCTTCCAGAAAATCCCTCCGCTTCCAACTTTACATACAATCATCTTCAATTATTGGCCATTACTATAACTTTTCACTTACTTTCAAAAAAAAAATTATCAGGTACTTTTTTGCTCGCCAAATGTCAGCGTCTTCAGTCGACATGGTTTCGTACACATCTCTCTCTGTGATAGCACCATTTTAAAATCGGACGCCGAGTGCACAAAATACATACATTTATGCAATGACGTTGGCGCTCACGTGTTCGCGCGCTTTTTGTTATAAACAAACTTTACACATTAATTATTAGCGCGCGAGCGCGCGGGTCATGAGAGTTGAATATTCATTGTCAATGTCACTGCATAAATGCATGTATTATGATGTCACTCGTGAGAACTCGGCAACCGATTTAAAAATTGCGTTTTCGCTGAAGGTGTTTACGAAAACATGTCGAAGACGCTGACATTTGGCGAGCAAAAAAGTAACTGACAAAAAAAATTGAAAGTAAGTGAAGTGTTATAGCAATGGTCAATAATTGAACATGATTGAATGTAAAGTTGGAAGCGGAAGGATTTTCTGGAAGGAAGAAATCAAAGGTTTACGAGTTTTGCTCAACATGTTATTTATCGTGTGGGGTAGGAGAGCCATATTCTGACGTTCACAGTGACAAATTACATAATTATTCTAAAAATTAGGAGGCTGTGAACGGAAGAAGCATTCGGACTATATGTTCCCCAGGCCTGATAGGGTCAAATATCGGATCTAAGTAGAAGTACTGATAGGCAAATAAGGTCCCTTGCATCAAGAATGTAATGCGGTCTTAAGTCGGTATATATGACGCACTGGAACCAAGTGTGCCATACAGGCAGACTGACAGACGGACTGACAGACGGTACGACGAACAAAGCGGTAACATAACACCCGTTCGACTTCGTCGGTGGGGGCATAGAAAATAAAACTTAAAACAAATAATCAGAATAATTAAGTAACAGACAACAATGGCTTAATTTTAATTGCGTTTTTCCTCCCACAGAGCTACAAGTTTCCATTGCTTACTTTGAACCAATCTGTTGTAGAAACTCGGGCAATGATGAAGGCTTCAGGTTGGATAAAGTGTAAATGCAACCATGTCAAAGACGACAACTGTCTCTCGGAAGAGCAAACAAAATGTAAGTTTGAAAATTACGGCCATATTAAATGGCCATTGATAAACTTGGTAAGCCTTTGTAAGTCTATATTCTCGACTTCGGTTGACTACATTGTTCATTATATAGTCTATGCCCGATTGTTATAGCTCATTTAAAGAGGGTCTTCGGGCAAATATTTATAGTAGCTATATTTTCTCATTTTGAGAGAGCTGATGTCACAGTAGCATAAAGTTATTATCTAAGTTCTAAACACGGGGAAATATATGTGCAATGGAGTGCCATGGAGTGCCATGGTCGAGCGGTTTAGTGCATCGGATTTGGGTTGTGATGACCGAGTCGTCAGAATGTGGGTTCGAATCCATGGCTGCGACCATGGTGCTTGTGTCCTTTAGCAAGACACTTTACTATAATTGCTTCTCTCCACCCAGGGGTAAATGGGTACCTATGAAGGCAGAGTTGGTTGTTGTGTTTGATTAGCCCATAGAGAAAGGACACAGATTTAGCCCTATGCGCCGAAATGGCAGCAATTGAGCTGTACACTCCCCCACGGAGCTGAGATGATTTCATTAATGATTTATGCACCTGGTGACTAATAATGTACAGCGCCCTAATCTAGTTGCTATGATATGTGCGATATATAAGAATCGTGTATTATTATTATATTGGAAAATGTACTTTGTTCAACCCATTTTGTCCAGAATTCAGATAAGCCCAAGTCCTATGCAACTAATTAGTTGAGGTAAAACATATTAACCCTTTCAACGTTTCAATATCGCCTTTGCAAAGTCATTCGACGGCACTGACCATCCTGGACTGATTATCATAATAAGTGAACTAATTATGTGTTTGTGTATTTTCCTGAACAGTATTCTTCAAGACTGTGCTTGGGCAAACGGCAATAATTCCTCAGGCGGAACAGGATGAGTATTTGGATGATTTATGGAACTGGGCGCTCTCTCATCACTTCCTGTACAAGTCTCAACCTGGATTGTTTTGCAGTAAAACCGAGTTTACAATTATACACGCTTGCAAACCATTCAAGACCAGAATAACAGAGGAATGCAAATAGATAGCTGTTCTTCAGTCTCCTTGTTGGTACATTAAATGATCATTAAGTTAAATCAGCCCTCACGATATGTTTAAACGATTATTCTATCACAGTGAACTAATGGATTAAATATTTTTTGCCTCCATACTTCTGTCAGAAAATAAGTTTCTAAATCTTCCTCATGTTAACAACTAAGAAAAAGGGAAAAAGCCATACAAAAGAAACACGATCAGAAGACGAATTTGAGAACGACTGGTACGGCGGAGCTGCTCGCCTCGCTTACACTTGCAGAGAGAGTGAAGTTGCATAGGCAACGCCCTGTTTATTTCTTTTTAAAGTGTTTCCTTTTAAGTCTGTAAACTCTTTATGGTCTTTAATGCCTAATCGTATGATGGCTGATATACTGGACACCTTTAAACTATCGTAGAAATAATATTTATTAATGATATTATGTGAACGTGTACCTTCATGCAAATAAAATGGCGTCTGTGAATACAATGTGCGGTCGGTGCAATTATCCATTTTTGGGGTCAAACATTTTTGGGGTCAAACATTTTTGGGCGTTAAAGTTTAACAACACAATACTCAAATGAACACACAAATTTTGTCAATCAGAAATACCAACAAGTTTGTGAATTTATCGACATACACTATTTTGCCAACAAATGGGGGTCGACCTCGCCCGTGCACAGCCCCCTCCCCCCCCCCCCACTAGTAGACGCTGGGGACGAGATCACCAGTGCACAGCTCATGACCTTTGCTGTTTGGGTACCCATATTGTGCATTTTATGGTTGTATGAAATTGGCCTTAATGACGTGACCTGTGCAGTCAGCTGTGGTTCACACAATTCACATTAAGGTTGGTTCCACAATTACCACTTGTGATACGTGAACGGTGCAAAGGGCATGACCTTCGTTGCTGAGTTATACGGATGGTGCTTATCATTGTTGTAATAGGTAAAATGACCAGTGCACAGCTGATGACCTTTTTTTCTTTGGGTATACGAATTGTGCGTATATGATTGGCCTTGATGAGATCACTTGTGTAGTCAGCTGTGGTCAACGTCCGACTTTCACATACACCCATCACATCAACAAGCACGGTTTTACCATCACTTGAAGGCAAACAGTTTTTCTGGCTTAAAACAAAAATGAATTTTTCAGCAAGCTGCGACTACAGTGGGGATGACAGCAGGATTATTCAACACTCGCTCATAACGCAACACATCGGTAAGCTTAAATTTGGAGCTGAAGACACGGTTCTAGACGTGGGCTGTGGAACCGGCAATGAGACGAAATCAATAGCAGCAAAAGTAAGAGGTATAACAGGTGAGTTTATAATATTCCCTACTGTTTACTTTTTCTACTGTCCAACCACAGGGCATATTACTTGGACCAGTGTCACAGAGTACATCCGCAGGACACTGTCCATTGACCAATGTCACAGGGTGCAACCACAGGACACTGTTCATCAGTGGCGCACCCAAGGGGGGGGGCTCGGGGGGCTCGACCCCCCCCCCCAGGGCCCGCTGATGTTTTTTTTTGTTTTAAAGAAGGGGCCGGGAAAGAGAGCAAAATCTGAGCCCAAGTCTTGTCTACAGAGGAGTTCGGCAAGGAGTAGGGCAGTGGTACAAGGGATGGGGACTCAGGAGACTCAAGCTCCCCTCCAAATGTTTTCCATTTATTCCACTCACTATTATATTTTACGGCGTTGCGTATGCATGTGCATGTAAGCTTGAAGGCACACCAGTATTAGACACCCCCCCCCCCCCCGCCATGGTGCACCCTGATCAGGGAGCAGCTTTACTTAATTTTATTTTCATTTTCTGTTGTCTGTTTCTCTTGTTGAGGTCGTTGACTGTCGTTGAGGTTACTCGTAAATGTTTTTTAAAATTTAAACACACCCGCATTATAATCAACTCCTTTCCAGTTTGTACATGTACACAATGGCCCAGGATTGGGTTTTAATTTACAAAGATTATGTGACACTCTTTTAGCAAACACCGATTGGATAATATTGGGATTTGGTTTTGCCGCCAAATTCGTGTTTGAGAAAATTTAGCTCCGCCCGGAATGATCACAAACTTTACGTCCGCGCAATGAAAGTATTTAAATATAGAAATCTTGCAGACGAAACAAGCTCAAGTTCTTTACATCAAGAGGAGGAAATTATATGGAAGGTAAAACCCTAGTTTTACCTTCCGAATCATGCCATAATGTCTTCTTTTTATGACTAGAAACCACCAGGAAACATTTAACATGTGCCGTAGGTCCACTGACGAGCACGATTAGGGACATGGCTACAGCCGCGCCAGCGGTTATGGTTTGGGTCCGCCATGTCTCTCCCCCATATTGGATTTTAAAAAAAAATATTTTGAGCCCCCCCCCCCCCACCAATCAAATCCTGGGTGCGCCACTGCTGTTCATGGACCAGAGTCACAGGGTACAACCACAGGACACTGTTCATGGACGAGAGTCACAGGGTACAACCACAGGACACTGTGCATGG
The DNA here is from genome assembly GCA_029582265.1 of Zoroaster sp. YZ-2022. Classification (NCBI taxonomy): domain Eukaryota; kingdom Metazoa; phylum Echinodermata; class Asteroidea; order Forcipulatida; family Zoroasteridae; genus Zoroaster; species Zoroaster sp. YZ-2022. The sequence goes on along the minus strand of CM055835.1, from coordinate 827,248 downwards.
ACCAGAGTCACAGGGTACAACCACAGCTAGACACTGTCCATGGACGAGTGTCACGGGGCATATGGACTGTCCTTGGACCCTTTTTCATTTATACTATCGTAGATCAATGGGGGAAATCACACGTAAACATAAATATCACCTTTACGCCAAATACACCCAGATTTATTAATCATTTTGTCCCGCGCAGTTGGAAGCCGACGTCGCATCAACACGTACAGAACTTTACACTCACGTACGTGTGTTTTTCGTGATTCCGCAATAATCGTTCCAAAGAATATGTGCTTGCTACGTCCTCGCTGTGTCACTGTCGATTTTCATCAAAAAACATCTTGATGATAAAAACAGCAACTTATTAAAATCGACATTCAACAGATTAACATTGGCTCATCTTCTATATTAAGTCAGGAACCTCAGAGCTATATTCGACAACAAAATGACACAGCACCTTCATATCTCTCTGTGCTTCTCCAACTAAAACAACCAAAACGGGAATTCATGTGTTCCAACAACAAACTCAACTCTCTCAACAATGTGCATACAGATCTGGGGAGATCTTTTTCGTGAGTTGCAACATCTCAATGGAAAAAATACCTCTTCACATCCAAACCTGTAATACACTCACATCCTTCAAGACTCATCTCACGGCCCATCTTATTAAGTCTTGCCCTTAACTTTTGTCAACTGTTTTTTTTTCATTTCTCTGACGTCTATGCGTGTTAAACACTATTTTTGTAGACTACAATTCTAATTAATATGCAATGACATTTATATATATTATTGGCTAAAAACGAAGAATAATCATCAGCGAGCAGTGAAAAGACAGATGCCCTAATTTGGAAAGACTGAACGGTTTCATTGTTTTAAATGACACTACCCCTTCAATGAGACACAGTATTGTGAATTGTGTTATACTTTTAAAAATAAAACTAATGCATTATACGTGTTATTGTTTGTTCCAGCTTGAATGCCCGAACAGCAAATACAAAAACAAATCAGAACCAAAAAATCACTATTACACCCAATTATTTGTCCAAGGTTAGGCCTACTGATCTTATGTAGTTATTTTACTTATGCATTCTAATTAACGTCGGCAATTAATATTCTTTTTCCAAGGCATCGACCTCTCAGAAGAAATGCTTGCAGAAGCTCGTGTGAACAACTCGGCACCTAATATTACATACTGCTTGGGGGACGCCCAGACTGTTGGTGACAATCCAAAATGGCGGGAAAAGTTTGACAAAGTCGTCTGCTTCTCTGTGCTTCACTGGGTTTCTGATAAACCCAAGGCATTAAGAAGCATTCTCAATTGTCTGAAACCAGGAGGCGAGGCCCTGCTCATCACTGGGAATCGTGAGTCGTTATTCTCCGAGGCAACAATGTTCTTAAATGGTCACACTAAGTGGGGTGATTACGTAAAGGTATATACGATAATAGTGATACTGTATCCAAGAGAGAGCAGGAGTACTGGCATGTTAATATTTTTTTTTAAATCACGCAAATATTTTGTACTGGATCATAAAACAATAATGAAACAAAGATTATGTATAATCAGCCGTCATGATGTCACGGTGCAATCGAGTAGCTCAGACTTCATTGTTGGGGCTCACCTGGGTCAGCGTGCTCGTGAAGCAGGTCTTTATGATACACTTGATTCCTGCTGATTTCAGCAGGATCAACTTGATCAACTGATTTCAGACACAATACATTTAATGCATTACATCCTGTCTTTTTGGACGCTATTTGCCTAGCAATCCTTCTACTTAAAATAGAGGTTTAAACTTTGAACCTCCGCATGAACTGAAAACAGTGAACACTTGAATACTTAATGCATGAATACTTAGCAAGAATCTAAATTCGTAAGCAACACAACAGACTACTCATAGAAGCAGTTCTGGCAACATGACTAATTTTGTAACTTCATAATAATAATAATAACATAGCATCTGTAAAGCGCACATAATCGAAGAGCCCATTCAAAGACGCCGGTCAATGTAAAGGCATTGTGTTTGGTTAAAGGAAAGATTGAAATAAAATGAGTCTTCAGATGGAGTTTGAAGACACGCATTTGTTATAAAAAGGACAAGAAAATCATTTAAGGTAAACTTACTTGAAATGTGCATTCTTACTTTAACTTTTAAGTCGTACAAAAATAATTGTAATAATTTCAACGATTAAATATATGAAGTTACAACTGGTTTCACCACTTAAACACGCCACGACCTCTTAAATTGCAATAGGCTTTATATGAAAAAACGGCATGGAATAAAAATCGTGGTACTTTATAAAAGATACCTAGCAAAGAATAACCTCACATTTAGGCACGTTATCAAGCAATACATTTATGTTTCGTTACATACTTGTGAATGTAATATTATGTACGACTATGCGTATTCAATATTGAAATTGATTTAATGGTCTACTACGCACTAAAAGATGTATTGCTATGATATTTTACATGAAGAATGAACAAAAATGCTTAAAAATTACATATGTTTAAAAATAGTCAAGAGAAGGAGGGTTTTCAGTTAATATGTGCCTTACTATATATGGCGGGTCTCGTCATGAAGTAATGTTGATACAGTTTTATTGTAAAACAAAGCTTCTGACTACGGTAGTATTTTGTGAAATATCTCATTTCAAAGTATTTGTTTTCCTTTCTAAACGTGAATTATCAATATTCCAAATGAAAACAAAAAAATCCGGATATTGCCAGTAAAACACGGGCGATATATCTTTAATTGCACAAACTAACAATGAGCGCTTAGACCCAGGCTAATGTCATGAAAATAGGGTTGCGTGGCACCAACAGTAGAAGCTGAATGTAAAAAAAAAAATATTATAGGTTTTCCCGGCTAATTTCAAAACTGTTTTGTTAATTTTCGTTAAATAACATTCACATTCACTCTGCTGTTATTCGGCATTCATGATTTCAATCATCTTATCCTGAAATTGGATATTTCGCATCTTTTCGCGTTTGATGCAGTAAATTAACAATCATCGAATTTTGTACATCGAATTTTCTCCAGATGAATGAGTAATGACGCCATGTTTACAAAATCAAACAATCATTTGTTCAGTTTGTCATAGAACAATTACGAAACAAACAATTCGCAGAACCAACCGATGCCAACGTGATTCGCTCTCTATGGGTGCGTTGGGGGTTTTAGATCGTGTACTGTCTCCACAGGGCGACCATCAAAGACAGACATTTTCCAAAAGGGCTCAAGTTCATGCGGAGGTTCAAAATTAAATCTCGTAGAAGATAGGCAATGAAGCACAGATAGGCAAATAAAGTCCGAAAAGATAGGATGTACTGCAGTAAAAGTGTAATTCTGTCTTAATTCAGTATACATGACTTGGGTTATATCACTGAAACCAAGTATGCCCTACAGACGGCCGGGTGCTCCCAAAGGACTTATGGGTTATTCCTTTTGTTATAATTCACAATATAAGTACAGTCACCGCACAAGAAGCAAAATACCCCAAAAGTGTCATCCCACAAATGGCCTCTGACAAGCTCGGACGGATCGACAGACGAACGGACAGACGTTATAAGAAGAATGAATCGGAAATATAATACCCGTCAGTGGGGCATAGAAAAATCTTTAAAAACGATGATCATCATATTTAAGTAACATATATCAATGTTTCATTTTTATAATTTTTTTAATTACGTTTTTCCTCTCACAGGGCTACACATTTCCAGCAATTTGTTTGAACCAATCCGTTGCAGAAACTAAGGCAATGATGAAGGCTTTCGGTTGGATAAAGTGTGAATGCGAAAATGTCAAAGACGACAATTGTCTATCTGAAAAGCAAGCAAAATGTAAGTTTGAAATTTCCCCATGCATGATAAAGGAAATTTGTAAACTTGGACAAAATGTCTGAAACGTTACAATGGAGCTTAGGTTGCAAACATAATAATGTCTGAAACCTTAGCAGGGTAAAGCTGGGATTAAAGAAAGTGCTATTTTGGCTTTTAGTTCCTAGTTTCTTTCTTATCCGCAATACAATGCAATATTATCGTTTAGACATAATAGGGCTAATTCCTTGGATTATATTAACATCTGAAACCTACTCCTTGATTTCATTTTAATCCATGATTCATTTACATGTCTGAAATCTATTCAGAATTAGTTTTTATACTTTCAAATGTCTAAAACATGAGCTCCGTTGTACCGTTTCAGACATTTTCTCCTTTTCACATTAAACGATTCAGTCATTTACAACATTGTTAAAAATCACAAATCATTGAAAGAAGTTTTTAAATAACATCGCCATTCCCCTGGTATTCAATGTATATCTATGGTAAATCTTCGGTTGAACGACAGTGAATTTTCACTAATGACTCTGGAGGTGGTTCAAGGTTTTGCTTGCTGCTGCATTGCTCCTCTGATATGGACTGCCTCCAGGGTGTCTTAGGTGGAATTTCTGATTAATTGTTGTTATTATTAATTATTAATTAATTATTAATTTTTATTTTGATATTTTATATGTATTATTTTTGGCATCCTAGTATTAAGCCCCAATAAGATTCCATTTTTATAATTTACTTTTTTTGAGCAGTGTTAAAACCCAATGATGGAATCTCAATCACAACAGTGAAAACGTAAATTGATTTTAACTTTGTTTAATGAAACTGTTCGGTATGATAAGTGAACTACATATTTATTTGTTTGTGTAATTTGTTGAACAGTATTCTTCAAGACTGTGCTTGGGCAAACGGCAAGAATTCCTAAGGCGGAACAGGATGAGTATTTGGATGATTTATACAACTGGGCGCTCTCTCGTCACTTCCTGTACAAGTCTCAACCTGGATTGTTTTGCAGTGGAATCGAGATTTCAATAATACACGCTTTCAAACCATAGAAGGTCGGCGAAGAGGAATGAAACCAGTAAACTGTAATTTTCGGGGGAGGTGTTTTTTACCGGAAACATTTCTATTTTAACAATTTGTGGGTCCCATCATCAATAAATGTTGACATTTTGTTTCTTAAAGCAAGCTTCAGACAACTATTTTTTTTAATCTGTTATTTAAAATTATTTGTTTTCGTTTCTAAAAGAAACACCATTTATTGTTAAAAACATTTCCAATTATTGTTGGAATGGAAACAAATGACATGAAATGAATTAATTAACGTTCCTACTGTTGCTGCACTCTAGTGACAAGTAGCTAGAGGTCAAAACCAGTCAACTGCCCGTTTTGACTGTTGACCCAAATGTGCACACAAGGGCATTTTTGACTGGTTTTGACTGTCATTTTGACCACCCTGAACAATACCAGACAATACTTTTACCAGTACTTTTAACGGTCGACTCATTTTGACCTGTAAATGTACTTACTACACGTAAGGTTTGACAGTGTTTGACTTTTAAGTGCAAAAGATTTACCTTGGCAAGTATATCAACATTTTGACTGATTTTCACCCTTGTAGTAGTAGGAGCGTTAATACAAGATTTGTTTTTAGCACAGTGATATCCAACATTGCTAGTAGTCACTTATTGCAGCACACTGCAATTTTAAAACACTTGAAGTCAATGGCAGTATAACCTGCCAATGTGCATGTATTATGTTATACCATACTCGATATGTGGTACAGTGCCACCCCCCAAAAATTACCCTATAAACTAACACTCTGTTGTTCTATTGTTAACGGACCTACCAACCCCTGAAATCCTCTAAAGATTTCCTAAGATTCCTGGAACACAATGAAGACACAATGGGAGTGGGTGCACTCTGCCGCATATCGAGCGTCATATGTATTACGTCCACAAACCTGGGTACATTAAAAACCTTACTCACAGCAACAACATATTGTGGTATATGACTATTGTACAGGTATAATCTTTGTTGCCGACCTATCTGCGTGGTCTCAGGTCATAATGTTTAGTTCCATGGTTACCAGCGCACAGCTGATGACCTTTGTTGTTAGGGTATACAAATTGTGCATATATGATTGTAAGTTGGTCTTCATCAGGTCACTCGTCCAACAGGAATGGGAACCGAAATGGGGAGGGCACGAGCACAAGTTGTGGCGGGGGAGGAGTAAACCGGGCTCCAGAAATACATGTATGTCAACATCTGTTTACTGTAGACAGATTAGTTTTTAATGGGGCATTATGTAGGGGTGGTAGGGGTTTTTGTGAGGGAAGACATGAGGTCATTGGTATGGTAAAAGTGTTCAAGACATCAAGACAACAGTATAGCGTGACAAAGAGACTGCGATTTCGCCGCCGGCGAACTTGCTTCCAGACGGGCCGTCTGAGCTTGGGCGATAAACCTTGCTTTGAGCTTTAATTGAACTGTTACTCTGGGAATTTTAAGAATATAATGAACCGGCCTTGTTCTAAATATAGATCGGTTTTGTTGCTGTCTCCGGTAAGAGTCCTGTGAAATATTCAGTGTGTTCAGTGTATGATTTAAGTTGATTGTGAGTAGAAGTGTTTTTCTGAGTTGAAGTGATCAGAGTTGAAATAAAACAGTGGAGTTGAAAAAGTTAACACCGATTGCTGTCTCTTGCTCTGTGGGCGTTTTCCAACAGAATATGGAAAGGCCCACGGAATAACCACGTTACAATAGTTTGAACTCAAATTGTCCGAGATGTGATACACAGTATTTCCAAAATTCCCCTTGCCTAAGGATTAGTGTGACTAAATTTCATCAAAATCAATGTTGTTATTCGTCATAAAATGGAATCAATATAGATGTAAAACCAACATGTAACAAGTATCAGCTTGTAAAAACTACACTGTTGGCATGCATTTCAATAGAGGAATGTCTGTATGGACACAGTTATTTGTGGAAATTATTTCACGAATTTTACCTAAATGATACACCTCAGACATGAACTAATTCAAGGGATATTTGATACCATCATCAACTTAACACCAAGTTGGTTTCATATCAAAATTGTATTATTTGTTTTTCGATTTCCATTAGAGTAAGTGGCTTTAAGACTGGGGCTATAACCTCTGCTGTATGTGGTGCACATGCGCTGAGCATGTAATGTACGTGAGCAGGCACAGCTGGCAACCACACACACACACACGCACGCACGCACGCACGCACGCACGCACGCACAATACGTTTCGGCTTCAGTTTTTCTGGCTTAAAACAAAAATGAATTTTTCAGCAAGCATCGACTACAGTTTGGATGATAGCAGAATTATTCAACACTCGCTCATAACGCAACACATAGATAAGCTTAAATTTGGAGCTGAAGACACGGTTCTAGACGTGGGCTGTGGAACCGGTAATGAGACGAAATCAATTGCAGCAAAGGTCAGAAGTATAACAGGTGAGTTTATATTATTCCCTACTGTTTACTTCTCTACTGTCCAACCACAGGGCATATTACTTGGACCAGTGTCACAGAGTACAGCCACAGGACACTGTCAATGGACCATTATGAACTGTCCTTGTTTTGGACCCTTTTTCATTTATACTACCGTAGATCAATGGGGGAAATCACAGTACACGTAAACATAGTATCACCTTTACGCCGAATACATCCAGATTTATGCATCATTTAGTCCCGCGCAGTTGGAAGCCGACGTCGCAGTATTCAGAACTTTACATTCACGTACGTGTGTTTTTCGTGATTCCGCAATAATCGCTCCAAAGAATATGTGCTTGCTACGTCCTCGCTCTGTCACTGTCGATTTCCATCAAAAAATATCTTGATGATAAAAACAACAACTTAATAAATATCGACATTCAACAGATTAACATTGGCTCATCTTCTATATTAAGTCAGGAAGCCTCAGAGCTATATTCGACAACAGTATGACACATCAATGACACAGCACCTTCATATCTCTCTGTGCTTCTCCAACTAAAACAACCAAAACGGGAATTCATGTGTTCCAACTACAAACTCAACTCTCTCAACAATGTGCATACAGATTTGGGGAGATCTTTTTCGTGAGTTGCAACATCTCAATCTTCTTCTTATCGAGTCCACGTGTTAGATGTGTCCTAGCCATAGCTGGACACACTTCTTTGCCTTAGAGGTATAGCAGGCAAAATCTGCAATGGTGCAGGTTTCCTCTAATAGACTGCATTGCAAGAGGTGTTGCATGGTTTGAGCCTCAATCCCACACTCACAAAATGTTGGGTTGGTGGAATATCCCCATTTGTTTAGTATAACTTTAGAGAGGCCTACTCCAGTTCTAAGTCTGTTCAGACACTTCCACGTAGCCCAGTTGTTATCGGCTCCAGAAGGAAGGTCTTCATCAGGTGGAATTTTCATCGCTAATGGTTGTGGAAGACTGATAAGCCTTTCTTTCCACAAAGCGATGCGAGCTTTTGAAGGTGATGATGTTGTCTCCAGAGGAGTAACACTGTTCATGAAGCTTTTTCTTGACTTAAGACGACTGGGTGTATGTAGATGACCATACAAAGGGTGTCTCTCATCTGATGCTTGCCGAAGTCGCTCCTTCTTCCTAGCTACCGTTCTTCTTATACACGGAGGAGCAATTCCTGCCAGTATGTATAGGCTGTCGGTGTTTGTTGGTTTTAAGCAACCAGTGATATGTCGGCAGGTTGCATTCAGGGCGATGTCTATCTTCTTGGCATGGGCAGATCTTTCCCATACCGGACAGGCATATTCAGCAGTAGAATAGCATAGGGCAAGGGCACTGGAACGTAACGTCTTTGGACTTGCACCCCATCTTGTATTGGTAAGCTTGCGAATGATGTTATTCCGTGCGCTCACCTTTGCCTTCATCTTCTCAATGTGACTTTTGAAGTTAAGGCATCGGTCAAGGGTGACTCCAAGATAGACTGGAAACTCACAGTGGGTAAGTATTGTTCCAGACCAAGTTACCTTAAGTTGACGTTTGGTTTCCCTGTTTCTGAGGTGGAATGCACATACTTGCGTCTTTGATGGATTTGCGCGTAAATGGTTTGCTTCATAGTATATTGACAATTCCTTTAAGGCCTCAGAGAGTGTTTTCTCAACTGTGTTGAAATTAGTGCTTTGGGCAGTGATACACAGATCATCAGCATATATGAAGCGCCGAGTGACATCACCTAATGGTTGATCATTCGTATAGATGTTATATAATAGTGGTGCAAGTACACTGCCTTGAGGAAGACCGTTTTTTTTTGTCTACGCCACCTGCCACGCTTCCCTCCCAATTCAACAAAGAATCGGCGGTTCTGAAGCATACTTTCTATCAGCTCAGTTAGATGGATGTCTTTCGTCATCTCTAGGATCTTGCAGAGAAGGCGTCTATGATTTACAGTGTCATATGCTGCTGACAGGTCTACGAAAACAGCACCAGTTATCAATCCATGCTCGTAACCATCTTCAATATGTTGGGTGAGGTTGAGCAATTGACTTGTTGTTGATTTACCAGATCGGAACCCTGCTTGTTCTGGAATTATCTGCTCATCTCAATGGAAACAAATACCTCTTCACATCCAAACCTGTAATACACTCACATCCTTCAAGACTCATCTCACGGCCCATCTTATTAAGTCTTGCCCTTAACTTTTGTCAACTGGTGTTTTTTTTTCATTTCTCTGACGTCTATGCGTGTTAAACACTATTTTTGTAGACTACAATTCTAATTAATATGCAATGACATTTATATATATTATTGGCTAAAAACGAAGAATAATCATCAGTGAGCAGTGAAAAGACAGATGTCCTAATTTGGAAAGACTGAACGGTTTCATTTTTTTAAATGACACTACCCCTTCAATGAGACACAGTATTGTGAATTGTGTTATACTTTTTTTAAAAACTAATGCATTATACGTTTTATTGTTTGTTCCAGCTTGAATGCCCGAACAGCTAATACAAAAACAAATCAGAACCAAAAAATTACTTATTACACCCAATTATTTGTCCAAGGTTAGACTGATCTTATGTAGTTATTTTACTTATGCATTCTAATTAACGTCGGCAATTAATATTCTTTTTCCAAGGCATCGACCTCTCAGAAGAAATGCTTGCAGAAGCTCGTGTTAACAACTCGGCACCTAATATTACATACTGCTTGGGGGACGCCCAGACTGTTGGTGACAATCCAAAATGGCGGGAAAGGTTTGACAAAGTCGTCTGCTTCTTCGTGCTTCACTGGCTTCCTGACAAATCCAAGGCATTAAGAAGCATTCTCAATTGTCTGAAACCAGGAGGCAAGGCACTGCTCATCGTGCCTAACCGCGGTTCATTCTTCCAAGAGGCAAAAGTATGTTTAAATGGTCATACCAAATGGGGTGATTACGTAAAGGTATGATAGCTTTATTACTGCTTGGGGGACGCCCGGACTGTTTGTGACAATCCAAAATGGCGGGGGAAATTTGACAAAGTCGTCTGCTTCTCTGTGCTTCACTGGGTTTCTGATAAACCCAAGGCATTAAGAAGCATTCTCAATTGTCTGAAACCAGGAGGCGAGGCCCTGGTCACACTAAGTGGGGTGATTACGTAAAAGTATATACGATAATAGTGATACTGTATCCAAGAGAGAGCAGGAGTAGGCCTACTGGCGTGTTAATATTTTTTTTTAAATCACGGAAATATTTTGTACTGGATCATAAAACAATAATGAAACAAAGATTATGTATAATCAGCCGTCATGATGTCACGGTGCAATCGAGCAGCTCAGACTTCATTGTTGGGGCTCACCTGGGTCAGCGTGCTCGTGAAGTAGGTCTTTATGATACACTTGATTCCTGCTGATTTCAGCAGGATCAACTTGATCAACTGATTTCAGACACAATACATTTAATGCATCCTGTCTTTTTGGACGCTATTTGCCTAGCAATCCTTCTACTTAAAATAGAGGTTTAAACTTTGAACCTCCGCATGAACTGAAAACAGTGAACACTTGAATACATTAACCCTCCTATGCCCAGGCTGAAATTTGGCCCAGTCAGCACAGCACTCACAGACAGTCACTTGAGTATTTTTGGGTGCATTGCCAATTAGTAGGTCAAACCACAGAGTCACACAGAGCTGTGTATGTACTGTTGAGTGGTTTTAGTTTTACCTCCTAGCCACATGTCCTTGCATTTATTTGAGTGCACTGCACAAAGTCAATGGGTTGGGAGTTACATACAAATTTAGAGTGTATTTGAGTGCACTGCACAAAGTCAATGGGTTGGGAGTTACATACAAATTTTGTGTGTATTTGAGTGGACTGCACAAAGTCAATGGGTTAAGAGAGACATAAACATTTTGAGTGTCTTTGAGTGTTAAACCTATAGGAGGGTTAATAGAGAGAAAGAGAAATAGAAAGAAAGATAGAGGAAAATAGATGGACTGAAAAACAGATGGAAACAAAAAATATAAACAGCCATAACTTACTGTTATCACTAGAATCATCACTCGAGTCACAGTAGTCAGAAGAATCACTGCTGCCGTCATCAGTGGTGAAGCCCTCTGCAAATAAATAAAGAACAACAAAGAAATGATTAAAGTATTTCTGCTCGCGTAAGAATGTGCTGGCCACGGTGGAGGGAGGGGGCGTGAGGGGATGAGAAAATGTCGGTCACCTACATGTAGGCAATTGGGAGCGAACAAAAAAATGAGGTACACACAGAGGAGATATTAGTTTTCACAGTGGCTGTACGTACCTCCAGTGACATGTAACTCTTGCAGTGATTTGCCATGCTGGGACTCCAAGTTGCCCCTCTCCAAGCTGAGGAAAAGTCGTGACAGTTGAGTAACCCTCTGGACGGTATCTGGCATCTGGTAGTATTCACGATGGACTCGCAAATCGTGACCCATGAAGTCTGCCAGGGTTTCCAGCTGATGGCCCTTCAAGGCAAGAATTAGTGATGCAGTTGCAACATGTTTCCGAAGTTGGGTAGAGCGGATGCTGTCGGTATTGTCGAGGCCTGCATCGTTTGCATACGCTCTGAGACAGTCACTTCCTCGAATATGGCTCATGCCTCCATAACAAGACCGTGCAAACAAGTACACGTTATCCTGTGCAACTCCAGCTTGAATTCTCTTTGCAACCAGAGCATTCAACCACGTCATGGCCTCGTTGCTGAGAAGGACCGGCACAGTTCTGCCCCTCTTACCAACTATTTCAACGACTTTGAACATTTTGCAGAGGTGCCTTTCGAGATCAGTGAGCACGCAGTCCCTATTGACAACAGATGTACTGTGCTTGTTGAAATCTTCAACTTTCATCTTGGAAACTTCACCCTGCCTCCTGCGATTGAACATAATGAGGCTGCACAGTGTGACCTCATTCAATATCTTCCAGGGTGCGATGACTTGTTTCCCCCGGGCAGCTTGAAGGAGTCGCAATTGCCTGTCACCAGTGTAATTGAGAAACGATGACATTTTAACCACATCAGCATTTGTGGGGAGAATGGTGGGTTTATTACGCTTTCCTTGGTACAGTGTTCTGTGCGCATGGGTGGACACATGTTCTCTCCATTTCATTTCACACAATTGCAGGAACTGGTCCGATGTTTGTGCTTTGTGCCTTTCACCGGACTCCAGAGCATTTCCTTTGAGAATGACTGCACATTTCTTGATGGAATGCCCAATCTTCAGTGCTAGAGATGGAACATTATACAACTGGTTTACTTCACTGAAGCCTGCGATATCCTGAACAGCCTTGAATATATCATTGAGGTGGTGGGGATGGATGAATACTTCAAGTGATGCATTTGGTAGGTTGGTGTTTTTTCGCAGTTGGATGACGAGGCGACCCAATTCGCGTAGCTTGTTTCGGATATAGCCATGTTGAGCTACGCCGTGGCGAGCTTCAGGTATTCACGTTTGGCTACTTGATAATCAGTGAATCGGTTTTGACTATGAGATATATCATCTCTCTTCATGGGACTTAAAACTTTGTTCAACTTGAAAGATACACCAACAGGAGGAGGTTTCAACAAATCACTCTTGTGAACCACTCGTCCACGCCTACACCCTCCATCAGTATGTGCATTGAGCACAGGCTTAATTGGGCACCGGTGTCTCCAAAGATCACTGCGTACATAATAACCAAAACAATATATGCACGGTCCATAGTCATGGGGATCTGCCTTATGATTGGGCCTATATGCCACAATGAGGACACCCTCACCCTCTCGAAGTACTTTGCAATTGTGTCTGTGATTACCAACATTACGTATTTTCAACAGAAGATTGTTACGGGCACTACGGTCGGTCTCCGAGGTAATATCTACAACTTCTCTTTCTTCCTTATGGCAAGACCGAAGATGACGGGGCAACTTAGCCTGAGGTTCGTCACAGTAAAAACAAAAGTGTTTTTGTCCCATTTCCTTTGACCACCCATATTACTGGTCTGCATGACTGTCACGCCGCAGTTCTCATCGGGTTCAAAATCGTCAGGTGAGTTGTGTGGCTCGTTAGTCGGGCTGCTATGACATCCCGAGGCTTCAGGGGTAACACTGGAAAGGGTTGGTTGGCCACCGTCATCCCTGCACTGTGGCGATGATGGGTGGACCAGCTAGAATGAAATAAAACAGACATATTTATCAGCAGTGGATACACGCTATTTTCGATCTGGGAAAGGCTGCAGTGAAAGGGAAGGGGGGAGCTACGGCCAAACCCCATTAACCCTCCTATTATCAGTGTAGTTCTTCAAAAAGTGGACCCATACTTCAAAATGTCTCAACTGGGACATATTGTGGTAAGCACTTTCTTATCTAATGATTAATGGCATAGCCCAAGGCTCTTCAGAGAGATGAGGTAAACTGAAGCAGCCACCTGCTTTGTTTCATTGCAAGGCTAACTTGAAATAAACCAGTGCAGTAAATTGCGGTATACACGTACTGTGTGAGGATCAGAACAGTTTGGTTTTTGTCCCATACCCAGGGGCATTTTGGGGTATCCATGAGTAGTATGTTAGATGGGGGTTCTAGGACAACTACTAAAAATGATTTTTAAAAATCATTTTTTAGTAGTTGTCTTAGAACCCCCATCTAAAATCTTTTTTATTTTTTTTAAAATCATTTTTAAGGGGAATTCCCTTTTATGACGATTTAAAAAATAAAAAATAAAGATTTTAGATGGGGGTTCTAAGACAACTACTAAAAAATGATTTTTAAAAATCATTTTCAGTAGTTGTCCTAGAACCCCCATCTAACATACTACTCCATGTACCATTCTTGTGTACAGTATGCAATATTTTGAGGCATGCACACAAAAAGCAATGTGTACTTAGCAGTTCTTTTTTTGCAGTATTTTGGAGACTGCATGTATACAAGGGTTAATGGCATAGCCCAAGGCTCTTCAGAGAGATGAGGTAAACTGAAGCAGCCACCTGCTTTGTTTCATTGCAAGGCTAACTTGAAATAAACCACTGTGTGAGGATCTGTGTGAGGGTATCCATGTACCATTCTTGTGTACAGTATGCAATATTTTGAGGCATGCACACAAAAAGCATTGTGTACTCAGCAGTTTTTTTGTTGCAGCATTTTGGAGACTGCATGTATACAAGGGTTAATGTGTGTGTAAGGTACTTACTTTACAGGGCAACTTCTTTTGGTGACGACCCCTGCGTTCCATGTTGCTAAAGATACTTATAGCATACGCATTGACTCACTGGGGAAAAATAATATAAATCACAAACCTGAATTAGTACAGACTAACCCTCCTACAATCAGTGAAATTTTTCAAGCAAGCCATTCACGCCACTACAAGCCATTGCTATGGTAGGCAGTGGCTCCTCATAGCTATATTGCATAGTAATATAATGCCTCATATGTCCGTTGGTTTAAGTGGTTTGTGATTGACATATTGCAGGGCATATTACTTTGTTCCAGACTCAGTGGCTGGTGGTAGGTTACTATGGAAAGTCTGTGTTTAAAAAATAACTGCTGAAAATCCCAATGGATGATGGAGGCTTGGCATGGTTTATTGGTCTCAATGGCTGATGGTGATTTATTATTGGGAGTTTGGTTACCGTATAACCTGCCAAAAAATCAGGTCAACTGTGGTATACATGTGTCTTTGTATGCATGTATGAGTGTTGGCTCTGAAAAGAGCCGTTGGTGGTCGTCGCTTTTAACAGTGTACTCTGCTCGAAATGTCTAGACCACCAAGGGCTCTTTTCAAAGCCAACACTCCTCCCAAAGAGATTACTAGTTACACATGGTTGTACCCGCAAGTTTACTACTATAGTTATACTAGTATAGTTTTACTATCATCCACACGGAAATTCATCCACACCATGGCCTTCAACCATCACTTACTAATACTATATAAATAGAATTCGAGTCAATTCGTACCCCAACCAACTCGTACCCAACCAACCCGTACCCCAACCAACTCGTACTCCAACCAACTCGTACTCGTATAAGAAAATGGAATCTTGGTGTTGAATTGGTGTGTTGTTTTTTCCCGTAACTTTTGTAAACCTTAAAAAATATTATTAGAATAAATTAAGTAAGTTGAGTTTCCCAGGCTTTAAAATTGTATGAAAATTTTTAACCGTAAATTTTTGTCCCCATTTCCCCTCCCTCAGAATATATTTAATAATGCAATTTTACATGTAACAAAAGATCTCGGCGGGTTGCCAATGATAATGCTTTTTTATTATTATTTTTGTCCCCATTCCCCCTCCCTCAGAATATATTTAATAACCCAATTTTGGGCGTATTATGAGGGCGAGTCAAATATCCCTGAATGAGCAGCTAATGGTAATGCAGTCATGAGCACGAGTTGCAGTCATGAGTACGAGTTGACCAAAATGAGCACGAGTTGGTTGGAGTACGAGTTGGTTGGAGTACGAGTTTGTCGGAGTACGAGTTGGTTGAAGTACGAGTTGGTTGGAGTACGAGTTGGCACGAGTACGAGTTGACCAAAATGAGCACGAGTTGGTTGGAGTACGGGTTGGTTGGAGTACGAGTTGACCTGTTTCCATATAAATAGGACCTAGTTTGGTGTTAAAATGACAGCTCTATACTGTGTTTGCTATAATGTATTGTTCAATAAACTTAAAATATAATGATTATAAAAGAGTTATAATAAGTCAGCTATGTGGCATTTCATAATATTAAACCCAAGAGGCTGTGATCGCTAATTATTAGATTACATGTTAATGTCATTATATTAAATGATTACACTACAGGCAGCCTACGACAAACGTTGCATTGAACTTAGCCTAAATAACAAATGCATCTGAGACTGAGAGCATACTTTTAAAATTTCCAGTAATTTTCTATAGACACATTTTAGTACTTAAATCGTTAGTAATAGTACACTTGACTTGGCTTACCTGTATCTTGTGAGCGGCTGAAAAATACCGTCTTCTCTCTAGCAATAGCAGGCACGCACTGGTGGAAAGGACGCTATCTTTGAGTATACCAAAACGCATCTCGTAAACATGCTGATATGATGACAACAATAGCAAACGCGTCTCCACATGTCCAAAGTATTGTAACTAGAGAGGGCGCTGGTACATTTCCAGGCGATTCCGTAAAGTCCCGGACGAATGTGTTACGTCACACTCCGTCGGTTTTTCTCATAAGACCGAGGACGGCTTTCAAAACGAGATATTTCACTGGCCGTCATAAATATGCTCAGAGTTGCCAATTTTCACGTTAGTTCAAATCGAGGACGTCCTCGTTTTGCATCGCGTGCTCGGTTGGCGAGTATGAATTTACATGGAAGACCTCACTTGACGTGATTAACACGTACACACACACACACACACACACACACACACGTGTGTAAACACCGGCATTCGGGGACTTCCTTTGTCAAATTCCTTTGTCCAAAAATACGGGGACGGATTGTTCTCCATTGTGAGAGCAACCGGGGACCATTGTCCCTTTTGTTATACGTCCCCGGTTTGAATGCGCTCACACACGCATATACACACACGTGTGTAAACACCGGCATTCGGGGACTTCCTTTGTCAAATTTCTTTGTCCAAAAATACGGGGACGGATTGTTCTCCATTGTGATAGCAACCGGGGACCATTGTCCCTTTTGTTATACGTCCCCGGTTTGAATGCGCTCACACACGCACACACACACAGTATATAACTGAATTGATGGTTTGGTTCGCAGGTCTTTGTCAACTTTTTGGTAGTCGGCCACACCCACGAGGACGTTGGCCAAATTTGTTCAACATTTTCTTCAAAAATTTCTAGGCAGAATCTGCACACATTACCAGGTACGAACAGACAGAATTAATTGAAGTAATAAACAGCTATAGCTCAGTAAGATCATGTCATAGGAAAATAATACTTTTCAGAAAATGGAATACATAAGCGCGCCTACTCGATAACTTTGATAACTTTGATAACATTGGTAACGATGACGAGTACAGTGACATTACTATGACGATGACAATGAACTTGACGATTAAAGGTAGTGCGATTGGAATGGTTATAGATGAAAGGTTATAGGACCATAAATATTATTGTATTGTGAATACATTATTAAAAACCAGATTTGTACTCGAGCATCACGTCCAGCTATACACCAGAGGTGCAAGTGGAATAAATAACTAAATTATACGACATCAAAGCCTGGATGGGACCACCAATGTTCAAACAGATGGGAAATCACAGCCACCCACATTGTTTCCGATTCAAGCGCATTGATGGGGCAACTAGGATGCATTTCAGGCTTTGGAGCTCAGACGCTTGGAAGCCACAGCTTGAATACATTGCTGGAGAAGAAGAACCACTGCAGGATTCTCTTGGGCTGTTATGTTTCAAGGTAGGTCCTAATCCGTTAATTTTTCAGTGATTTCTCAACACTTAATATTAAATCACTCAATATCATTAGGTACATGGTGAAATGTTTATACAAATAATAGTTAAATGTCAATTGATGATCTGCTTCTGAACAACATTTTATGCATATGAATTATAGATATTCAATATTCTCAGTGATTTTCTACACTTCATTTCAAAGTTAATTTTAGTGACTCTGTATAGTACAGGGGTTGTGAACAAATAATGTGGAATTTCTACACGTTTGATCAATATAGCTCTTGTTCTTATAATTGTAGACAATCCCAAATGTCGAGGTTGTCCCGGAGTGGGTTAAGCCCGATCTCCAAAAAATGGATTTTGATCAGCTAAGGAAAGATCTACCAAAAGGCTACGAGGGACGGTTTCTCGATAGAGCAAAGCAGTGGTGGATCGACTTTATGCGTAACATTGAAAACCTAGGGAAGGTAATTCCTGAAGTTAAATGTTTAAATTTAAACCAAAATACGATATACAAGTTGTTCACGATAGAGAACACTGTAACACCTAATAGTAATAAATTGTGCAATCTACGCACGAAACATAACGGGTTATATAGCGTTTACATTCCAGGTCCCAGCAAAGGAGACAACATGGCTTCTAAAAGAACTGGTTGAGTTCTCAATGTCACGACCATCCACTGATGAGGAGTGTATCCTTCCAAAAAGATTACAAGCCCTGCAAAAGAAACTGACGGAAGACTGCCCTCCAGTATGTATTAGAATTGAACCTATGTAACGACATTGCAACCATTTTAATTGTAAACGTACAATAATTTAGTATTTGTCCACGGTATCACAATTTAATTTCAAATACGTACAGGTAACTCGAGACAATACAAATTACATAACAAAAATAAACGCTAAATAATGGACTAATGGTATTACAATCTTAAAGAATTGTATGCATAATGCATTTTCATATATTCTTATCAGGTCTTTATTGGAAACCAGGGACGCCCAACGAGACCTGCTACAGTGAGCCTCATGGACAATTTCAACAGTATGGAAGTTGACATGCTAGTCGCTCTTTATGTAGACTATATACCTCACAGACCACAAATTGCCAGACTACTTGAGAAGGATGAGGAGAAAATGGTTATCAGTGTTCACTGGTTCAGCAGTTCGTGGACAGGCCCTTGCAAAGCAAGATACACTGGATCCGGGTCCAATAGACGTCCATTAACTGAACTGTTGGACTTGAGAACAGCCATTTTTGGGGACTTTTCCCTTACAGGAAAAAAAGGTTGTCTGACCAAAACAACAGTGAATGAGCTACGAACAAAATATGCAGAAATTGATGCTGAAAAGCAAAGTGTTTCGATTATACGAAATGTTCTAAGTGTTGTTTGAAAATCATGTAGCGTCATTGTAAAAAAAAAATGTTTTGTGAGAGCCCGCCTTCTGTTGGTTAACCTTAGAAAGCCCTTTGTATAGATTGGGCCATTGTCGTTATGTTTTTTAGGAAATGTTTGATTGTAGACACAAATGTTAGTTTTAATTATCTGAGAGATTACATTTTGAGCTAGATGTTTTAGTGCGTGCTCTTAATGTGGTATACGAGGCATAATTATTATGTACATAAGGCCTGGTTTTTTTTTTTTCCCCCTGAAATTATGTGATATTATGGCCACACATCTGGGTAGGGCTGTGCTCGCACAGAGTCACTATGGTGTCGCAATACGTTTGTATGATCTGTGTACAGTGCTGCAATAACAGCCCGCTGTAAACCTACTTATTATGACCTACCATGACAACCTTTGTTTCTCATGTTTTTGTTTTATTTGTTTTTTAAATACATTAATTTAAACGTTATACAATCTTCGAATTCTTAATATTGGTAAAGCTCAGGGCATTCATCCTGTGTACGTGCACAGTGATGCGCAATACTTGAACTTGTATCCTGCAGCCTCAAATGAGGACATATTTTTCGAAATTCTGAATGGGCGGGCACCCGGGGAGGGCACAGACCTCGTAGTTACGCAACTGAAACAGGTTAATAAATATAACAAACGATGTATTAAAATACAAAGCTTAAAAAAATTAGATATGTATCAATATAAAGAGAGGGACAAATGGTTCATGAACCAAAAAATCACAAATATAAATCTCTTATTACGGGTATTTAAAAGTATTCAATTCTAACTCAATGGACTTCGATTCTATAGATATATAAGTGTATTGGGTGAAGGGGTAAGCATGAACAATTCTTTCCAAAAGTGGGGACTAAAATTAACTTATTGTAGTGGGTTTTATAAACAAATAGAATTTATATTTTTAAACCTAACAAAAGAACAGACTGGTACTAGCCCGTTCAGTAAAATAACGGTGAACAAGTTAATGTATTGGATCAATGAATGAATGAATTGAGATATTTACAATTAAATTGAAACAATGCCAATCTAAACATCGATTATAGATCTACTGTTAAAAACCATTATTTAGATTAGCAGAATTAAGGGTCAATAATTGTAACCTTTCCATTCCCAAACAGGAATGAAAGGTTAGCAACTGTAATCTTTCCATTCCAAGATAAGAATGGAAGGTTTGCAATTGTAACCTTTTCATTCCAAGATAGGAATGAAAGGTTTGCAATTGTAACCTTTCCATTCTAAGATAGGAATTGAAGGTTTGCAATTGTAACATTTCCATTCCAAGATAGGAATGGAAGGTTTGCAATTGTAACCTTTATATATTCCAAGATAGGAATGGAAGGTTTGCAATTGTAACCTTTCCATTCCAAGATAGGAATGGAAGGTTTGCAATTGTGACCTTTCTATTCCAAGATAGGAATGGAAGGTTTGCAATTGTAACCTTTCCATTCCAAGATAGGAATGGAAGGTTTGCAATTGTAACCTTTCATATTCCAAGATAGGAATGGAAGGTTTGCAATTGTAACCTTTCTATTCCAAGATAGGAATGGAAGGTTTGCAATTGTAACCTTTCCATTCCAAGATAGGAATGGAAGGTTTGCAATTGTAACCTTTCCATTCCAAGATAGGAATGGAAGGTTTGCAATTGTAACCTTTCCATTCCAAGATAGGAATGGAAGGTTTGCAATTGTAACCTCTCCATTACCAGATAGGAATGGAAGGTTTGAAATTGTAACCTTTCCATTCCAAGATAGGAATGGAAGGTTTGCAATTGTAACCTCTCCATTACCAGATAGGAATGGAAGGTTTGAAATTGTAACCTTTCCATTCCAAGATAGGAATGAAAGGTTTGCAATTGTAACCTCTCCATTACCAGATAGGAATGGAAGGTTTGCAATTGTAACCTTTCCATTCCAAGATAGGAATGGAAGGTTTGCAATTGTAACCTTTCCATTCCAAGATAGGAATGGAAGGTTTGCAATTGTAACCTTTCTATTCCAAGATAGGAATGGAAGGTTTGCAATTGTAACCTTTCCATTCCAAGATAGGAATGGAAGGTTTGCAATTGTAACCTCTCCATTACCAGATAGGAATGGAAGGTTTGAAATTGTAACCTTTCCATTCCAAGATAGGAATTTGTGAATCCATCATTGTAAATCTAAAATATTGTCTATTTATGAACATTTAGGCCATTTCGATCACTTATTATGGTAAATTTAGAAATAATTAAACCATCTACACGTGTTTTGTTATTAATGTAACAATTTGTGTCAAATGAATGGTGAAACCATGAAATATAGAGAGCCAAATTAGAAGTTTAGATTTTTTTTAAATAAAAATACTATTAAAAACAGCAATATTACAAAATATTCAGTGCTGGGCCAAAAAATGGACAAAAACGCGACAAAACTACATATTTATTGGTAAATAAATTCGAATTTAGAAAAATTGCAATAAAGTAAAGATTTCTTTCATAAAAAGTATGAAATTTAATTTTTTTGTCTTTCAAATGAAATTTTATTTCATGAAAATTAGGAAAAGTGGACTTATGATTAAGTCAAAGTACTTATGAACATGTTGAATTCTTTGCATTTGCTATAATTTTTTTTTAAAGAAATACTGATCCTCAAAATGGACATGTTTCTTATATAAGAAACGAACGAAGATGTTAGTGCTTGTGAAAGTGCAATAATCAATATAGCCGAAATCCCTGTGTTCGTTTTTTTTATCGAACACAACCTCCAGTTTGATTTATTTTTAATAAGGCACTAACCAGTGTTGGAGTCAAGACCTCCCCGTTCGAGACCGAGACCGAGACCGAGACCTCATCGTCCGAGACCGAGACCAAGACCGAGACCTCCCCGTCCGAGACCGAGACCGAGACCGAGACCTCATCGTCCGAGACCGAGACCGAGACCGAGACCGAGACCTCCCCGTCCGAGACCGAAACCTTACAGTCCGAGACCGAGACCTCATTAAAAAAAACACACACAATAAGTAGCAAGTAGTGCCTAGTCGGTGATGCGATTTGACCGAAAACAAAACTTGCATGTGGCCGAATGTTTTCGCTTTCCTGTTGTGTTGTCACAAACTCTTTATGCTCCTTAAAAGCAAATTTGATGATGAAGGAGTTGCTTGACATTACTTCTGATTGTCGACAAGACTGCAATTTATAATGATTAAACGTAAACTTGTTTTATTAAAATTATTTATAAAATATTTATAAAATTATTTATAAAGTTAAACTACGAGCGATCAGCAAATGTCAATACGAGATATACTGTTCGCAACCTGGTAGGATGTACACGTACAATAAGCCTTAACGGAATTGTGCGCGCAATGAATTATGGGAGTCAGGTTTTGGAGAAAAAAACCGCACACGTTTGTGCACTCATGAGTCAATGGAGGAGAAAGGTGGTCGGTCAGAAAATTTACGTTTTTTACGTATTATAGCAAAATTATGGAAAATCTTTTTAAGAAATTAGTTAAATTATAAACAACATTTTTATAATTAAGAAAAGAATTGATTTTTTCCCCCGAAAACTACGCAAATGGAGGAATTATCAGCTGATTTCTGATCCCCAGGTGCGACGACCACATTTTAGTCTTTTAAGCATTTTTTTCCAAACAAAGGGATAAATTGCTTATAATTTCATTGTATTTAAAAAACAAATTAAGTATTATGGTCAAACCGTGGTGAAACCCATAATAATGATGATTATAAATTGGGGGTGTCGGTCGAGCGTAAAATTAAAAACATTAAACAAATTAAATAAACAAATAAATAAATACAAAATTGCTGCCACCCAAAAAAACAGACCATTAAAAAAATAGTTAAAATCAAACAAAGTGCTAGTTAAGACAAGAACTATTATCTCATCAAGAAACTAGTATATCTTATTATTATATTATTTTGGGACCATCTGATTACCGCATCACGTTCCCCGATCGTAGATTGGGGACACAGATCGCCGCCCTTGAGATCTGAAATGAGACTTGCCCGTTTTAACAGCGTAATACGTGGCACACTGATTTTTTAGTAGGATATCTACAAGTTAACACTAGGAAAAGGATTTGGTATACAATATTAAATCCTTTATGTTATACAACAGTCTAAAACAGATACTTACCTGTTAATTTGGTGAAATCAAACAGACGGGTGCGTGCAGTTTGTGTGGAGTGCGCATGCGTAGCATGCGCATGCGCAGCATGCATATGCGCACTACTCCCTCCACACAAACTGCGCTCCATCACCTCCACCATACAAACTGCACAGCTCCACAATACTCCACTGCAGAAAAACTGCAGACAAACACCTCCACAAAGAGGACTGATTTGCGGCACATATGATTGAATTTTTTTTTTTTAATTTTATGACGTCATGTCAGTTTTGTTCGTCGTGTGATTTCGGGCAAGTTGAGACACGTCTGGAGCGATGACGTCATCAGACATACAACGATCGAACAACAGTGACTTACCGTTGATTGATTGATTTTTTTATGACGTCATCATGACGTCATGTCAGTTTTGAATGACGGTATCACTCAAAGTAAGTAAAATTATGCCATTATTCATGTGATGCACAATGTCCCTGACGCTATACCGGGCCTACTAATAATAACACGTTCATTTTTAATTGCAAACTTTCACATTTCATTTCAAAGTGAAAACTATTGCATGAATTCGTTATTTATGGAAAAATTGCAACAAATTGTATTTATAGCAAACTATTACCGTTTTTATACATTTGTCAATTAATTTAAAGGTGGAGGTGTGCAGTTTGTGTGGTGGAGGGAGTAGTGCGCAAGCGCAGCATGGTTTTGAATGATGTTTCATCGTTGGTGTTAAGTCGGTTTTATTATAATAATACCTGATTTGGTTGTTTTTAATCCATGCATTAAACGGCGAAATCAGAACGGTAATAAAACTTTAATTACAATGAAGGTCCACTTGGTAATGTAAATTGTAATATAGTGAACAATTCTGAATTTAATTCTGAAATGAAATAAAGCTTCATTGGTGTTCTGAAATGCTTGGTTGTTGGTGTTATGTCGGTTAAGTCTTATACACCGGGCCCAATTTCATGGTGCTGCCTTCCGCGGCATGATGCGTACCGTACTCAAACGTCGATTGATTGTCCATTTTAAACAAAAAGATATAACTTGGAAATAGATGGTATAATTATCTTAATAATGATGAACATATATTCCTGAATGCTTAAAAATGAAATAGAATGACACAAACAAGGCATTATGCATGATTTATGTGCAAAATGTATCGTTGATGAAAGTGTTACGTGAATAACAAATCACTCAGGAAAGCATTTCTCGACATTTCTGAAAAGGGTGGCTTATCTTGACAATGATTAAGTAATAAAGTAACTTCAACTGACAAACAAATCAGGAGAAAGTACCTCTGTGTCAGTTCAATTAAGTACTTTTCACAGAAAATGTTTGTTTCTCAAAAGGGAAGACTTTTTGTAAAGGTAGAGAAAACGACCGATTTTACTTGATTCAAAAACAAATCTTGCTAAACCACATAATGAACAATTCGTTCTTTTCATGATTTTTTTGCTGGAACAATTTCAGTTGGCTTGATACATGAAAAAATAAATAAAATACAGGTATGAATGTGTAAACAAATTGGAAATGTACTATAATTACATAAAAAGTTACGAGTATTTTCATAATTCGTCGTGTTTTTCTCATAGTGACGAATCGGAAACAATTGCATTACGAGTAAATTCACTTTGAAGTTGGACATGTTTTCGTTCATTGCTTTCGTACCATATGGTCCTATATTATCACTTGCCGAAAAGAAAGTATGTTTTGAAGTACTTTTCCTTTATATTTACATATGATAATCCAAATTAAACGTTTTAAACAAAAGCATAATAACCTCTTAAACCTATTCGTCAGTATGTAAAAAGCATCAAAAGTGATTGAGCACGTTTGTCGTTGTACGCGCCTTATTCGTCAGTATGTAAAAAACATAATGGCAATTACGCGCTTAAATAATAATCTGAACATTTATATAGCGCTCTTTACACAGGTGTAAATGAAATGCACAAGGCATCCACAGGGTCCCACAGCGCTTAGAAAGAAAAGGAGGATTATTGGAAAAGGTGGGTTTTGAGGGCCGACTTGAATTGTTTCAAAGTAGGGGCCTGCCGAAGTTCCCGAGGAAGTCCGTTCCAGAGAAAAGGTGCAGCAGCAAAGAAACCTTTGCAGCCAAAAGAATTTGCAAGGTTGGTTCTGGGCACGGTGAGTGTAGACTTATCAGATGATGATCGTAGGCAACGGCTGGGATGATAAATGGAAATGAGGTCCTGGAGGTATGACGGAGCGGTGTTTTGGAGGCATTTGTAAGTCATTACTAAAACTTTGAACTTTATACGTTGAGGTATACGTAACCAGTGGAGTCTAAGATAGAAGGGGGTAACATGATCAAATTTACGTGCTCGGAATATAACCCTAGCAGCCCTATTCTGGAGAAGTTGCAGGCGCTGTAGATCCTTATCTGAAGAACTGAACAGAAGCGAGTTTGCGTAGTCAAGACGGGATGTAACAAGAGCTCTGACCACGTGATGACACGTAGATTGATCAATATACTTCCGGATGTGTGATATATTTCTAATGTGTGAATTTACGGACCTACAAATGGCAGAGACATGAGCTGACATAGTCATTGCACTATCAAAAATAACACCGAGGTTCCTAACAGTTTGAGATGGACTAATTGAGAGATGACCAATTTCAAGCTTTAAATGCGACAGTTTACTTAATTGAGCACGACTTGCCGCAATAAAAAACTCAGTCTTGTTGTCATTTAAGCACAACATATTTGAAGACATCCAATCTCGGACATCCGTAATACAGTTTGACATGAGTGAAAGTGATCTACTGACTTCACTTGGGTTCTTAGCATCAAAACTAGTGTATAACTGCAAATCGTCAGCGTACATGTGAAATTTAACATCATCGTGACGACTGATAACATTAGATATAGGGCGGACATAAAATGAAAATAATTGAGGGCCAACACATGAGCCTTGAGGCAGACCATAGCTCAGTGTCTTGACATCTGAGACTTCATTTGTAACTTTAACCACACATGTTCGACCATGTAAGTAAGATTTGAACCAGCCAAGTACACTACCTTGTAACTTAAAAATACCGTTAAGCCGAGAGATTAACACATCATGATCAACAGTGTCAAATGCAGCCGACATGTCAAGCAACACCAAGAAGACGGCCCTCCGACTATCAAGAGCATAAATGATGTCGTTTTTAACCCGTAGGAGGGCCGTCTCCGTGCTGTGGCCGGACCTGTAGGCTGACTGAAATTTAAAATTCAAATTTAAGGAATCATTATGAGCAGAAACACACTTCAATACAGCTTTCTCAATGACTTTAGAGACAAAGGCCAAATTTGAAACTGGCCGATAGTTCTTGAGATTGTCTTTATCGAGAGATGCTTTCTTTATAATTGGTGACACAATGGCAACTTTGAGTGCTGTAGGAAAGGTCCCTGATGAGAGTGATTCATTGACAATGGATGTAATAACAGGTAAAATAATATCAATGTTTTGTTTGAGAAGCCATGTCGGTACTGGATCCAATGAGCAAGATTTGTTTGTTAATTGTGAGATAATCTTGCGCATCTCCTCTTGATCAAAAGTATTAAAGGAAGATAATGGTATGCAATTCTGGTCACACTGGTCACTTGTTGCTGGAGAGTAGGGTGGTGCTGGAACGTTTGTGCTTTTATGAGTGATCGTTTTCCTGATTTGAGCAATCTTCTCAATGAAGAAGTCACTGAATTGACCACAAAGAACCTTGAGAGTCAGTGACAGGAAGCGAAGGTGTTTTCCTGTTAAGCAAGGTGTTCACAGTCTTAAAAACAGCTTTCGGGTTAGCATTTTTCAGCTCGTTTATGATTGATTTTGATTTTTCACTTTCGGCAACTTTGGAGAACTCATGAATTTCATTCAGATAACGAAGTTTGTCTTGTGGTTTCTGTGACTTCCGCCACTTACGTTCAAATTTTCGCCTCCGACGTTTTGCAAGGTGGACTGATTCTGTGTACCATACTGGTTGTGACTGGAATTTGTGTATACGTGTGCTTATAGGACAATGCTTGTCAAGTATGGACTGTAAAGCCTTATTATAACTTTCAACTTGGGTGTCGATGCTGGCATTATGAGGAAATGATTCGAAAACAATCTTGAGATCATTTGAGAAGGCATTCTTATCCAAACTGCGGAAATTTCTAGAGGATGATGTTATCCTGGCGTAAATCGGTTTTGAGAGATTAACAGTGGCGGTAACGACTGAGTGGTCTGAGTTAAGGACATCAGCCACCTCACAGTCCAAAATAAGGTTGTCTTCAGAATGCGTGATCAGGAGATCAAGTGCATGTATGTCCCTTTTCATGGGTTGGAACAGTTATGTGCTGTATCAGTCCACAATCGTGAAGTGATGAAAGAAATGTAGCTGCATCGCATTGACTTGGGACGTCTACATGTACATTAAAGTCTCCTATAAGAAGTATCTTAAAGGGAGGTGTAACCTCTTCTGCAAACTTCTTAAATTCGTCTAGGAAAACGGATGTCCTAAAGCCGTTTTTCTTGGATGGCGGTGGACGATAAATGGTATAAAATCGTGCCTGCCTAGCAGAGTCAGCAAGACATAGTAATTCAAAAGTAGTGGTTGGAACCCCGATATCAACGACGGTGATGTTGACAGATGTTCTAAAAATAACTGCAATTCCTCCGTAGCATTCATCATGACCACGCGTGGTACATTGAAGGCACTATATCCAGGTGGTGTACACTCAGAGATCACAGCAGTGTCGTCCTCACGCAGCCACGTTTCAATAATAAACATGATGTCAATATTCTCTTCCATTATGTAATCACACACTACCAGCCCTTTATGTCTGACGGAATGTGCGTTCCAAGATGCTATTTTCAGATTATCGCCGATTGCGCTATGGTTTGTAGAACAAGTCGACGTGCTTGATAACGCTTGTCGGTTTATTGGGACAGGGCTTATATTATGATGAGCCCCTACAATCATACCGTGGTTATTCTTCCAACGCCGGCCCTTGGATCCACGGTGCGTTGATTTGAAAGCATTAATCCCAAGGTTATTGATGTGATACCACAGATCAGGAGGCAAATCGTTTGTTCGCTCATTCCTGTTGTTATGCAAATCCGAATTCAGGCGTACGAGTTCACTCCTTGTGTATATAACCATGATTGAAGCAGCTAATTTGCATATGAATGGTCTTCCCTGCTTGTCTAACGTACAGGTGCTAGGCTCTGTACAAAGCAGGCAGCGGCAGGTGAATAGAATGCACCAAACCACCACAAAAGCCTCTACTGAGTAACTTGTTGTGGCTACTCCTGGGCCTAGCTTCATTGGAAAAATCAAAGTTCAAAATACTTGCAAAAACAAGGTGATAATGTTCCAAAAATCAGTCCAGTCGATGTTTATACTAATAAGAATCCCACAGTCGTGAATTCCAAAAAAAAATAAAGATTAACAATACTGCTGCACAAAAGCTGATTTTAAAGTAATGTTTTGTGGAGGCAACCTGTACAGTGCACGTCCATTCATACTGTCCGTATTCAAATCGTCAGTATGTAAAAAACAAAATGATGACTTTTTAAAACTCACCCAGTTAAAGTTATACGCTTAAAGACACTGATTACAATAACATTGACTTTTTTATAGATTTTCTGTATAAGCATACACAATGTTGATGATGATGATGATGATGATGATGATGATGATGATGATGATGATGATGATGATGATGATGATGATGATGATGATGATGATGATGATGATGATGATGATGATGATGATGATGATGATGATGATATACAGGCATAATTTGATAACGTATACATTTGATCTTGAACAAGATTTTATTTTCGTTATCAAAAAGGTTCATATTGTTTTTTCTTAAATCTTTTCACTAGTTTTGACAGATTTCATTAAATAATCTTGACCTTATTTACAACATAATTGTTTTCAATGTTGCTTTAAAAAGAATAATAAATGCTCCAAAACAAATATTGGGAAAGTCACTAATTAAATAAATCACATCACTGTTAAATTCATTGGAAATATTTTTTTCACAAACCAGAGGTTTCACTAAAAGTTGGCATAATCGTATAAAACAGTTGGAGCGTTCATTGTAAAACGCATTGAGACATTATTGTGAAATGCGCTCTATAAGAACTTATTATTTATTTTATTTATGTTTAAGTTAAGAAAATTCATGGCAAAAAGCTATTATTGAACATTATCTCTATAGAAGACTTTAACAATAAATGATCATGGTATACAATTCAACAATTCATTTTTAATAATAGGACTTGTGGTAGAGCTTTTGGTGATTATCAGAAAATGAAAAATGACATATCTTCTTTTATCTAAAAGCTTACTGCTGTCAAAAGAAATGCGCTTGAATCTGATCTTGTTTACATAGCCTTGGAAGGCCACATATTAAATAGGATTGTATTCCACAATGTTCTTTATTACAAGATTTCAGGGGAACGATATATTTCTCAGCACGATTGGTACTTATCACCTCTAAATCAAGTGAGCTTGTAGATTGAACATTGTTAATTGTGTTTATTCTGATCATCACCAAAGCTCTTTCTTCCATGTCATTAGTATAGTATCCCTTTAAATTTGAACAGGATTAAGCAAACTTTTCTTTTCATTTTAAATAGCAAGCAAAGCTAACGATACTTTAAGATGACCAGCCTGTCAGAACTATTTTTAACCCGATATCAAGGCCTCGCAAAGATTGGTTTTCCTTTTATTTAAAACATGTATTTTTGTTATAGTGACCAGCATTAGTATAACCACATAACGATTATGAAAACATTCACATTTTGTCAAACTGAATTAACTGATTGCCAATTTCAAAAACTTATGTCATATCATTATTTTATATTTTGGGAAAGGCTCTTCATTTCTCATTCAAAAAGAGAGACTTAATGAAAACCTAAGATCAAGCAAGCTAAATATATCGGATGTGGGCAGTCAAAATCATAGCTGTAAATCAAATAAAAATTATTACGGAAGATGTTATTCGCCGTGATTAAGTTTACTGGTAAACTTAATCACGGTAATAAATCACGATAATAAATCACGATAATAAAGCGTGGGTCAGTGATTACTTAGTGGAGTAGCTCCTTATAGAATTGTTGGTGTTCAGGATGTCTTACAACAGGTGTGCTACCATTGCATAGTTTCCACGGCCGTTCAACCCTTTATACGCTCAGCGTTAAAAAGTTCATTCCCATTCGTCCGAGCGAGTTTTCATATCTCCAATAACGTCAAAGCCATTACGTCATCCATATAAGTTGAATTCAAGATGGCGGTGAAAATTCTGTGAAAATAAATCATACAAAAGGGGCAACAAAATCAGCAATACCAGGAGTTTTACTTTACAACAATCATTGTTAATCATGTAATCAGTGACAAACATGAGACTTGTCATGTTTTTAAATATAATTTAATATGCCTGTATAAAATAATCCGTGAAATGTGTGTTTTGTTTACGTTCTGTGTGTGACCATATTTTCCGTCAACGTTTGGAACGGTCATGAAATTCCCGTATTTGTTTTCTCTTATATTAAAAAGCTCAAAGTTTACCCGTCATAGGTATTTTAATTTCTGATAAATAATTTAATTTCGAATTTCCCAACTGCCATCGAACAGCGGTAGGTTTTTAGATTTTAGGCAACGTAAATTTGTATTTTTACAGATGCGAAGGAGCGGGACGTAGGCTACTATGTACATAGTACACACATACATACGTGTACCATACGATCACGTGTGTTAGATGGTATGGTATGGTATGGTATGTCCCATAGCCTTGAAGGCCGTTGGGGCGACATCTTGGTGGCTCATAGTCGTTTCTGTGGGTGATACTATTACACTTGGTGGCACCCATCTCCTCTCCAAGTGTTGCTTAATTATACCAGAGACACTGGGGTAAACCCCTACTCTTGCACGATAAGTGTCATTATGGGTTCTTTAACGTGCACTGATGTTTATAGTACACGGGACCTACGGCTTAACGTCCCATCTGAAGGACGAAGCAATTAAGGTTAAGTGTCTTGCTCAAGGACACAAGCGCCGCGACCGACCAGGCCGGGATTCGAACCCACATTCTGACAACACCAGAACTTGAATCCGACGCACTAGACCGCTCGGCCACGACACTCCAGAGCAGAGCTTTATTCATTCGATAACGTCACGGCTCAAATGGAGGGATTTCTTGTGGGCGGGGGCACACTATTTAAGTTTTTCCCTCCAGTGTCCTTATTTCTCACCAACAAAAATAAACACACAAAGTTTTTCTCTTGTTGAACATTCAGCAACATTCTAAAATTATTGCAAGCAATTCGTCAGTTTGAATTTCTGTGATCCTTTAAGCATAACAACCAACATTGGGTGAACCCTCAAGTAAAAATATCAACGATATTTTAATAATGCAAGGTCGAGTTAAGGTTCAACCGATGATCGGATCGGACATCGGGTTTGGCCGATGTTCGGCAATATCAGCAAAACATCGGATTGGCAAAATTTGACTGTGTAAGAATGACAATGTCCGTTGAAGAAGGGACGGGGACAAAAATGTTCAGTTTCTTAAACAAAACAAGGTATTTTATTAAATTTATATTTACAAAGCATTTTTAATAAATTTATATTTACAAATGATTTGATTAAGTTTATATTTACAAAGTATTTGTAGATAGAACAATGTAACCTAATACTCGATGCCGGCTTGAGAGAATTACATTATATGTACACACTGATCATTCCAAAATCTTAAATAGTCAGGTGATACTGATAATGATAGGTTTTGAATTATTGAACAGTGTCCTTTATTACCTTAAATATAAAATAGTTCATGATAAACAAAACCTTAGTTTATTAAATATTCCCTAGGAGACCCTCCACCATTATGTCTGATTATGTCCGTTTTCTGCCAATAAGTTTGTATGCCTTGTAAACACGGCTGGTGCGGATCCTCCTGTGGACTCTTCGCTCCTTATTCAAGGTAGGTACCGTATGACGGACAGCTTATGACGTCGGCAAGGATTCTTTGGTGACTTTGGGGGGGGACACTGAAGATGTTCATGAATATTAGGCCATCTATTATAAAAGACAAAGCAATTGCCAAAACAAACTTAAAAAGTAATGATTTTCATCACATAACTTGACGAAAGTCATGAAAATGACTTGACCTTCATTTCCGATGCCAACCGCAAATTGAAAAAATAACATTCCTGCCATTGTGGTAATTTGAAAGTGGATGTATTGTATCGAAATACACATTTGACGAATCTAATAACGTCACATTTCTTCAATGATCCCAATTGATGAGGTCACCAATTACCGTCACTCCCGAACACCTAGTATTTGTCAATGCAAACACTTCTCTCTAGGTTTTTTTAATAGATTTTTAGAATGTTTTCTACATATATTTTGTTATTACCGAAGTTTTAATTAGTTTTTCGATAAGTACGCCCTCACCGTCTTCAAGGCATTCCCACCATGCAGGATCAGCAGATCCGAATGTGACAGGTTACTATAATCCACCAGAAAAGAGTACTATCTACATTCTACTGAGCATATATCTAAGCTGTGGCTGCTGCACTCATTGTTGCAGTGTTCCTTGACGGGTGAGGTTGTAATACAGATATTGTTTCTTTTTATACCGTGATAAATCGTCGGGTCAGCGCAATTTCATTATGCCAAGATAATTGAATTTGAAAGTTTCAACTTCTCCTCAAACTTAAGATTCAAACTAAATTATTTGAACTTATGTTATTTAACAATGGGAATACCCAAATTTAATATGTAGCACTCAAGACCCATTATCTTGCACTAAATTAGGTAATCACATTTTTAAGACATTTTATCATTTTCACATTGCCCGTATAAGCCCTATAAAGTCCTTTCTGCTATGACCCGACGAATTAATGTAACTACAGTTGAAAGTGAAGTTATAGCTAGTTCCATTAAATCCCAATATGGGCGTAAATCCTTGCGGGTATTTATTATTGGGAGGTGGGGTATATAATATACACCCCTTTGGTTTTTTGTATATTATCCATTTGTTATTTCAGTAGGAGATGGTCCAGAAGGGCGGCCGTCACACCCTGTTTGGGTCCAGTCAAATTAATAAGTTGAACCAGAAGTCTGTTACCTTCATGTAGGTAATAGACTTCCGCTTGAACAAACTTGTAGTATACCAATATTTTGATTGCCTCGGAGTTCAGTAGGAACAATTTATCATGGATTTCACGAGGCGACATTTTCCCAAAGTCATTTCAAAATTGCCCCAATATTCCTCAAAGTCGGTCCAAAATCCAATGAAAAAGCATTTGCTTTATTTTCTATATATTAATTTAGACTCCAAATCAGCGGTAGTACTTTGGCGGAGAATCCCCAGCAACTGTGTCTGTCCACCCTGCGTCTGCTCAAAGACTACAGGATATTGCTGATTGTTCCATTGTCGACCTACCTTGGGCTTCAACAATTAAGGTTTTATCACTGGAGATTTCACGAGGGTGAGATACATTGGCGTAAATCCCGGGGTGGGGAGATGGGGCACCTTCACATTGTGTCCAGGTGAAATGATCCACAAGGGCAGATCTTATGTAACTAAAGTTTCGGGGAGCCAAATACTTGAGGAGCGGAATCGCAAAGCCATTCACGGCAGAGGGCCCTGAAATCTTGTTGGATTTTAGGCGCTCCCTGATGTTATATCAGCGTCTTCAGGACCAAGTTGCGTACGAAGTCTTCTAAACCCATGAGACGAGGATATTTTATTGAATTATTAATGTTTATATTATTTTACTATAATTATTATTTTAATTTATTGTATTTATTTATTTTCTTTTTTTGGGGTGGCTTTGGAAAACGATTTGGGGCGGGCCCCTTTTGGTTCCCCTATAGAACATCCTAGATCCGTCCTAGATGTATCCGGTTTCTGATCTCCGTGCGCATCGCTTCAGACCCGCGCGTAGGCATTTTTAGTTTTCTTCTTTTGTTGTTGGCCTTATACTGGTTTAACCTGTTTTTGCTTCAGTCTTACGTCACGTGCACTGTTGGCGTCGGGTGGGTCGGTTACGTCACGATGTGCTTGCAGCTTTCGTGTGCTGTGTGTTCCGTCTTTACTGGTCGTCTGGTCAAACATGTCGGAAGAGTTTTCCTGTTCACCTTTGCTGCTGTATTGCAATTGGCTTTGGTGTTGTCGCTACTGTTTTTGGGAGGCGACTGAAGATAAGCTGGGACTACTTTTCGTGATCGGTACATGCTGGGTGTAGCCGATGCTATCTGGTTGACACAGCTGCGCGGTGAGTGTGCTCGTCGATGTTCCTGTTTTTTGTTTATTATTACATGATCTATCGCCAGACGAACTGCTATCACACACGAACCCGCGCTGTCCGCACCGTGCATGAGCTATTGAGGGCGCGTGTGTTCTACTTCAATGTTGATCGATAGGGCAACGATAGCACGTCGCGTTTGGCGTATTTTGCAATTGATGGCGTACGCGCGGAATATCTCTAGCGATCATTGGCTGGCAGAAGTATGTGCGGGCGAAGTAGCGTAACCACACTGAAATGAACAAGTGTGTAAAATTACTTATGTTTGTTAGTCTATTGTTGTATCTGTTGTATCTGTTGTTAATTGTTAGAGTTGTTACTTTCTACGGTGTACTTTTCTCCGATAAGCAAGATGCTGCATTTTCCAACTTGTCTCTTTGGGAGGCCGTTGGTTACACCATCTCTTTCGCCTACAGTAACCTCCTCTGCGTGTGGGTCAAGCTGGCTGTACTCGCCGCTGTTCTAGTCATTAGAATCGGGTGTTACTTTATCACAGAGACAAAGCGTCTTGTTTGCGACCAAAAAGATGAGACAAAAATATGCATGAAATAGTGACGACTGCAGAATGTTAACAATCTGAGGTTTTCTGATTTAGTTGAAACTGCATATCACCTGACATAAATTATGATCACTTTTTCTCAGTTTCCTGGCCAGATTCAAAATGTGTATTTTAACTTAGATTAATACCAGAAGTGTATTACCTACATGAAATGTGCCACTCGTTTACTAACCTAGTCCACGGGATACCATTGCACTCCAAGAACAATGGATTTGACCCATTCATGGCATATTGTTCCACAGACTGACATGCAAGGTCTCAAAAAGAAGTAGTGTATTCTGGGAGACTTACCCAGCGTGTGAGAGAACTGGTGGTCTTTTTGTTTCACTCAAGATCGCGGATCAGGATCGTGTGATATCGCACAGTGCGAACAGACAAAGAAACAAACAGATAATAAATATTTAAATAAACCAAATTTCCATCTTTTTTGCATGAATTATTTGCTTATATATATATATATATATATATATATATATATATATATATATATATATATATATATATGAACTAATATATATATGAACTAATCCTCAGACCAAAAAGTGGGGTTGTAACCGTCCCAGGAGTGTTTACTCCCGTGGATCTGACTGTTGAGCACGCAAAAATATAACTGTCCATGGGAGAAGTGGGGTTTGAAAAGTCCTGCAACTTCAAGGGTAACGGTTTATCATTGCTGGACCTTGTTGATGGACATTGTGAAGAATTGGAGACGTCTGAACGGGAATGTCATGCGGTAAATTGACGAATTTGTAGCTTCCTCCTTCTCTGAATTGAAGGCCACCCCCCGTGAGTGATTGTAAAATGTTCATACTTCTCACACCTACCCCGCCACCTCACCATTTCTCACGCCTATCCCCCACCCCTCCCCCTCGTTGAATGTTTTTTTACAGAGAAATTCAACTTTAGGTGTATTGTTGTGGGCACGTTCCGTGCATTCCTGTAATTTTACTTCTTGCTCTGCTCTCCTCGAGTGGTGATGTTTAAATGTGTTATTACGTAATGAAGTCTATTTAACCAAACATATTGCTTTTTTGTTCGGCGCAGTTGGTTACTTGGTGGAACTGTACATTTTCTGTTATTTCAGCATGTAATAAAATATTGCAGACCCAAGATTGGTGTCAAGGAGTAATTTCTACGGCTGTCCCGGTACCTCATTGGACCCAATTAGTGATACAATAGTATGTGTTCCAAATAGTAAGTTCCAAATAATTGACAATTAATTTTGGCGCACTTTGGTCCCACCCTGAGTAGCCCACTGTGCGCCGTCTGTGGATTTGTACGGGCGACAATCCTATCTACAGTGGAAAATACAGTGCTGAATAAATCCATTCAGCGATGACCTTGGGGTCAGAACATCTATTGTGCGGCAGAACACGGCTATTTAAATTGGACGCACTATAAGTAAAGTCCTGTCGCCCTTGCGCAATCGATGTCCTGACCCCAAGGTGACAAAATCATCGCTCAATAAACAGCATGAAAAGTTTGTACACAGATTGGCCGTTGCTCTGAGAAACGTCGGGGAAATCCTCCTTTTTTAGACATCTTTCAGCAAAAAATCGTTTCTCCAAGAGGCAGTTAAGAAGTTACAGTGCCTGCATTTCCTCAGTTTTGCCAACGAAGACAGGTAAAAAAGGAGAAAATCCAGTGCAAACTTTACAGGTATACGAACGGGAAGAACTCTTGGTCAGTATCTAGCCCTGATAGGACCCTATCTACAGTACACTTACGATAGAGTCCTGATCAAGAGTTCTTCCCGTTCGTATACCTGTAAAGTTTGCACTGGATTTTCTCCTTTTTTTACCTGTCTTCATTGGGTGAACCGAGGAAATGCAGACACTGTTACTTCTTAACTGCCTCTTGAGAAACGTTTTTGCTGAAATATGTCTAAAAAAAGAGGATTTCCCTGACATTTCTCAGAGCAACGTCCAATCTGTGTACAAATTTTCATGTCGTTCATGGCGAATAATGCGCATGAGCGATGACCTTCGGTGTCCCGGCTACATGGATTGCTCGTCAGTACGTTGATTGCGCAAGAGCGACAGGAGTTAAAAGCGCGGCAATTCAAAGGCACTTGTTGTTATTATGCAAGGGCAATAAGTGTTTAACACCCAAACGTTATGAGCGCAGGGCGCACAAGGCCGTCAGGCATGCTCGTTATAAGTTGCTATTACATACAATTTTAGCTAATCCAACAATAATATATTTTTTATTACAAATATTCTAGATATGTAGTAACTATTATTCTACACCTGATTCTGTTCACTGAACGGATTTTTTAACTAATACCATGTGCACAACAAGTCATTTGATTAAAGCAGAGTTCAAACTTTTACAAGTTTCATCCTTGTTATGAGCATAATAATAATAATAATGTGTGGACTTATATAGCGCACGTATCCACCAACTAAGTGGTGCTCAAGGCGCATTCTTTTACGTGCATTACACAACACACGGGACCTACGGCTTTACGTCCCATCCGAAGGACGAAGCAATTATGGTTAAGTACCTTGCTCAAGGACACAAGTGTCACGACCGGGGCTCGAACCCACACCCTGCATGCTTGCAGATAGGATCGGTTCGACAATATTCCTGAGTAGTAATTTATTGGGTAGGCCCATTTGAATAATTTTTGCATCATGAGTTTCGAGGAGAAGGTTAGAGGCGTCATGAAAGAACATGGTGTTCTTTATACTTTGAAACCACAGCAGTTTGAAGCTGTTGAGTATGTGTTAATTCATCGAAAGAACGTGTTTGGTGTGCTCCCGACAGGGTTCGGCAAGAGCGACTGCTACGGGTGGCTCTCCCCAATTATGGATCATGTGAGTGTAAATACATGGGATAGGGGTTTATGTCCCCCACTTTTTTGCCCGAGGTGGTGCAGAAGATCATCCGGCAAAGTTGTTAATGCAGTCCAAATTTGTTTTAAAAAATCAAAAAGGTTAAATCTCAATTGTAAAAATATTTACATGTACCTATTGTTGTTTCTATGGATAAGTTTTGGTGTCATCTTTATTATGGAATTCTGGTTGATTGTGCGCTGCAGTACATTGTTGCATGGGGGGTGGGGGAGGGCGAGCCAATTTCCTCTGCACTTTTTATGGGAAACAGCACATCCAAATCGACCCCTACTTTTCAAACGGCCAAATAACAAGAACTTCACACATACACAAGTATACCTCACTCATTTTGATGTAGATTTATGGCAGTGATTATTTGTCATTGTATACAATATTTATGATGTAGGTAGAGCCTCATGTGTGTCACATCACACTTGTAATATGTCCACTCCGATCTTTGATGTTAGACCAAGTAAAACGATGGACACTGCTCGGGGTGACATGTGCAGCAATTATGAGATCAGACGAAATGGACAACGCCACCAAAATCGGTACGTTTATGGTCTGAGACCACCAGGTAACATTGTTGGGGGATAATGGCTCACATACAAATCAGTCTTAAAATAATCAAATGAAGGAGAACTCTTCGAAGTATACTTGTCATTTGCACTTTTATTTCTGTTCTTTATTACTTATTATGTTCCCGTACACATTCTTGATTATTGTGTGTGGGGATATTATCATTATTTTGCCAAAATATTTACACAAATAATCAAGGATTTATGAAGGGTTGGACACCCATTCACAATTTGAGTCCAGGTATGAAATGATTATACGCAATAACTCCCGTTTCAGGTTGTTTTCTCTTTCTTGCAGGTATATCCCAGGGTAAATTTCAATTAATATTTACTTCGCCCGAGGCAATTCTGCGGGAGCCGTGGTGGAGTGCAATAAGACACTGCAGTGATAGAGTAACTGCTCTGGTTGTAGATGAGGCGCATTGCTTGACCAAGTGGTATTGTAGTGTTTTTAATTTAGAGTCCGAAGACTAATGAGGCTTGACACCTTGATTTGGGTTGCTTGTTGACAGGCTCAATTTATTCAGCTTGATTCATCCATTCAAAGAAAACCTATTACAAAAATAAATCAATAATTCTTATAAA
Source organism: Zoroaster sp. YZ-2022 (assembly GCA_029582265.1). Classification (NCBI taxonomy): domain Eukaryota; kingdom Metazoa; phylum Echinodermata; class Asteroidea; order Forcipulatida; family Zoroasteridae; genus Zoroaster; species Zoroaster sp. YZ-2022. The sequence goes on along the minus strand of CM055835.1, from coordinate 788,180 downwards.
ATCTCACACCAAATTACAAACAAAATTACAGATTACTTATACAGTACAAGTATACAGGTAATCATCCACCTTAGTTTACATCACATAGTTATGCATGATAACTAGTCCCATGTTGCACCATGCCTGTTTACATTTCATACCATGTGCTATTTACCCAGCAGACAATTGTTAACCAAACTTAGCCTAAAAGTGATTCAAAAATCTTACTTACCAACCGATCCTTCCTCTCTGATTATTCTAAGGTATTATCAGGTCATGAGTGGGCCTATAGGTCGCTCTCCTCCACCCCAAAATGATGAAATTACCCTCTCATCTTTACTGACACCTGGTATATTCAGCGATAAAAACAGAAAAGGACACACAAAGTAGACCCGGACCTGTAACTCGGCTAGTCTTCCTACGCCCCACGCTAATTAATTTACTGAACTCAACCATAAAGAACCGAAGGTTGGAAATAACAATTCTAATATTTTGATAATTAATTGCAATTAGTTTATCTACTACATGTGATGATGAAACTGAGACTAAATTCTTCTTACAATAAAATAATCCCAAAAGTTACTCCTTTTCACAACCTTACAACATGTATCAGTGCGCCCCACCGTTAAAGTAGAAGTGCGCCCTCTGCGGGTTAACAAAGTTTAATATTACTCTATGTGCAACAAAAGTCATTTCACCACAGTATGATAATTTTTCCTAAGTACGGCGTGGATGATTTCCATTTCAACTTTGTTTACTGCACAATAATGGTTAGGGCTGTGCGTTTTCGGATATTTTTGGAACCGGATACCCGAAATCAGGAAAGTTCGGATACCTGGATACCCGTTTTCATTTCTGTTGAAAACATGCCTCCTTTGGTGTACAAATACATGTAAACGTTAACAAAATTGACCTTTATAATACAGAGGATACCATATTTAATTCGATCTTTATTAAAGTATAACATCTTGGTGACAAAATATTGTATTTACGGAAAGTTATTTCTGAAATAAAACCGTAAAAATTGCTACAGAAGTGTCTTTAATAACCCAATTTACAAAAAGAAAGCCCAAATGATCGCGCGCGCGCACGCTTTGCCGGTGCATCATGCACACAGCTACAGCGGCCTCACACATGACTATCATATCAGAAGACGTTGCGTGATCAGAGCGCGTGCGTATAGCAAGTTGACTTTGATGTTCATGTCAATGTCACAAAACACGTGTTGAATAATGTCATTGGTCAATCAAAGGCGATGTGGGCGGAACTAACCCGTTGTGGGAAAACAATTCATGTGCTTGCGCCTTGCCGCGCCCATGCCTTCTAAATAACGATATCCTGTACGCCATGTTGGCTTTGGATCAGAGCGCATGCGTATAGCAAGTTGACTTTAATGTTCATGTCACAAAACACGTGTTGAATAATGTCATTGGTCAAAGTCGATGTGGGCGGAACTAACCCGTTGTGGGAAACGATTCATGTGCTTGCGCCTTGCCGCGTCCCTGCCTTCTAAATAGGAAATCCCGTACGCCATGTTGGCTTTGGATTGAGGACATGATTTTGCGTACTAAAATAATATTTGATATTATTAAACTAACAAACTGCAAAAAATTAACGAATCTAAAATCAGAACTTGAATATTAATGTTTCTATCACAATGAACTTTAGTTAAATGTCAATAAACCTGTCAATAAACCTTGTTTCTTGAAAGAATGAATTTTACCAATTTGGGCACCTTTTTCTCAAAATGGGACCAAACTTGACTATTCCCTGTTGAACGTGGTATCGTGTTGATCGGTCAGTCAAGAAATGAGTCTAAAATTTAGGATGCGCACTCATCAAAAAATAACTTAACAGAACATATCGGTGTAAGTTTTGTCTACTTTTTAATTACTATTCAGCCAATTTGTCCCCTCCATCAATGTTTGACGATCCATAATTCGCAGCTCATCATAAGCAACCGCATTTCGTCCCTCATAAACGTCTTTTCAACTGATAGGAGATTAGGTGATTGTAAAAATAAGCTGCCCAATTGAAAGGATCAAACCCGCAACCAATAAATAAATACCTTTCAGTCAAATCCGACTGATTATGGATCCTACTGTTGTTTTCAAAGACAATGACCGACTTAACACCTCGCTTTTTATTTTTTTATTTTGAAACAAATTGTCACCTTGTCGACAAATGTAATACATGTACACAATTAAGAGAGCTCGGTATCGGTGGGTAAATAAATAGAAAAGTTGATGATATGCTGAGGGATGGTCGGTGGCACATCAAAATAATTACACAACAAAACCAATTTCAACACCACTTTTTTATTAGGACAACAATTAATGTGGACGTCCCCTATAATAAAATCCCCTCTATTAACACATCATGGCGCACACTCCAGGTCAGCAGTTCTTGTCCCACTAATCCAATTACTGTGAACAATAGGCAAATATTCCGTCCTGAGCAGCTAGTTTGATACTTGTTTGTAGCATGCCGCAGCCAGCTATTTGAGTCATAATGATTGGATACAATGTATCAGTTGGACAAAAGTGTGTGGAAAATGTCCGTAAAATACTACAAAGTCGTTATCTTGAATAAAATTGCTCCTAAAAGTGTAAACATTACATTGTTCAATAGTCAAAGATTTCTGTTCACACCGCTGAAATGGTAAGTCCCAATTTTAAAAAGTCGTTTACGGGTACTCGGAACCGAAAAACGGAACCGGGTAATGACAGTTTCGGTCGGGTATCCGGATACCCGGATACCCGGCAGCGATTTTTTTTCTGCAAACGAGAATTGCCATCCCGCGATATTTCAGCCAATCAGATGGCGCGTATTTTAAGATGACGTAGATGCATTAACATTATGCATATTAGATACAGGTAAACTGATCCGTGCGCGCAAACATTTACAGTACATGTACATGTACGCATGTACAATGTACTGTATGTGTATATCTGTGCGAAGCAGTAAGAACTATCGCGTAATTGAACTCAAGGGCCCTGTAATCCAAGTTCCATGTACATGTACACTGTATGTAGTTAAACGAAATAACCGTTTAGTGAGTTGAAGTAACTTAGTAGTGGTTATAAACACTTTATACAAATACATTTTAAATAATGATGCCTTTTTTCACAACAGAGTATTATTTTAAAGCAATTAGAACCATACCCTATATTCATGGTCACACAATAATACAATTATTTGGGGGATGAAAGATAATTAAAAGCAAGGACACAAACATATTGTACAAATCAGATCAACTTGTTTAATAATAAAGCATCAACCATTATATACACTGTTAATTTAAAGAAATGTTTATTATGTACATGTACAACACAGTCCCAATGAAATATGTCCCACAAGTTGCATTTTGAGATAATCAAATTTGTTACACAACTTATAGTCATTAAACTAAGGGAGGAACACATATTTATATATAATGGGATGACAAACTAGCCTCACATCATTCATAACTTATTAAATGTTTCTTTGTGAAGCCTATCTGTCTATAATTTCATTATAAGTTTTTTTTTTTTCAAAATAAATTTGTAATAAAGTTCACGACTAAACAATCTTAATGTATTTTCACTATTGCTGAAGCTTTCATGATCTAGGCTGGAGTTATGCATCAACCAATACATTATCCTAACAGAAAAGAAATATATTTTACTACAGTTCAAAGCTAAAATTACGTCTTAATTGTTAACCTGGAAACCCTGGTAAAATTTGAAAACCATGTAGTTTTTTTAAATGTTTTTCTGAAAAGTGTGAGTAGACTTTTACGGGTCAAGTCTGACTGCTAATAATTAGTTAATTCAAAGTTGATGACCAGTTGTTACAGTTGTACTTAAATTGCTATTCGCATTCATGAAAATTTGTTTTGACAATATATAGTTCATTTATAGTGTTACTTGGCCTTCCGTTTTTCTGATTCAATTGAGACAAATTTATGTTGGATGTTAGGAACCTAGAATAGATTCAGTTATTTGTGACCGGATTATTTTACTTTCTTTCTGATTATTGTTTAATTCTTATCATTTTACTTTATTGCATTTACCACTTTTGTATTGTTGCTGATTCAGTTAGATCAGTTTGCTTACACTTTTACTCTAATGAGAGGTTTTTAGAAATCATCTAGTTTCCACTAATCATTTTGTTGTAAACCTTGTTGTAAGGATGAATATTTCCGAGTTGTTTGTAAATTCATAGCTCACTGTTCAGTCACTGTGAGAAACCCTAAATTCACTGTATCATCCTGGTTACAAGATGTTAAGACCATTTAGGCTTATGCCTTCAGCTGAGTTGCAATTTTCTTAGTTTCCATATCAATTGTTAGTACTGATAGTTATACTATTGTTAAATCCACTACTGATTTTATTGATACTGTATTGCAAACGCACAGTGTGTATATTGTCTATTCAGGTCTATTCACATAATTGACATCGTCAACCAATGTATATAGTCCTGGGTGGGTTTGTTTACATTCTAAGTTTCTGGTAAAGTCATCAACTCCAGGTCTGGCTATAGGGACTTTTTTGGTAGCTCATTAGTATGTTAGGGCTCAGTAGCCAGAGATTTAAGTGTTTTTGGACTGATAGAAGAGGCTTAATGTGATTAATTAATAAATCATCCCACTTGTAGAAGAAACTTATATGCCACACAAGTAAATCCTCCATGTGTTCATTTTAGGGGTATTATCTTTAAAGTTGTTATTTGTGTACAACTTATTTAACTTAATATCTGGGTTACTCACAAAAAATCACAAGCAATTTTGTTTAACTTGAACATGGCTCATAATACCCTTACATAGGTTGTTTAGTTTTTTATAAATTTGAAATAAAAATGGGATCCTTGTCATTTGGTAAGTGGAACACACATCACGTGCTCGGCATCCTTTTTCCCATATAGGACAAATCTTCCAATATTCTGTCATCCACTTAGCAAAATATTTCACTCAGTGAAATATTCTGCTACATTTTTGCTCAAATGTATCCAATATTTGTATATTAAAATCCAAACAACATAATAAATATTCACATTGGATGCACAAACAATTTAAATAACTTTAATGATTTTACTTAAAAACAAGGCTGTGTCAAATACATGTACCATGGAATGGCTGGTAATCTGAACAAAGGGGGGTAGGCCAACAATCAGCAGGCATAGTATTTCCTGTTTTTCAGTGAGTTTTCCCTATGGAAGTACAATTTGACTTGAGACACATTCGCTCACATTAATATGGGGCACTGGCCGCCGCGATCTTGGTACAATGGAAGGTGGCTCTGTCGCGATTAGGAATCATGAATCATGAATATCGCGGGATGGCAATTCTGGTTTGTAGAAAAAAAATCGCAGCCGGCGAACCGAAGGTCATCGTTTCTGCGCATTATTCGCCATGAACGACATGAAAATTTGTACACAGATTGGACGTTGCTCTGAGAAAAGTCAGGGAAATCCTCTTTTTTTAGACATATTTCAGCATAAAACGTTTCTCCAAGAGGCGGTTAAGAAGTAACAGTGTCTGCATTTCCTTGGTTCACCCAATGAAGACAGGTAAAAAAAGGAGAAAATCCAGTGCAAACTTTACAGGTATACGAACGGGAAGAACTCTTGATCAGGACTCTATCGTAAGTGTACTGTAGATAGGGTCCTATCAGGGCTAGTCAGTACCCTATCGGAAGTGTACTTTGCACTGTAGATAGGGTCCTATCAGGGCTAGTCAGTACCCTATCGGAAGTGTATGGTGTTCTAAAAAGGACACATGCACAATGCAAGAAGAGTGTTGTCGCGTCGCACTAGAAGTGTAGTCTCGTCGCACTAGAAGTGTGTCGCGTCGCACTAGAAGTGTTGTCGCGTCGCACTAGAAGTGTGTCGCGTCGCACTAGAAGTGTTGTCGCGTCGCACTAGAAGTGTAGTTGCGTCGCACTAGAAGTGTGTCGCGTCGCACTAGAAGTGTAGTCGCGTCGCACTAGAAGTGTGTCGCGTCGCACTAGAAGTGTTGTCGCGTCGCACTAGAAGTGTTCACCATTGCAGGTTTTTTTTATCGTATGAAGAGCCGTATGTGACTAAATTTCGACTAATTAAATATATACGACTAAAATAAATGTAAATCCATATATTTACTAGAAAAACCAATTATACAAAAGCGGCAACCAGACTGGTTGGCAGCTAGCATGCATACGGTACTAAACATGAATTTTTGGATTTATATTCCTTTAAAAAAGTCCTCCACAGCCCATACATTATTGTTTTACAGACAGGTTTTGTTTATGAATTAGTGTTGTAGTTAACAAAAACGTTGCTAATCCTGTTACAAATATTTACAACCTAAACCTAGTCTCGATCCCAACTACTTACATGGAAGGTGAGAATTCTAAACCACAAGACTACCATGCCACTCGAATTTGGCGGTGAATTAAGTACAGAAGAACCTTTGTAAAATTGTATTTATAAAATAATATAAATTGTTCAGAAAAATATTGCGCAGGCCTACAGGTTTCACTCGTCCCCACCGCCCAGGGCCGTAGCGAGCGGGGTCAGGGGGTATGGGGTGTGACACCCCAATAATTGTTCTCAGTCGGCAAATCAAAAGTACTAGAGCAAGAGTTGGTCCAAAATAAATTTTAAGTCAGCAACATTTGTATGTTTTATATACTGATGCCTCTTTTCACAACAAACTTTTTTAAAGCAGAACCTTACCCTAAATTCATGGTCACACAATAATGTAATTATACGGGGGGCTAGATGACAGATAATTAAAAGCAAAAAGGACACAAACACATGATTTTATTTTTATAAAAACTGTTTTTCAATCATCAACCATTATAGGCCTACTGTTAATTTAGAGGAATATTGTGTACATGTGCAACACTGTCCCAAATAATTATGTCCCACAAAGGATTGAGATAATCAAATTTGTTACACAACTAACTGTATTAACTCTAGGCAGGAACACATTTATATATGTTATGGAATACATCAATCAATGTTTCTTTTGAAGCCTTTTTGTCTATAATTTCAGTATAACTATTTTTTCAAAATGATTTTTTAAAGTTCATGAGACAAACATTTCACATAATAAACAACCTGAATGTATTTTCACTATTGCTGAAGCTTTCATATAGGCTGGAGTTATGCATCAACAAAATATTACATTCACAGAAAAGAAATATATTTTACTAAAAAAAACTTTCTTAGTGGGTAGACATTCACAGGTCAGTAAGTCTGACCAAGTTCCAATTTTTCAGTGTAACTTTGACTTGTGTCACCATAAAATGACACAGACTCAAGGTTTGAGGAATACGTGTCTGCTATGAAAGTTTAATACATACTTAATACAAAGTTGATGACCACTTGTAACAGTCTTACTTAAAGAATTGCCAATCATGAAAAATTGTTTTGACATTTATTAATATTTCATCAGTAGTGTTACTTTCCTTCTGTTTCTGTGATTTTTGGATGTTACGAACCTAGAATAGTGACTGGATTATTTTAATTTCTGATTATTACTTAATTCCTATTATTTTACTTTATTGCATGTTCCTCAGTTAAATCAAATTGATTACACTTTTATTGTAATCTACTGAATGACAGGTTTTATAATTCATCTCGTTTCCACTGATCATTTTGTTGTAAACCTTGTAAAAAATTAACGTTTCCGAGTTATTTGTAAATTTATAGCCTACCATTGTTCAGTCACTCTGAGAATTAGAAACCCTAAATTCACTGTATTACTGGTTGCAGGTATTCCAGATGAAGACCATCTGGACTTATGCCTCCAGTTTTGCAATTTTCTTGGTTTCCATATTAATTGTGTTAGTACCGGTCGTTATATTATTAAATTCCGCACTATCGAATTCTTTGATACAAACGAACATTGTGTATATGTGACCCGCTCTGCGAAAAAGGGAGAGGGAGAGGGTGAAAAAAAAAAATTCACAACGTGATTTTTTTGTTGTTGGTTTATTGGCTTCTATTATATCAATACTTTCATAATTTATTTACAGAAATATTATTATTGATGAGTAAAGATGAAAAAACAAAAGTTTAAATTTTACACATTATGCAAATTAGCAAAAATATTTGAAAAAATACTTCAAGATGCTTGATAATTCAAATTTATATTGCACAAGCATTCCTAAAGGAGCTCAAAAGGAACATAACTGTTGCTATGGGCATTCAAGAGAGTTTCTTCTTAGCTCATTTCTTTTTCCACTTGCTGTGTTTAAAGGGCTGTATCTCTGAAGGCACTTCCGTTAATTTGTACAATATGAATATGCAAAAATCAGTATATCTCCAATATGCAAAATGCCACAGGGTTCAAACTTACACCAAATTAAAGCTTATAATGTAACCAATTCAGCTATGTATGTAACTCAATTTTTTAATTTTGTCCCATAATACCCATTTTTGTGGAGCCGGTCACATAATTATTGTCTATTCATGCCATAGTACAGTGTCACTCCTTATCATCAGCCAAGGTATGGCCTTGGGTGGGTTTGTTTACATTCTGGCAGAGACCTTTGGTCTGCCTAGGGACTTTGGTTTGGTATGGTAGCTCATTAATATGTTAGGGCTAGCCAGATATTTAAGTGTTTTGGGACTGATGGAATAAAAGCCACGAATATGTATAAAACATATCACTGGCTGAAATATCGCAGGATGGTAATTTTAGTTGGCAGAAAGAAATCGCCCACCCCGCTTGCTGCCAGTGAGGACCTGGTTGGTGGGGACGAGTGAATTTGATTTAACTGAGGAATCACCAACAATAAAAAAAAAGTGGAAAATGCAATAAAGTAAAATAATAGGAAATAAGTAATAATCAGAAATTAAAATAATCCAGTCACTATTCTAGGTTCGTAACATCCAAAAATCACAGAAACAGAAGGAAAGTAACACTACTGATGAAATATTAATAAATGTCAAAACAATTCTTCATGATTGGCAATTCTTTAATTACAACTGTTACAGCTGGTCATCAACTTTGTATTAAGTATGTATTAAACTTTCATAGCAGACACGTATTACTCAAACCTTGAGTCTGTGTCATTTTATGGTGACACAAGTCAAAGTTACACTGAAAAATTGGAACTTGGTCAGACTTACTGACCTGTGAATATCTACCTACTAAGAAAGTTTTTTTGTAGTAAAATATATTTCTTTTCTGTAAGGAAATGTATTATTTTGTTGATGCATAACTCCAGCCTATATGAAAGCTTCAGCAATAGTGAAAATAAATTCAGGTTGTTTATTATGTGAAATGTTTGTCTCATGAACTTTAAAAAATCATTTTGAAAAAATAGTTATACTGAAATTATAGACAAAAATGCTTCAAAAGAAACATTTGATGAATGACGTACCGTATTCCATAACATATTTAAATTTATGTGTTCCTGCCTAGAGTTAATACAGTTAGTTGTGTAACAAATTTGATTATCTCAAAATGCAACTTGTGGGACATAATTATTTGGGACAGTGTTGCACATGTACACAATATTGAATGGTTGATGATTGAAAACAAGTTTTTATAAAAATAAAATCATCTGTTTGTGTCCTTTTTGCTTTTAATTATCTGTCATCTAGCCCCACCCCATATAATTACATTATTGTGTGACCATGAATTTAGGGTAAGGTTCTGCTTTAAAATAGTTTGTTGTGAAAAGAGGCATCAGTATATAAAACATACAAATGTTGCTGACTTAAAATTTATTTTGGACCAACTCTTGCTCTAGTACCTTTGATTTGCCGACTGAGAACAATTATTGGGGTGTCACACCCCATACCTCCTGACCCCGCTCGCTACGGCCCTGGGCGGTGGGGGCGAGTGAACCCTGTAGGCCTGCGCAATATTTTTCTGAACAATTTATGTTATTTTATAAATACAATTTTACAAAGGTTCTTCTGTACTTAATTCACCGCCAAATTCGAGTGGCATGGTAGTCTTGTGGTTTAGAATTCTCACCTTCCATGTAAGTAGTTGGGATCGAGACTAGGTTTAGGTTGTAAATATTTGTAACAGGATTAGCAACATTTTTGTTAACTACAACACTAATTCATAAACAAAACCTTTCTGTAAAACAATAATGTATGGGCTGTGGAGGACTTTTTTAAAGGAATATAAATCCGTACGCATGCTAGCTGCCAACCAGTCTGGTTGCCGCTTTTGTATAACTGGTTTTTCTAGTAAATATATGGATTTACATTTATTTTAGTCGTATATATTTATATTAGTCGAAATTTAGTCACATACGGCTCTTCATATGAGAAAAAACTGCAATGGTGAACACTTCTAGTGCGACGCGACAACACTTAGTGCGACGCGACACTTCTAGTGCGACGCGACTACACTTCTAGTGCGACGCGACAACACTTCTGGTGCGACGCGACACACTTCTGGTGCGACGCGACTACACTTCTAGTGCGACGCGACAACACTTCTAATGCGACGCGACACACTTCTAGTGCGACGCGACAACACTTCTAGTGCGACGCCACACACTTCTAGTGCGACGCGACTACACTTCTAGTGCGACGCGACACACTTCTAGTGCGACGCGACAACACTCTTCTTGCAATGTGCATGTGTCCTTTTTAGAACACCATAAAAGTGTACTTTGCACTGTAGATAGGGTCCTATCAGGGCAAGGGCGACAGTACCATGACACTCTCGGGATTTTTTTTACTTCACTCGAGGCCGGCACCGGCGAACACTTACGATAAACACAAAAGAGGCTTTACTAGCGGGTCCCGCTAGAAAGGTATTTTTGTTTACATTAAAAGTGGTTAGCAAGTGCGTTTCCGGCCAAGGAGGAGGGGCAGGGAGAGTAGGGTTGCAAAACATGACCTTTTTGATCGGGATTATAGAGGGGGCAGGATACCAGTCTTTTCTGTTCTAAGAAACTATGATAATAACGTAAATAAATCGAGATTTTGATAATAATTAAGACACCAGCTGATGTGAAATGCTAGTTTAAATATAAAATATGACAATTTGATGATGTCTCCTCTTCCTCTTATTTAAAAGAGATATAATGTGTAATAGTTTGTACATTGGTTTCCTAGTTTGGTCCTGTTATCATTTGAATGGAATGTATGTTTTTCAGAGTGTCTATTGTTGTAAAATGCTTGCATACATTTTTCTGAACCCAACCTGAAGTTTTTTAATTGGAACATGAAAACATAATTTTTTGTAGTTAGTGTTATATTTAATTATTTATGCCTTTGGGTAAGATAGAGGCATTGTAAGAAATGAACTTTTTACCTAAAGTAACAAAATTAATATTACCTTTCAATGTAATTTACTTACGCCCTTCGCCCCTTTGGGAGCATGCCATCGACAACAGCTCTCCAACTTGCTCTATTTTCAGCCATCCTCTCTGCTTCTCAGCAGGTGGTGGCTGGTGCGAAATTATGGTTAGTCACATCACGTTACATTTGTGATTTATTGGGCCCACTGTTAATGCCATAATTTCCTTACTGATATAAATCAATCATCAGTTGTTGTTTTTTACAGAAGTTGCATTATACCTAGACCGAAAAATTCCAGAACGAAAAATGCAGCATAGTCTTCAATGGCTTAGAAATCTAATTTAAAAAAAAGTTTCTGAATAATTAATTCACTGACAAGTTCGAGTGACATTGTAGTTTAGTGGTTAGAACGCTCACTTTCCATGTAGATGGTACAGGGAACGAGACTAGGTTTTGTCAATATTTTTATTAATTATATTATTAATTTTGGTATTCTACAAAATAAATTCAGGAGCAAAGGTTTTTTAAAGGAAAATCAAGTCTCCGAATGAATTTTTAGAACACAAATACGCACTGTACATACAGCAAGTATATACAGTGTATTATATGTATGGATCCGTAGGCTGTGCATGCACTGTGTGCATTGTGCGCAATTGTTCGCAATCGGATAGCTAAGAAGGGCAAAATTATACGGCCAAACCACCAGTTCCGACAAGAAAACAATTAAGAGATCAACAAGAAAACTAACGTCTATGAATCAAGACTACATGCAAAACAGAGTATGAGCGACATGAGCACCACTTTAACGGACTAATAAACCAAATATGCTGGAAAGGAAGGATCATGGTTTTTTCATTGTCAATTAAACATTTTGTGCAAGCATACATGTATGACAACTGATGAAAAACCGAAAACCGGTTTTACAATGATTAAAATATTTATAATTATTAAAGTCTGATTGATTTAAACCCCTCACATTTTGCTCAGCATATAGGGGGTTAGGAGGAGTTGACGTTCAGGTGTGTTTACCTTGTTGTGTGTTTTTTATACAGGTTTAAAGTCAAACCTGCGCAAACCTATACTGGCAAACGCAGTTTTATAATTTACAAAACGGCGTTTTCATGAAAAGATAATAATAGGTCAGAACGTTATAGGCCAGTCATCAAATATTTGTCATGAGTGACAACCTTTATTAAACCAGTTTGCCATTAGTAACTTCTGTAAGAACCTTGAAATTTGTCAAGGTCTGGTTGAGGCAATTTTGTAAAATATAATTGAAAACAGTAATTTTGTGCATTTTTCTTTTAAAAAGGAATCGCAATTAAGACGATGGACGGAAATACGACTACATACCATTATGATTTGATAGAGGGAGACATACAACGCACAGATGGCATTGTTGAGAATATGGACAATGAGAAGGCTCTAAATGGTGGCAGCGGTGGGATAAGTAGTGATCCCACTACATGGGGAACCAGACAAATCTTCAAGAATCTTCTGATCATTTGTCTCGCATTCATGAGCCTCTTCACGGCCTTTAGCAGCCTGTCCAACCTCCAAAGCAGTATAAACAGCGAAGCTGGTCTAGGAGTTACATCGTTGAGCATTATTTATGGAACTGTAGTTGTGTCTTCCATACTGATTCCGTCCATCACAATTCGCTACTTGGGCATGACAAGAACACTGTCGTTTGCTATGTTATGTTACTCGATCTACATTGCCGCCAATTTTTATTTCGACTGGGGTACCATTATTCCTACATCAGTACTACTTGGTCTGGCTGCAGCCCCCCTTTGGACTTCAGGTACAATTTATTTGACGAAAATCGGACGACGGTATGCTGAGATCTCAGGAAATACGGAAGCTGTGATAATCAGTCGCTACTTTGGGATATTTATCTCTTTCTATAAGGCCAGTAACGTTTTTGGGGGTCTGATTTCTTCGGTGGTTCTTCAACTGGGTACGTCCGAAGAACTTTCAGCAGAATTTGTCTGCGGTGCCCACGATTGCCCAGGTAAAAGGCCATTTAAAAAAAAAAAAATTTAATAGATTTTTAGAATGTTTTCTTTTACTTTTATACATATATTTTATTATTACCAAAGTTTTAATTAGTTTTTCGATAAGTACGCCCTCACCGTCTTCACGGCATTCCCACCATGCAGGATCAGCAGATCCGAATGTGACAGGTTACTATAATCCACCAGAAAAGAGTACTATCTACATTCTACTGAGCATATATCTAAGCTGTGGTTTGGCTGCTGCACTCATTGTTGCAGTGTTCCTTGACGGGTGAGGTTGTAATACAAATATTGTTTCTTTTTATACCGTGATAAATCGTCGGGTCAGCGCAATTCCATTATGCCAAGATAATTGAATTTGAAAGTTTAAACTTCTCCTCAAACTTAAGATTCAAACTAAATTATTTGAATTTATGTTATTTAACAATGGGAATACCCAAATTTAACATATAGCACTCAAGACCCATTATCTTGTACTAAATTATGTAATCACATTTTTAAGACCTTATCATTTTCACATTGCGCGTATAAGCCCTATAAAGTCCTTTCTGCTTTGACCCGACGAATTAATGTAACTACAGTTGAAAGTGAAGTTATAGCCTGTTCCATATGTAATCCCAATATGGGCGTAAATCCTTGTGGGTATTTATTATTGGGAGATGGGGGTATATAATATACACCCCTTTGGTTTTTTGTATATCATCCATTTGTTTTTTCAGTAGGAGATGGTCCATAAGGGCGGCCGTCACACCCTGTTTGGGTCCAGTCAAATTAATAAGTTGAACCAGAAGTCTGTTACCTTCGTAATAGACTTCCACTTGAACAAACTTGTAGTATACCAATATTTTGATTGCCTCGGAGTTCAGTAGGAACAACTTATCATGGACTGTTCTATTTTACGAGGCGACATTTTCCCAAAGTCATTTCAAAATTGCCCCAAAAGTCGGTCCAAAATGCAATGAAAACGCATTTGCTTTATTTTCTACATATTAATTTAGACTCCAAATCAGCGATAGTACTTTGACGGAGAATCCCCTGCAACTGTGTCTGTCCACCCTGCGTCTGTTCAAAGACTACAGGATGTTGCTGATTGTTCCATTGTCGACCTACTTTGGGCTTCAACAAGGTTTTATCACTGGAGATTTCACGAGGGTGAGATACATTGGCGTAAATCGGGGTGGGAGATGGGGCACCTCCACATTGTGTCCAGGTCAAATGATCCGCAAGGCGCAGATCTTATGTAACTAAAGTTTCGGGGAGCCAAATACTTGAGGAGCGGAATCGCAAAGCCATTCACGGCAGAGGGCCCTGAAATCTTGTTGGATTTTAGGCGCTCCCTGATGCTATATCAGCGTCTTCAGGACCAAGTTGCGTATGAAGTCTTCTAAACCCATGAGACGAGGATATTTTATTGAATTATTAATGTTTATATTATTTTACTATAATTATTTATTTTAATTTATTGTATTTATTGTATTTTTTTTGGGGGGGGGGGTGGCTTTGGAAAACGATTGGGGGCGGGCCCCTTTTGGTTCCCCTATAGAACATCCTAGATCCGTCCTAGATGTATCCGGTTTCTGATCTCCGTGCGCATCGCTTCAGACCCGCGCGTAGGCATTTTTAGTTTTCTTCTTTTGTTGTTGGCCTTATACTGGTTTAACCTGTTTTTGCTTCAGTCTTACGTCACGTGCACTGTTGGCGTCGGGTGGGTCGGTTAGGTCACGATGTGCTTGCAGCTTTCGTGTGCTGTGTGTTCCGTCTTTACTGGTCATCTGGTCAAACATGTCGGAAGAGTTTTCCTGTTCACCTTTGCTGCTGTGATGCAATTGGCTTTGGTGTTGTCGCTACTGTTTTTGGAGGCGACTGAAGATAAGCTGGGACTACTTTTCGTGATCGGTACATGCTGGGGTGTAGCCGATGCTATCTGGTTGACACAGCTGCGCGGTGAGTGTGCTCGTCGATGTTCCTGTTTTTTGTTCATTATTACATGATCCATCGCCACAAGAGGGTCCCAGCTAACATGCATACGTTGGGCCGACGTCGGTGAACGTCGGATAAGTCGGCGTCAAACAACGGACGTTGTACGGACGTCGTGAAGGTCGGAGTCACTTTGTAAACGTTGTACGGACGTTGGCAAACAGTATGAAGTACAACAGGTCGATTTTCAACGTTGGCACAACGTAGTTATAATACGGACAACGTAGCGTCGGCGTACTAAGGTTGTGCCAACGTCGGGAAATGTTGTGCAGTATACAAGGTCGATTTTCAACCTTGGCACAACGTAAGTATTATGTGGGCATTGTAACGTCGGCGTTTTAAGGTTGTGCCAACGTCGGTAAATATTGTACAGTATAACAGGTCATTTTTCAACGTTGGCACAACGTAGTTATATAAATGTGGGCAACGTAACGTCGGCGTCCTAAGGTTTTGTCAACGTCGGCAAATGTTGTGCAGTATACAAGGTCGATTTTCAACGTTGGCACAACGTAGTTAAAATGTGTACAACCTAACTACGGTGCATCATACGTTGTGCCGACGTCAAAATTCAATGGTGTTTTAATTTCCGAAGAGGCAGGGCATTGTACACTTAAAAAAAAATCGTAATATTACGGCGAAAAGTGTGTAAATTCCACGGTGAATTACCGTATCATCCCTTTTTCAGTGTTTTACGGCCGAAACCCGTATTACGGCCGCTCCCATTGCACTCTGGGATATATCCAATACGTAAATCATCTGACCTTAATTTGACCTAGCTTTGTGCTCAAATCATTTCCAAGGTTTAAATATGTGAAAATGGGTCATTTTAAGCCATTTTCAAATATTTACTCTTAACTTTATGTTAAAAAGGTAAGATTTTGGTTTTCTCTTCTATTTTGATGTAAAAAAAAAGTACATTCAAAATTTCAAATATTGAAATATAGCTTATAATTGCATGACACCATGATTTGAAAAGAGATTTGAAAAGACAGTATATGAAGGATACATTTTCTAAACATTAATAACTGGAGAGGAGTCGTTGAAAAAGGAACCAGACTATGCGTACGTGTAGGTAAGTGAAAGACTTTGTGTAAAATATACAATTGCATCGATTAACCCCAATTAATATCTACAGAACTATCCCATAGTAAATGCAGCATCCCGTGGACGTTTCAATCTTAACTGCTTAAATACCGTAAATAATACGTTAACCGTAGATTCTTTCCAGTTATGAAAATACGGTACCCGTGAATATATGGAAATATTTAAAACCCGCTGCACTACGTTTGACCGCTACGTTGTGGCGTGGTTGACCCGTCGTCGGTACAACGTTGGCCTAACGTCTTGTACGTTGGCCCGATGGAGAAAATAAACGTCAAGGCGACGTCAACTGCCGATGTTGGGCCAATCATCAAATATTATGTTGTCCCAACGTGTTACTAATACGTCATACGAACGTTGGACGTGCAGATGTTGGCCCAACAAATGCCGACGTTGTGGCAGGGTTGGACCGACGTCGACCCAACGTTGGCCCGATGGAAAAATTAACGTCAATGCGACGTCAACTGCCGACGTTGGGTCGACGTGAAAATTCTTACGTTGGCCAAACGTTGGCCCAACGTATGCATGTTAGCTGGGGTGCTTTTGCCAGACGAACTGCTATCACACACGAACCCGCGCTGTCCGCACCGTGCATGAGCTATTGAGAGCGCGTGTGTTCTAGTTCAATGTTGATCGATAGGGCAACCATAGCACGTCGCGTTTGGCGTATTTTGCAATTGATGGCGTACGCGCGGAATATCTCTAGCGATCATTGGCTGGCAGAAGTATGTGCGCGCGAAGTAGCGTAACCACACTGAAATGAACAAGTGTGTAAAATTACTTATGTTTGTTAGTCTATTGTTGTATATGTAAATTGATCTCATTATTTTAGTTGTAACTTTCTAACAGTGTTCTACTGTGTACTCTTCTCCGATAAGCAAGAGGCTGCATTTTCCAACTTGATTCTTTGGGAGTCCGTTGGTTACACCATCTCTTTCGCCTACAGTAACCTCCTCTGCGTGTGGGTCAAGCTGGCTGTACTCGCCGCTGTTCTAGTCATCGGAATCGGGTGTTACTACATCATAGAGATAACGCGTCTTGTTTGTGATCAAAAAGATGAGACAAAAAATATGCATGAAATAGTGATGACTGTAGAATGTGAACAATCTGAGGTTTTCTGATTTAGTTGAAACTGCATATCACCAGACATAAATTATGATCACTTTTCCTGGCCAGATTCAAAATGTGTATTTTAATTTAGATTAATTTAGATTAATAACCAGAAGTGTATTACCTACATAAAGTGTGCCACTCGTTTACTAACCTTGTCCACGGCATACCGTTGCGCTCCAAGAACAATGGATTTGACCCATTCATGGCATATTGTTCCACAGACTGACATGCAAGGTCTCAAAAAGAAGTAGCGTATTCTGGGAGACTTACCCAGCGTGTGAGAGAACTGTGGGTCTTTTTGTTTCACCCAAGATCGCGAATCAGGATCGCATGATATCGCACAGTGCGAAAACAAACGGAAAAAACACCCAGGCTTGATAGGGTTAAGATCATTTGAGAGCAATGAAAATTTAATTTGGCCTTCAAATAAATCGTTTCAACAAGTTTTTAAGATTCTACTGCCGAGTTTCAGCAGCTTTATATAGGTAAAAAAATTCAGCAATTTATGATTTTACTTTAAAAAATTGTTTTTCTGTATTAGCAATTTTTGTTTAAATCCTGGACGTCACCGTAGTGCACGAAGGTGAAAGTCCAACCTGGGCTTGGTTGTATAGTTCTAGGAACTAGCTTCACGCGTCAAGCGCCTCATCCCACAATGCCTTACGGCAGGCCAGGCAGGGTACACTGTAAAAAAACAAAAAACTAAATGTAAATTTACAGGAAATGCAGGCAACTCTATTTCCAACAATTTGCTGTATTACAATTTTACATAACAAGTGTGTTAAACTGATTTACACAATTTCTGTAAACGCTTAATATTTGTTTGGACATATTCTTTGTGGGCCGAAAAAGAGAATCAGAATGGGTAAAACAAACAAATATGGAAGCGTACTGCAGTTTCATTATTAAGCGTTTACATAAGTTTAACACACATGTTATTTAAAATTGAAATACAGCAAATTGTTGGAAATAGAGTTGCCTACATTTTGCTGTAAATTTACTTTTTTTTTTTTTTTACAGTGCAGCATAAAATGTAACCGTGTGCGCATTTGGAATACAATGCCGTGGTATCATTGAATCAACAATCTAACACCATCATCATCCTCTTAATCGTAATTGATGTATAATCTGTATCTTATGCAATTTGAAGTTTTAATAAGGGAATACATGGGCGGATCCAGAACATTTTTAGGGGGGGGGGGCTGAGAATCAAAAACAATTATTTTTCAGTACTTAAGCCTGTGCCGGTTACACGGTTACACGGTTAACCGACCGTTTATCCGGTTACACGTTTACGATTTTTCGGTTCAGTTAATCGTAAAATAAAGTCAATTCAGAAGGTTCTGCGGTTGAAGCTATTTTCCTGTAAATTGCGATCTCGCTGTCGCTGATAACAAACTTGTTTTCTTTTCTTTTTTGTGATACATTTTCCAATCGGCAGGGCTTGTTGCTTATTATAGTTACAGTCTCAGTTAATCTGTGTTATCATGTACCGTAATTTCCGGAATATAAGCCGCGGCTTATACGTTGATTTTGACACGGTAAAAGTTGCCTGCGGCTTATACGCGGTGCGGCTTATACGCCGAGGTATGAATCTTGAAGAACAAAACACAATGCACAATTAAGCAAAAATCGTTGGTAAACAGACAGAAACAGAAACCTAAAAACCTTTATTGTTCGTAGCGAAAATGGTCTGGTCATTGTCAGTTTTAGTGAGCGGACCTCGATACACACAGATTTATTCAAAACTTCTGAAAAAAACGTTGCAACGTTTAGCGCCAGCGACATCACAATCCACTACGTAGATCGTAGTCTATGCCATGCGTGTACCAGAGAGCCAATGGGAAAATTCGTTATATCGTAGTCTATGGAAGGAGCCAATACGAAAATTCGTTACGCGTGGCAGGCGATGAGTCATCGTTTCGTTGGTTGCCGTTGTAGTGATTACATGTACGTTGTGCAGAAAGCAGGCAACCAGCGGGACTACGTTCGACATTCCCGAATGCCGTAAATAGTGATACGGGAACGGAACAGCAAAATAAAAATGGTGCAGAAATTTCGAGATAAATACTCGAGATAAACTCGAGATAAACACATGTCTTAAATATGAAATAATAACACGAACACACGACTAAAAAGGTTGTGTTTATGTTATTTTTAAGTTGTTTTTTTCATTTGATACTTTTAACTTGAGAAAATCAGTTGATTTTTATTAAATTCTGTATGGCATACATTGATTATATTCCTTTCAAAATGTTTCGATCACCATGAGTATCGTACTATTGTGCGCGCCGGTTCGTAGAACAACCTATTTTTTAATCAACAATTTTTGACTGAGAGACGGACGGTTACACGTGTAACCGACCGTTTCAGAAACGGTTACACGTTTACAAAAATAACCGTAAACGCACAGGCTTACTACAAAGGGTGCCACCACTTCCTATGCGCAACGGTTAGTACAGTTCTAAGTAGGCAGGGAATGGGAGTGCGTTCTCCGCTCCCCTCCCCCTCTCTCTCTCTCTTTTTCTCTCCCTTTTTTTAATTTTTTTAAAAACGATTTTAGGGGGGCTACAGCCCCCTTAGCCCCCCCCCCCCTGGATCCGCCAATGGAATATAAGTTTGTCGTGCGGTCTTTACCACAGGTAAATGACCGGTTTTGGGCGTGGTCACGGGCAATAAGAACCGAGCAAATGGCCTGTGTCGATTTCGTTTTCAAAATGTAACAAATGTAACTTTTGTTGAATAAAGACAAACGGGAAATCCAAGTACATGAGTCAGCGCGTGATGCCTAACAATCTTCTTCACTCTGATTTGGCACATACGCGCTGCTCTTATTTTGATAAGTCATGTCTTTACCATCCGTTAATACACCCCACATAATTACGTTTTGACCGTCTAAACTTTCTTGGATATTTATGAATATAATTATTATAAAGTTTCAATAAATTAAAATGATATTAATTATAGTTGTTTTGGGGTAAAAGTTTCTTAATTACAATTTTTTTAAAATAGAAATCATGACATACAAATGATTTCTTTGTATCAACTTTTATTTGCTGTAATCGCATTAATTCTCATCATTCAAGTTTGGGATTCTTGTCTGGTGATGTGCAGTGTAATGTTATTTGCCCATATTGGTTCTCCTTTTAAACCCTCCCGAATCATTCAGTAACCACGATGCATTTTGAAGGATTGAGGGACCCTCATGCACCATGTGCCCATAGGCGTACGGGCGAAATTTTGTAGGGGGGGCTGAACATAAATTGCCCGAATGAGATGACGTCATTTCGATGACGTCATAATCATCTCGCGATATTACTATTAAATATGAAGCCCCCTGAAGAACACGGATTGCCATTGTTATTCCTGAGCGATACATATGTTAGGGAACGAGAAACAGTTATCTTTGGTAGAGCAGTGCTCTAAGAGCAGGGAAACTGGCAACTTTATCAATTGACAATTCACAATTGTACATTATTTACAAAAAATATTACTGTTTTAAAGACAATTTCTCGATTTCACTCATTTCCGACCCAACCAAGGCTATCGCATCAACCATGGGCTCCTTCTCAAACGTGTCTTTCTCCAGGGCTATCTGATTTGACTCGGGGACGGCCAAACCATCGGCGTGAGTCGCATGACTGCCGGTCCGTTCGGGCTCTCCAACGGTTGTGACCAGGTCAGCGTGTTTGTGTGCTGCACCACTTTCAGTTTCAGCACTTTGGACGAAGAAACGGCTTATTTTTGCCTGGGTTGAATCTGATGAATCCGGTACTGGATGACATTTTACTTTTCTACCATTGTGAACTACCCGAAAATGTCTCTCTTTATAGTCACTGTCAAATTCCTTCTCGCATTCCTCGCATTTAACACGGTGTCGATAAGATCGTTTACGAGACTTTGACGGTAACATAATTAGTATTGACGAATGACGGTTAAATCACCAGCAGTTGAAGTCGTTCAAGTCGAAGAAATCAGAAAGAGAAATGTAATACAACGTCGTGAGCCAAGCATGTCTCAGAGGTGTTAGGGTCATGAGTCTGGCTTTTCCCGTTGTAACCAATCAGATTTTGAGATTTAATTGTAAACCTCACCGCATGAAACCACAGACAGACTAAGACTAACCGGCTATCGGGCTATATGACGGTAATTTCTGTCATCACTCTCTGATATGACAATAATTTCTGTCATCACGTCTCTGATATATTCAATAGCGCCATGGTGGTATGTAGGCTTGTGTTAATTGAGAAAATGACGAACAAATTGGCCACAGATCCGCGGTTAATCTGCCACGCTAAAACTGACAGACAATACCATTTTTGCCCGAATGATTTTGCCCGAATGGCAATACCATTTTTGCCCGAATGGCTTAACTTTCATTGGGCTGGGGGGCTGCAGCCCCCCCCCCCAGCCCGCCCCCCCAGCCCCCCCCCAACATTTGACATTTGACCCCCGCCCTCTACGATGTAGTAAAGCCTTTACATTCGATAATGTTGTGCACACACGGTACAGTGTGTGCAGCACAAATGAAACATAAGTTTGACACATGTTGAGGTAAGTTGGCTCATGGAGGCTTGACTTTCCTTGTCAGTTTTACCACAAGTAAATATAGATCTACAAGAAAATGTGGTCAGTATGAGTATATCAGCTAGTTTATTGGGGTAAAACTAAGGACAATTCATTTGTTTTATGTGTATATGCATGGATGAAGAAAATTGGTCTATGCATTCGCTATTAATCGCCCACCCACACACAAACATTCTCAAATATGCATGTGGAGACCTCTATTGTTCTTTCCTTTGTCCCTGTACTTAACAATTTCTCATTATTCTCATTAAATTTTCTTGTGGAACACGGAGACCTTTAGAATTACCATGTGGAGACCAATTGTTCTTGCCTATGCCTTTTAACGGTTATATGACTCCACAAGGTAGCGATGATAGAAACACACACACAGACACACGCAGAGCTGGGAGAGCTCTTTATATGGCCCAAATATGCTAGGTAATTAAGTAAACAATGACATGTGCCATCCCTGGGTGCCCCCACTCATCCCTGTGAGTAACAATTGCTTGCAAAAAGTGCCGTTATGCAGTTATGAACATCCTGGTGCCCCAAGTGCTTCCGACTGAACCAACTCCGACTACGTTGCTGCAAATATGACACAAACCGGAGAGAATCAGTGGAAGTGATTAGATATATACAACAACAAAACAATATAATGGAGATCAACGGATAGACCTTACATAGACTTTTATCACGGCACTGGAGTGTCGCGGCCGAGCGGTCTAGCTTACCGGACTCAAGTTCTGGTGTTAGCAGCAGAATGGTTCGAATCCCGGCCGTGACACTTGTGTCCTTGAGCAAGACACTTAACCATAATTGCTTCTCTCCACCCAGGGGTTAAATGGGTACCTGTGAGGGCAGAGTTGGTTGATTAGCCCTATATGCGCTGTAATGGCAGCAATTGAGCTGTATACTCCCCAGGGAGCTGAGATGGTTTCAGGGATGATTTATGAGCCTTATGAGCAGGGGTAATAATATGCGCCTTGAGCACCACTCAGTTGGTGGATACGTGCGCTATATAAGTCCACACATTATTATTATTATTATTATTATTACTGCCATCTTGTTTTTTTCAATACAAATCCACGTAACCAAACAAAAAATAAACTGGTTCCTTTTCATGCATTGAGAGTTGGCCCTGTAATCTTACTTGCGTATGCAGGGAACCTGACAGAGATGGCAGCATGATCGATTAGGTCACAAACTGAAGGGCGCCCTCGTTCAGAGGTGAAAAGGTCACTCATTGGTTCACCGCGTGTTGCTTGTATGCGCACTCAAAGGCGTGGCACACGTACACACGAACATGAAAACGAACCAATGAGTGATATCTTGCTTATGACTATGAGCGAAGTTATTTAGCTGTAACCTAATCGCTCATTAAAGTAGTCGCTCAGTACCGTCCGATATAATGGCTTTTTGTAAACAACATTGACAATTATAATAACTAGTCTATTCAAGGTATAAGAACGTAATGGTCATTCTCCGGCTGCCTACCATCCTACCATGAACGTAAACGAGCTTGCTTGGCTCAGCTTAATGGCCCATTTATTTGATTGTTCAGTATTGGTATTATGGATACCGCTATTTCCTATATGACATGTAGTAGCAATGAGGCATGTAGGCCTAATACCATTAGTGTAATGTAACTATATTTCATATATATATTATAAGAACCACGAAATGAATGAGTACTCTTTCCTGTATTCCATGTTAGAAAGAATTCAACAAATCTGAATGCATTTCCAATATTTACTTATTGAAACCTGATTCAAATAGAAAGGAAGTGTACTCGAAGAAAGGGTTTTGTCAACACTGCCAATGGTGTACATTCCCTATAAATAAAGAAAATACTGCAGAAAAATAAAACATTTTTGTACCTGTGTAAAATTCATCGGATGAGTGTCGGCATGGGGCAGACAAAATACTGCCATTGTATCCAACCTTTTTACAGCAAAACAATGTCAATTACCTTGGATTTCAATGGTCCTCCAACTGCTTTCTGTTAAGGTGCTTCTCATTCATCCAACTCAGCATATCACAGAGCTTAAATTACCAAGTGAAGACCAAGGTTGAATAAATGTGGAAGAAAAGGACACTGTCTATTTCGTATTGGAATGGGCATTGTCCCTAATTGAGCTTCACCAGTGCAATACTAAATTAAAGGACTGTTCACCTAAAACAAATTGAAGACGATCAGAGCATACTGATCGAAACCAGCGACGTACCCCCCACAAATTTCCAGTGCCCACAGGTGGCCCCCACGAAAAATCCAGATAGTGCCCCAAAAAAAGAAAAGAAAAAGAAAAGGGAAAAAACCCATACCCCTGGCCCCCACTGAAAAGCAGTGCCCCCCCCCCCTGTGCCTGTGTTAATTTCAGAACTAATTACTACTCAATAGAGAATTTCACATGGTGTCACCGCAATTAGTCTTACTTATCCTCTTCACCATGCAAAGCTATAAGTTGTACCTAAAATACACAATACTGATCTACTGCAATACAATTACAATATATATATATATATATATATATATATATATATATATATATATATATATATATATATATATATATATATATATATATATATATATATATATATATATATATATATATGAGGTAACATGTTTAGATATAGAGCTAAGAAATTACTGTAGCCTTTTTTCACTCACAGAAAGATGATTCGTACTTTGTTATGGGGGACACGTACTCTGTTACTTACTAGAGCTGGAAGTCAGTGATCAAAATTTGTTGGAATTAATTTTTTTTATTTACAGTGACCATCCCTGAGCAATCATGCCTACACCCAGAACAATTTGAGGAATTTTCAGCGTTCATGAAATTAACAAAATAATATCCATGTTTGGGAACATTTAGGAAACTGGAATTTTAAGGGGAGGACACAAAAATAATATCAAAGAAATGGGACCATCTTCACCATGATTATATCGAATTGTTACTTCAGGTACTTTTAGAGACACTTCAGATAATGTTCAATCAACTGCAAATACACCGTCTCAATGGTGTCACCAAACCAACTGATGAGATTAGATTACATTGCATTTCTTGTCTACGTTAAACATAGAAATCCAACTTAATTCCACTGTCAATACAGACATGTAAGAACGGCAATACAATATATACGCAGTATAAAATACAACAACCATCCTATAATCCACCATATGAAATAACATCTAACTGACTATTGAAGTACACAATACAGAGAATTAAACAAAAAACTAAAACAAAAACAAAACAAAAAACAAGAAAACAAAAGCAGACTTTAAGTTACCCCCCCCCTTGGCAGTAGCATAAAACATAACATATATATATATATATATATATATATATGTATATATATATATATGTATATATATGTATATATATGTGTATATATATGTGTCGTGGTGTTTATAACTTTTCTAAGTTAATGGATTTGACACTTTTAAGCTTAATGAGTTCATGTTAAACAAAAAATACAGGGAGATATACCACTTAATGAACACCAACATACAATTATTTTCAACCAAAATAGGTTTGTCATGCACGGGTTTTGTAAATTCTTCGATAATAAATTGGATTGCTGCATCTTCAAGATTAATTTGTTTTAAATGCAGCCCTAAAATGACAAATTTTCTATATTCCTAAAAACATGGTAAACGTGACTTACCTTCACATGATTGTTTCTCTTGTCAGTTATTACATCAACAACGTTAGAAAAATCTCTAACTAAACTGCACCTCCCTTGAGGGTGGTGGATCCTGCACTCTTTCTTGCCTTGTTTCGTAAACGAAGTGACATGTACGTAAACTAAATTATTTTCTTGGACAAACCACCAGGCTCTGTTGTTAGGCATGGTTGAATCAAGAAAACAGTTATTAAATAACGTGACAATAGTCAAAGTAATCCGTTGATGTATTTTGTGTTGTCGTTGACTAATTGTATATAGAGATCAACAGAGAGCTTAATATAGCTTTAAGTAGGTATCATATCATGGTCAGACTAGTCCTCCGTAAAGCGGAACCACCAAGTGGTGAAGCATTGCCAGTTGTAACTGTCTTGACCCATGCCTTGGCCAAAGGAACACCCAAAAGCAAAGCCCCTGAACAAACTTGGTCGTAAATCAATTAGACGATGCTAAAACGTTGACAGCACTCGTATACAAGTTCCGGACAATCCAGCCACTCTGTCTAGTGGAAAGTAATAAAACTCAGTTGTGGCCTCAAATTAACTGTTCCCCCATAAGACATGCAGACAAGATTACTGACAAGGACACTGAAGTAAATGTTGTTACTGAGTGCTGTCACACTTTCGTTATGTTATGTTTTATGCTACTGCCAAGGGGGGGGGGGGGGTAACTTAAAGTCTGCTTTTGTTTTCTTGTTTTTTGTTTTGTTTTTGTTTTAGTTTTTTGTTTAATTCTCTGTATTGTGTACTTCAATAGTCAGTTAGATGTTATTTCATATGGTGGATTATAGGATGGTTGTTGTATTTTATACTGCGTATATATTGTATTGCCGTTCTTACATGTCTGTATTGACAGTGGAATTAAGTTGGATTTCTATGTTTAACGTAGACAAGAAATGCAATGTAATCTAATCTCATCAGTTGGTTTGGTGACACCATTGAGACGGTGTATTTGCAGTTGATTGAACATTATCTGAAGTGTCTCTAAAAGTACTTGAAGTAACAATTCGATATAATCATGGTGAAGATGGTCCCATTTCTTTGATATTATTTTTGTGTCCTCCCCTTAAAATTCCAGTTTCCTAAATGTTCCCAAACATGGATATTATTTTGTTAATTTCATGAACGCTGAAAATTCCTCAAATTGTTCTGGGTGTAGGCATGATTGCTCAGGGATGGTCACTGTAAATAAAAAAAATTAATTCCAACAAATTTTGATCACTGACTTCCAGCTCTAGTAAGTAACAGAGTACGTGTCCCCCATAACAAAGTACGAATCATCTTTCTGTGAGTGAAAAAAGGCTACAGTAATTTCTTAGCTCTATATCTATATATATATCATATATATATATATATATATATATATATATATATATATCTATATATATATATATATCTATATATATATCTATATATATATCTATATATATATCTATATCTATATATATATCTATATATATATATATCTATATATATATATATATATAATTGTATTGCAGTAGATCAGTATTGTGTATTTTAGGTACAACTTATAGCTTTGCATGGTGAAGAGGATAAGTAAGACTAATTGCGGTGACACCATGTGAAATTCTCTATTGAGTAGTAATTAGTTCTGAAATTAACACAGGCACAGGGGGGGGGGCACTGCTTTTCAGTGGGGGCCCGGGTATGGGTTTTTCCTTTTTCTTTTCTTTTTTTGGGGCACTATCTGGATTTTTCGTGGGGGCCACCTGTGGGCACTGGAAATTTGTGGGGGGTACGTCGCTGGTTTCGATCAGTATGCTCTGATCGTCTTCAATTTGTTTTAGGTGAACAGTCCTTTAATTTAGTATTGCACTGGTGAAGCTCAATTAGGGACAATGCCCATTCCAATACGAAATAGACAGTGTCCTTTTCTTCCACATTTATTCAACCTTGGTCTTCACTTGGTAATTTAAGCTCTGTGATATGCTGAGTTGGATGAATGAGAAGCACCTTAACAGAAAGCAGTTGGAGGACCATTGAAATCCAAGGTAATTGACATTGTTTTGCTGTAAAAAGGTTGGATACAATGGCAGTATTTTGTCTGCCCCATGCCGACACTCATCCGATGAATTTTACACAGGTACAAAAATGTTTTATTTTTCTGCAGTATTTTCTTTATTTATAGGGAATGTACACCATTGGCAGTGTTGACAAAACCCTTTCTTCGAGTACACTTCCTTTCTATTTGAATCAGGTTTCAATAAGTAAATATTGGAAATGCATTCAGATTTGTTGAATTCTTTCTAACATGGAATACAGGAAAGAGTACTCATTCATTTCGTGGTTCTTATAATATATATATGAAATATAGTTACATTACACTAATGGTATTAGGCCTACATGCCTCATTGCTACTACATGTCATATAGGAAATAGCGGTATCCATAATACCAATACTGAACAATCAAATAAATGGGCCATTAAGCTGAGCCAAGCAAGCTCGTTTACGTTCATGGTAGGATGGTAGGCAGCCGGAGAATGACCATTACGTTCTTATACCTTGAATAGACTAGTTATTATAATTGTCAATGTTGTTTACAAAAAGCCATTATATCGGACGGTACTGAGCGACTACTTTAATGAGCGATTAGGTTACAGCTAAATAACTTCGCTCATAGTCATAAGCAAGATATCACTCATTGGTTCGTTTTCATGTTCGTGTGTACGTACCACGCCTTTGAGTGCGCATACAAGCAACACGCGGTGAACCAATGAGTGACCTTTTCACCTCTGAACGAGGGCGCCCTTCAGTTTGTGACCTAATCGATCATGCTGCCATCTCTGTCAGGTTCCTGCATACGCAAGTAAGATTACAGGCCAACTCTCAATGCATGAAAAGGAACCAGTTTATTTTTGTTTGGTTACGTGGATTTGTATTGAAAAACAAGATGGCAGTAATAATAATAATAATAATGTGTGGACTTATATAGCGCACGTATCCACCAACTGAGTGGTGCTCAAGGCATATTATTACCCCTGCTCATAAGGCTCATAAATCATCCCTGAAACCATCTCAGCTCCTGGGAGTATACAGCTCAATTGCTGCCATTACAGCGCATATAGGGCTAATCAACCAACTCTGCCCTCACAGGTACCCATTTAACCCCTGGGTGGAGAGAAGCAATTATGGTTAAGTGTCTTGCTCAAGGACACAAGTGTCACGGCCGGGATTCGAACCATTCTGCTGCTAACACCAGAACTTGAGTCCGGTAAGCTAGACCGCTCGGCCGCGACACTCCAGTGCCGTGATAAAAGTCTATGTAAGGTCTATCCGTTGATCTCCATTATATTGTTTTGTTGTTGTATATATCTAATCACTTCCACTGATTCTCTCCGGTTTGTGTCATATTTGCAGCAACGTAGTCGGAGTTGGTTCAGTCGGAAGCACTTGGGGCACCAGGATGTTCATAACTGCATAACGGCACTTTTGCAAGCAATTGTTACTCACAGGGATGAGTGGGGGCACCCAGGGATGGCACATGTCATTGTTTACTTAATTACCTAGCATATTTGGGCCATATAAAGAGCTCTCCCAGCTCTGCGTGTGTCTGTGTGTGTGTTTCTATCATCGCTACCTTGTGGAGTCATATAACCGTTAAAAGGCATAGGCAAGAACAATTGGTCTCCACATGGTAATTCTAAAGGTCTCCGTGTTCCACAAGAAAATTTAATGAGAATAATGAGAAATTGTTAAGTACAGGGACAAAGGAAAGAACAATAGAGGTCTCCACATGCATATTTGAGAATGTTTGTGTGTGGGTGGGCGATTAATAGCGAATGCATAGACCATAGACCATAATAGCGAATGCATAGAATTCCTACAACTCATTACGGTCGTAGTAGAAGGATATCGCTTCCAAGACAGCCGCATGGCTTTCCGGCATCCTGATTGGTCAATAAGCATTACATCACAAACTGGCATGCGCGCACAGCCCCGAATGTACATTTTACTTGATGGACGTGGAAAAAAATCCCAACCATTTTGTCTGTCAACATTTTAGCAAAACATAGTTATTGAAGAATAATTATGTCACAGAATATGTGACTCTTGCTGTCCATTCGATCCTCCGGAGCTCCGTTTGTTCACGTTCAGTAGTACGGGGGTGCAGCGTGCATTCTAATTGGGGCCGTATTCGAACACAGATTCCGATTTGGGATACGATATGATTCTGAGCGCGCGTACGTCGTGGGGGTCGTGGGGGTTTAAGAACAACCCAGAGGATAGTGTTTCCGTTACACTATTTGACATTGGTACAAACCGAAAACATAACAGAGTGTAACTGGTCGTTCCAACATCAGCAATACCTCCGCAAAAACCACAGCGTCAATGTTGATGCACAGCCACAAACAACGTGAAGTGCAGCTTGCTGCAAAATCAGCTGCTCTAAAACAGAAAAACAAGCTAGAAGAGCGCAAACGTGCCCTACAAAGAGAGCTTGATTTACAAGAGGCTGAGGAAGAGATACTACGTGTTCAAGCACAGGCAACTCGCTTAAGGAGACGACGACAAATAGAAGAAGAGGAAGCAAAAATAAAGAATGAACAGCAGATGATTGAAATTAATGCAGAGCTGCAAGCAGTGAAGGCAATGTCTGAGATGCTGCACGAACAAGAGTGCTCAGATGTTTGCTCTTAAACTTCTCGCAACTTTGCGAAGGAAGTCACCCAAGCTATTGCAGACGATACTTCAAAATTAACACCTGTAGTCACTGTGTCTGCAAAAATGAGCAATCTAAATCCTGATGCTTGCGATTTCTCCTTCAGACAGGAAAATAGCCAGGTCGGCACTGTGAAAATATCGAGTGAAAATGTCAAGTCCAGTGTCATGAAGCCTACGCTTGCCGATAAGAGCAGTATCAATGCAGAATCACTAAAAACACCCCAGAAAAGTGCTGACATCATCGAAAGGTCCGGCTTGGAAAACTCTTCTCAGAAATTAGCCGGAGATAATGAAAGCACTATAGTGACCATTGGCAACGATTCTCAGCAAAATTGTCGAAAATCAAAAGGAAGCAGCTCTTCCATCATCCGAAATGGACTACTTCAGTGGTGCTCATGTCTTGTCCTATTTGTCATTCATCAAGAACTTTGGCTACGTTGTTGAGGATAAGACCAGTGACCCAGCGAGACGACTTGAACTTCTCCCAAAGTACACGAAGGGAGAGGCCTATGAGTTGATAAAGGAGTGTCCTATGATCGAACCACCATCCAAGGCATACGAAACGGCGAGATGGCTGCTCAAACGAGACTACGGGCAACCGCCTATCCTTGCAGCAGCCTACAAAACCAAAGCTGAAAACTGGGAGAGAATTGCCGCAGGAGACAAGACAGCACTGAGAAAATTCTCCATCTTTCTCATTAACTGCTGTAATGGGAAACAAGGCAATCCTGACATGACAAGTATGGATGGCTTTGAATTCTTGAAAGTGTTGGCTGGAAAACTTCCAATTGCCCTCCAGCAGCAATGGATCAAGCAGGTGGGTAGGCGTAGAGAGGTCGAGCAACGATCAGCCACCCTAACTGACTTTGAGAAGTTTGTGGGACAGATTTCCCGCAATGAGAATGACCCCCGCATAGCCGGACTTGGATATCAACGCAACAATAATGTAAAAGGACAGTCCCCTCAGCAGAAAGGCCAAAGGGGAATGCAGAGCGGATCAAAACCAGTTTTTGCAACTACTGTGCAAAGCCAAGGGAGCAGAAAACAAAACCCTACAGAGAATGTGGTGATGGAACCAATCATTGCATACTAGAATGCAGAAAATTCTCTGCCTTAGAGGCAAAGATGAAATCCGAATTCTGTCACAAGAGGGGATTATGCTTTGGATGCCTCAATCCGGGGCACATGAAGAAAACATGCCCAAATCATGAGTGGGCAAAGTGTGGAAAATGCCAAAGGCGTCATGTAACAGCCATGCATGACCCAGAAAGGCAGCTGAAAACGTCCAATGCCAATGAAAACACAGAAAAGAAAGCAACCTCTCAAACCACTGCATGTGTCGGTGTCATAAGCGAAACATGTGGCACGACTAAAACAGACAAGTCAAGCCCACCAATGGCCATTGTTCCAGTGACTATCAAGGCAAGATCCAGCAATGTGTTCATCGACAATGGATGTGGAGCTGTATTCACAGCGGCGGAGATTAACCAGCAACTCAAAACCAAATCCCGCAAGACAAAACTAGTGATTAAAACACTAAACTCAGAAGAGATGATCAACACTGACATTATCCTCGATGACTTGCAGTTGGGTGACATAGAGGGTAATCGCTTCATTGACCTCCCCTCTGTGTATGTGAAGGAAAAAATTCCAGTCACTCTGGAAGATGTTCCTACACAAAAGGACCTCAACCAATGGAAACACCTCAGACACATCAGACTGCCTGAGCAAGGAATCCAAATTCCCAGAGTGACCGTCATGATCGGTGTAAATGTGTCAGCCGCATTTACGCCACTGGAGACATTGACTGGAAAATTGGGTGATCCATACGCCATTAGAACTCCACTTGGGTGGTTGATTTATGGATTGCCCGGAAAGCTGAGGTCTCAAACAGAAATCAATGTCAATTTCTGCAGAATTGATAATGGCATAATCCAAAGTGGCAGAGATCATCTTGAGGAACAATTGAAAGGATACTTCAACATGGATTTCAATGAACTCTTGAGTAACCACAAAACAATCACTGTCAGCTGAAGACAAGAAATTTCTATAGTTGATGGATGAATCTGTAGTTAAAGTAAATGGTCATTATCAGATGATGTTACCATTCCACGATAGAAACGTCAACATGCCGAACAATCGAGCCCAAGCCTTGATGTTCGCAAATCGACTTCATGCAAAGTTGACCAAAAATAAAAGGCTTAAAGAGCAGTACACAGAGTTCATGACAAA
This sequence comes from Zoroaster sp. YZ-2022, assembly GCA_029582265.1. Lineage (NCBI taxonomy): Eukaryota > Metazoa > Echinodermata > Asteroidea > Forcipulatida > Zoroasteridae > Zoroaster > Zoroaster sp. YZ-2022. Next base: position 755,580 of record CM055835.1, on the reverse strand, counting down.
GCTAGAGAACAAAGAATATGCTGAAAGGGTACCACACACAGAAATTGACAGAAAGGATGGTAGAGTGTGGTACATACCACACCATGGTATTTACCATCCAAAAAAGCCAGAGAATTTGAGGGTGGTCTTCAACTGCCCCGTCAGTTTCCATGGAACTTCACTGAATAGTCAACTCCTACAAGGCCCAGACATGACAAACCACATGTATGGTGTTCTCCTAAGATGGAGACAAGAGAATGTTGCTATGATGGCAGATATTGAAGCCATGTTCTATCAAGTACGAGTGAAACCCGATGACTGTGACATGCTACGTTATTTCTGGTGGCCAGAGGGTGATCTACAAAATGAACCTGTAGAATATCGCATGCTTGTACACCTGTTCGGTGCAGTTTCTTCACCTAGTTGTGCCAATTATGCTCTGAAGAAAACAGCCCGAGACAGCGAACACAAATACAGAAAGGAAGTCACAGATGCAATCCAGAATGAATTTTATGTAGATGACTTTTTTAAATCAGTTGCTACCAATGAAGACAGCATCAACTTGGCGCATGATGTAATACAGGCAACATCTGAGGGAGGATTCAAACTCACAAAGTGGATTAGTAACAGTAGGAAATTACTTGAAACTATCCCTGAGGAAGACTGGGCCAAAGAGGTAAAGAATTTGGACCTGAAAAGAGACAACCTACCTTTGGAACGAGCTTTGGGCGTTCAGTGGTGTGTGGAGACTGATAAGCTATACTATTCCAACGAACGTAGTGTAGATTCCGACTATCTACTTTCTGACCAGTTTGTTACCAAATATGTGAATACTAGATATATGCCCACAACACATTTTTCCTGTATTCATTATAACTCGAGAAGCCTGCCCAAAAATTTTGACCGCATAACGAATTTCATTAAGATGCTTGAATTTCAATTCAGCATAATTGGAATCTCTGAAACATGGCTGAGTGATAACAGTCACACCTTGAGTATCCCAGACTACAGATGTATTCAGAGCAACAGACAAGGTAAAAAGGTTGGAGGTGGTGTTGCCATCTATGTCCATGACTCACTTGCCTTTAAAGAGCGCAATGACCTCAAATTAGACAATTCTCTTTGCGACTCCCTCTTTATAGAGATAACCCAAATGGCAAGTAAGAGCATCATTGTTGGGATTGTGTATAAGCCCCCTGACACCAACGTAAACTCATTTGTGGATGCATTTGATATCTTGCTCACTGAAATAGGCAAAGAAAATAAATTATCCTACATTTTGGGTGATTTTAATATCGACCTTCTCAAACATGAGCATCACAATCCCACTCAAAATGTTATTAATTCACTGTTTAGTAACTTTCACTTGCCCCTGATTAATATTAATAAGCCAACTCGCATAACCAACTCCTCCGCTACCCTCATTGATAATATCATCAGTAATAGTGAATTGCAGACGCAACAAGGAATACTATTCGATGATTCAACTGATCACTTATCAATTTTTCAGATCACATGTCTAAATAATGCACCTTGCAAAAAGGACAATCCTGAATACTTCTACAGGAACATCACACAACAAACCATTCTTAGCTTCCAACAAGACCTAGCTGATGTAAATTGGAGTGATGTGTATTCCACAGATGATCCTAACGAAGGATATGAGACACTCACTTCTCATTTCTCCACCCTCTACAACAAACACTTCCCGCTCAAGAAATCTAAACCCAAGAAGAAATTGAAACTGTGGATGACAGACGGCATCTTACAGGCCATCAAATGTAAAAATAAGTTGTACAAAATGTTTTTTAATTGTCCAAACGTAGAGAATGAGGAGAGGTACAAATATTTCCGCAATAGACTAAATGTTGTGATAAAACAAGCCAAAATAAATTTCTTTCAATGCAAGTTTTCCAAAGCAAAGTCTAATATAAGACAAACCTGGAATATTATTAACTCCATACTGAAACCTACCGGTCCTAACAAGAAACAAGACTGCACCTTTAATTGTAATGGTAATCAAACCAGTGGCCACAGTGAAATAGCCAATGCATTCAACAACTATTTCACTCAGATTGCACCCTCACTGGACGAGAAAATTCCCCAAGCTCATACCAACTACCGGGACTATCTTAAGAGCCCAAATAGACAGTCACTGTTCTTAAAACCTACCAGTGAACTTGAGATCAACAAAATCGTTGGAACTTTTCTGAATAAAAAGGCTGCTGGTATTGATGATATTAATCCAGGAGTGGTCAAATCTGTCATTGGTGAGATTAGCAAGCCTATATGTCATGTATTCAATAACTCATTGTCTAGAGGTGTTTTCCCCAGTAAATTGAAAATAGCTAAAGTTACTCCGATTTATAAATGCGGTGATCGTTCTGAAATAAGTAACTATAGACCAATTTCAGTTCTCCCGTGTTGATCTAAAATTCTCGAAAACATTGTTTATGACAGAACTGTGGATTTTTAAAATAAGTTCAATTTAATCTGTAACAGTCAATATGGTTTTCGAAGCAATCATTCAACCTCCACAGCACTAATTGATTTAACTAGCAAGATAATCGGCGCTTTCGAGAACAACGCATATGCTATGGGAGTATTCTTAGATTTATCGAAAGCATTCGATACCATTAACCATGACATTTTACTGCATAAGCTTGACTATTATGGGATCCGTGGCATAGCTCATGATTGGTTCGAAAGCTACATTAGAAACCGCTCCCAGTGTGTTAAATACAATCACTCTCTGTCTGGTTTCAATGAAATTACACACGGAGTCCCGCAAGGATCACTCTTAGGACCATTACTTTTTATTATTTACATCAATGATATTTCTGTTACATCTGACTTATTTTCATTCATGCAGATGACACTAATATTTTACTTTCGGATAAACACCTTCCTACTCTATTTGAAAATGTCAATCAGCATTTGATGTATGTATGTGAATGGTTGAAAGCAAACCGACTTTCTCTCAATATCAAAAAATGCAACTATATGATTTTTAACAGTAAAAACAAACATTATAATAATACCACTCATGATGTTAAACTGTCAAATGAATCGATCCAAAGAGTTGATACTACAAAGTTTCTTGGTGAACTGATCGACAGTAATTTGACATTTAAATACCACATAGATCAGATTGCAAATAAAGTAGCAAAGTCTATTGGCTATGGAACGCTACAGCTGCCTTCGGTGCCCATATCGCTTCATTCGGCTGATTCACCATTTCATTCGGCCGATTCACCATTTCATTCTGCTATATCACCATTTCATTCGGCTACTCATCATTTCATTTGCCCAATCATCATTTCATTCGGCTAGTCTTCATTTCGTTCGCCTTTTCGTCATTTCATTCGGCTAGTCGTAATTTCATTCGGCCATTCACCATTTCATTCGCCCAATCATCATTTCATTCGGCTAGTCTTCATTTCATTCGGCTATTCACCATTTCAGTTGCCCAATCATCATTTCATTCGGCTAGTCTTCATTTCGTTCGGCTTTTCATCATTTCATTCGGCTAGTCATCATTTCATTCGGCTATTCACCATTTCATTTGCCACCAAGATCAAGCTAGCCGCGGATTCAACCGCGGATTCAGCTGCAGGTTTTCTCACGGATTTAACCGGATCGGGTCAGTTTAAAAACTGGATAGGTTGGTCCAGTGCGTGTGAATACTGCACTCAATACGGTATGTTTCCACACGGCCGGGCGCAGGCGAAATGAAATGATGATTGCGCCCAGCCTCTGTCGTTAAAAGCGTAATCTTATAACGCCAAAACCACGATATGCCCTAAGGTGAAATGTCATCTCCATAATTCGTTAACAAAAATTAACAAAAATTAACATTACAGGGGGCACAAATTGTTTTAACTTTTGATGAGTTGGTCACAAATACTCTGCATTGTGTAACTATACACGGCATATACCGGCGATAATGGTACATATTCTAGCGTCACTTTAATTATGACCAACTCGTTAAAGGGCACAGATCCACTGATGGATTCATGTACGATATCTGTGATGGCTCTTTTTTATCCTCTCACCCAATCTTCCAAGAAGATGATAGAGCAATTCAAATAATGCTTTACAATGATGACATAGAGGTTGTCAACCCAATTGGGTCTCACACTAAAAAACATAAGCTATCGATGTTCTACTGGACCATTGCAAACATTCCACCAATGAACAGATCAAAGTTGTCCATGATAAATCTCTTAGCAGTTGCAAAGTCTGTGGATTTGAAAGCTAAATCAGATGGTTTTCAGTATACGTCACCTGCACTAAGTAGTCTTTTGAAAGATTTCAAAGAGTCACTCGAAAGGCTAGCGGAAGAAGGCATAAGTTTCTCATATGGTGGTCACCAATACACAAAAAAGGGGTCACTGGTAACTGTACTTGGTGACACCCCAGCTGTTCATGTCCTTGGTGGTTTTAAGGAGGGTGTGGGCTTTGCTCACAAGAAGTGTCGAAGCTGTGAAGCAACTGCAGAACAGATAACCCAACATTTTAAGGAGTCAGAATTTAACATTAGAACAGAAGATGAACATATTCAGAGATGTGAGACTATGGCTATACTAAGTAAAGATGCACAAAAATACTGGTCTAAGATACATGGTATAAACAGTCGCAGTGTTTTCCTTGATTTTCCTTATTTCAAGATAACACAGTGTCTCCAACATGACATCATGCACATTCTTTTTGAGGGCATAGTTCCATATGAAGTCTGTCTTGTCCTAAAACATTGTATCAGGGAAAAGTATTTCACGCTGTCCTTGTTAAATTTTCGTTTGAGTACATTTGATTATGGAAGTCGTTGGTCTAGAAACAAGCCATGTCAAATAAGTAAAGAAACGGTTCGAGCTGAAAATAGGCTAAAACAAGACTCTGCACAAATGTGGTGTTTGGCAATTCATTTGCCACATCTAGTAGGCCAAATGGTGTCTTCAAGTGATGAAATTTGGGCCAATTTTATCAGACTTTTGCAGATCATGACACTCTGCACCTCCAACCGTGCAGATTCATCAACTGCTGCATGTTTGGAGCAATTAGTGGCAACTCACCATTATAAATTCACACAATTGTTTCCTGACGAGTCAGTAATTCCAAAAATGCATTATTGTGTGCACTTGCCAACTCAAATGAGGCAGTTTGGACCACTTAGAAATGTATGGGCCATGCGTATGGAGGCCAAGCATGCCCAGTCAAAGGGGAGAAAGTGGAAAAATTTCAAAAACATACTGTACTCAATCAGTATGTTCCATCAGAAATGGATTTGCTCAAAGATAATGTCAGGTGACGGAAAGCATCTTCCGTACTTTGTAAAGACATCGGATGAGGTACTAGAAGGAACAGATGAATTGGTAGATGAAAATCATCCTTTGTTCATAAACCTTGTTGCTGTAGATCCAACCATTGCAGGTCGTATTCCTTTACTGTTTACTTCAACAAAAAGAGTCACTATCCATTCTATCATGTACCAGATTGGAGACATCCTGTACTACAGAAGAGAAGAAGACAATAGACACTTCGGCAGATCTCAGCCATCTTTGTTAACTTAACAACATGCAGAAGTACATTTGTCTCAATAAACTTGAAACAGTTATGTTCATCCCGCACTTGAACAGCTACGAAGTAAAAATCACGAATGAAAACACTTGCATTCGTATTTCCAAGTCACTCTGGTGCCCATGGCCTGTGATATCTCATATAGATAAAAAGTCTACCCCGACAAAGATGTTTGCGACAATAGAATCTGATGCTGATGTTGAGCAGATATAGGTTTGATGATTAATGAAGAAGCACACTGCACACCTCATTCATTTTAATATGAATGGGAACATCTACTGACTGTAATGTTCAAGTCTGAAATCATTTTTAAATGATGTATATTTCTTCAGACTTTCAGAGAACCTGATCGTGTGACACAAAGTTCATGTGACGATTTATTTGAGTCTTCCCAAAAACCAGGATCTTACTCCAATCACAGTTCAAGCGTTGCTTCAACCTCATTTGATTCCACCTGTGGTAAGTAACAATACTCTTTGCTCTAGTTGTTTTCAACTTGATTTTCCATGGCTTAAAAAGAAAGGTATATACAACAATTTCTGTAGTTGATGAACACAAATAAAAGTGATTCTGGATTTAAAACCCGTGGCAGTAATGTTTGGGTGCACTCAACTGTCCACAACACACCCACAAAATGCCCTATCTGAAGTGTTGTAATTGGTTAACAGAATATCTTCATGAAGAGGGTCCTTATTTCTACACTGAATGTGGTCAATGTGGACATACAGATATATAAATTCCCTCAACCCCCCCCCCCAAAAAAAGAAATTAAGAAAAAATACATGTAGACAACAACAATCAAACAAACACCCCACCAAACAAAGAAAAAAACCAACTCTATATGGTGTTAAGAGTTTCCATAATAAAGCAAAAAGGGTTTTTGTTTTGATTGGTTATCATTTGAATTCATTCAACCTTATAGCTTAAATATTTTCCAACCAACAGACACTATTATAATAATAATAATAATAATGTATAGATTTATATAGCGCACGTATCCACCAACTAAGTGGCGCTCAAGGCGCATTATATTATTATCCCTGCTCATAAGGCTCATAAGGCTCATAAATCATTCCTGAAACCATCTCAGCTCCCTGGGGAGTATACAGCTCAATTGCTGCCATTTCTAGCGCATATAGAGCAAACCATCTCTGCCTTCACAGGTACCCATTTAACCCCTGGGTGGAGAGAAGCAATTATGGTTAAATGTCTTGCTCAAGGACACAGGTGTCACGGCCGGGGCTCGAACCCACACTCTGCTGCTGGCAACACCAGAACTTGAGTTCAGTGCGCTAGACCGCACGACAATCCACTTTACGTGCATTATACAACACACGGGACCTACGGCTTTACGTCCCATCCGAAGGACGAAGCAATTATGGTTAAGTACCTTGCTCAAGGACACAAGTGTCACGACCGGGGCTCGAACCCACACCCTGCTGCTGGCAACACCAGAACTTGAGTTCGGTGCGCTAGACCGCTCGGCCACGACACTCCATATGCTACAAGAAGATGACAATGAAGCAGAAGATGACCAGAGATGTTCAGCCCCTCTGTCATATCCTTGCAAAATTCCCAAATTCTCCAAGATTGTTACCAAAGCTCTTGAACAAGGACAAATCTACAAGGAATGCGACCAGTTTGTGAGGGAAGCGGCTATTTACTACATCAGTGACATTCCAGATTCCTCAGATGGCTTGGCTCGTGTCAGTTATCATGCCATTGGAAGAACAATGTTCGAGAAGTATCCTTGTATCAAGAGCAATGGACAGAATGCATGGGTAAGGAGACATATACATAAAACACATTGGGACCAGGAAAGGGGGGGGGGGGAGATTTGGCCCGTAGGTTTTCAAAGCTGCATTTTTAAAACTGCCAAACATGAATTTCCATGGCAACCATTTGGTTGATCTTGGGTCACAGGTTTTGATTGTTTTTTGTTTTTATTTATTTTTTGTACTTCTTGAACAAAATTTTCACTTGTTTTTGGACTTCTGTTTTTCAGAGAAGTGCTGGTGATGTGTCACATGATAGTGTTAAATGCATTCCGGGAATTCAAAATAGCCGCCAGCTTCTCGGATTTTTGTGTTTTCTTGGGGGTCAAATTAAATCAAATTTTTTAACAATGAATATATTTCACATGCTACTCTTCAGGCCGATAAAATAATAACATGGAATAGTCAAAATAGTTTCAACATGTATCATACTTTGGAAATGTAACCTGACTTGTGACAATATTGATCTTGACTATCTAGAGAATGTAATGAATGAGTGTTGCAAATATTTTTCAAGAAGAAGCCACTGGTTTGTAAATATTGTGTTCAGTTTAATAAAGTATTTTGTCTTATTTTGTACATCAATTATTTTTCAACTCAGTCACATTTTAACAAATGCCTGAGCTCTAAAATCCGCTGGGAGCGACAGAAAAGAAAGAACAGCACCAAACGTGAAGGAGAGCAGTCTGTTTTGCCAGCAGCAAAGCGTGCAGTTGTGATTCCAAGCAAACCTAAACCTGACATCACAGAAGCTGAATATGCGGAGTGTACTAACAAGATAATGGTAACTTAATTTAAAGACAGTACATTTGGTCAACAGAATGTTTGTTTTTTAGAAATACAAGAATTTAACTGACGATTATTTCAAAAGATTGGCACTAAATACAAATGCCTTGACACAGAGTTGTGTGAAACCAGGTTTTGCTGTAGTAAAAAAGATTATAAATCTTGTTGTTTATTATTTCCCCAGGTGTGATTCAACTTGACTTGTGGTAAAATTTTGAAAATATCTGTTTTATCAAAAAATTACAATGTATTTTAATATGCTTTATGTAGGAACTCGTTACACCAATGTCAGAGCTCACACCAGCAAAGTGCACCAGTATTCACAAACTACTTGAGGAAACATTCTCACTGAGGCGAACCAGAGTGACATCGCCAAGCAGTTTGGATTCATCTGATGTGATAATCAAGCTATGGGAGGAGTTTCCCTTCTTTGCCAAAGAAGAATTTGTAAGTTTTATTTATCATTTTTTTTGTTAGGAAGGTTCATACTGCAATATTTATGTAAACCACCCATATTTAGTAAATTTTTATCATGTAACACAGTACTAGTAGTTTATGTAACGTTTTACATGCTCTACATTGTAAGACTCGTTTGATGTGTATTCAGAAGGCCTGCTCTCAATATGTCAATTGTGGTATAACTGTAAATGGGCTGTTCCCAAAATAGTTTCCGGTGGTAACTGGATCTTCAAAATGTATGATTAATCTTGGAGAACTAAATTTATGCTCATCTGTTTCAGCTCCTGCAGGAGATGAAATTGTGTGACTGCACTGCTGTGGATTTCTACACCAACAACTACAAAACCATCATGGCAAAAATTGCCAGTGCACTGGATGGACCAATTAATGTGAGTCCTGGAGTGTATTTGAGTCATAAAACCTTGGAACTCAGTCCAAATTTGAGACCTCTGTGTCAAGCCAGTGCCTAATTGATTCAATAATGGCACCTCTGAATCACACATTATGCAACTCAGATCTAAGTGGCAAGGCTTTAGTTTGATCCATGTTGCTTGTTTCATGTATTTCATATGTAAAAGTTTTTAAAAAAACCTCTGCAGGATTATATGGTTGTATATGTTTTCTTCCACTCACTTTCTTTTGCTCCTAGGCATATTCTTTTATAAACATGATATTGATATATTTCTCTCAAGTCCCCCCCCCAAAAAAAACCCAAAACAAAACAAAAAACAAAAACAAAAACAGTAAGTAATATCAGGCTTGCACTTGGAAATTTGTGATAACTTGGCTAATATGAGATTTTCCTTAAACACAGGAAGACAATCAACTTGAAGTTCTTCAAAAAGTTGACAAGCTGTTGAACAAAAGGCTGAAGAACGTTGAATTGATCAAACAAATTGAGGTTAGTGTAGCATCTATTAAAGTGCCTTGTATTCCCAATTTGCAGTGCACGAGAATGATGTCAAAGGTTAAGGTTCAAAACTCAGACTTCTTGTGTTGGGTTTCAACTATACAACTTGTGTACATCGTTCATAAATTTATTCCATTCAATTAGTACAAAATACCCTGCAAAGCAATAATTTTTGTCATAATGCGGAAGGTTTTGTGGACTCCATATTTGGAGTATCCCAGTAGTTAAAATATATTTACTTTACTTAAATATGCCTGGCTCTTGAAACTCCGCCTCTTCACACCACCTGCACCCCCATCTACCTCAAATTATGAGACTAGAGACTTGCAAACCCAAACAAGCTCTAATGCTGATCGGATCATACTGATCGGGTCAGATTTTGTTCATGATCTTTGGGGAGGCTGTTTTTCTCAATGGAAATTTTGGATCAGTGGAATAATTTCTTGGGGAGGATCATGGCCCATATTTATTGGACATGTATGAAGGTGGAACAAAAAGGGAATGACCTATATGCATGAATAAGTTAAGGAGTATTTGGCACATATGTAAATAAGGTCCTCGAAAAGAAGTGCGTCGCAGGGGCTTTAATCAATCCATGGGGAAACCTAAAGAAAAATGACTTTAGAACCAACAAACAATTGTAATAACTTAACACCTTGAAATTAGTTGGGTCAGTGACATCAAATTAAGGCTATCAGATGTATGATTTCTCATTTACTCATATAAAACTTATTTCATATGAAACCGTCTTTTAGAATCTAGCTTTGCGTGCATCATGCATGGATCATAAATTCAATGCATGAAGTGAGTAACTTTATTTTTAGCTTCATACATCAATTAAGTTCAGCTAACATGTGTTGCAACAACTTTTCTGAAACAAAACCTAGCTGAATAGCTTAAGTGCATCTGTATGCTTTAGATGAAATGAGTGTATTTGTTTCTAACATGTTTCTATATGATTTATTTTTTTATAAGATACAGGAAGCCACATCTGTGGCAGAAGCCATCCAAGCTCATGTGAGGAAATGTAGTGCTCCACAGATGCTTTTTACAACAGACACTGCGGAAGAGGTTGAGGAAACACCTACTAGCATGCACATCATTGCTTATGGCAAAAGCCTTTGCCAGATTACTGGTAACAACCTAGTACAGAGAGGTCTAATTCTACTTTTGGCAGCATATTTTGTGTCTGATACTCATTATCCTCCATGTTCAAGTGTGACGTTGAAATTTGTAGAGAGCTACTTTCTGGGAAAAGTTGACAAAAATCTGCCAAAATCAGCCAAAACATTTGCCATAAAGGCAGGCCTAGATAGTGCTCGATAAATTGTAAAGCATAAAAACCTGAAAATGAGCTCATCTAGTTTCATTACATTTATTTCATTTTATATTTTCTTTCTTGTATTTTAAGCATGCACTGCTAATGTTTTACTGGGTTTTTTCTTTTAGAGAGACTGTAAGTAGGAATCACGTACTTATATAAAGATATATTTTATCTAAACTTTTAGAAAATGGGTAATTTATTTTCATATTATTTGATTAATAAGACGTCTTCTTGTAATGATTGCATTTGCATTTTTGGCAAAATTTTTGCAGTATTAAAAACTTGAATGAAAAAATATTTTTTAACAAAATTATATTTAAAATTTGTTTAAAATTTGGGAAAAAAAAGGAAAAAAGAATTGTTAAGCATATCTGCCAATGGTGACCCATATTAAAGGTATGGTGATGAAACATGTTCAGCTATTTAAAGACACAAGAGGATCATCCATTTAAACATTTTTTTATAACCTATTCACTCCTTGTAAAAAGAGCTGAAAATGGAATAACACATGATATAGTTTCAAGGAAAATTGCTAAAGATGAAAAAGAATACACACTTTACTGCACGTAATTTATTTAAAACCTATTGGAGACTTTCTGGAAACTATTGACCAGAAATAGTTAATAACTGTTGCTTGTTGGATTTGTTTTGTTACTGTCAAAAAATAGCAGGCGGACACCTGTTTTAAACAATTTTACAGCAAACATTTGACCAATACTCTTTTAAAGGGAAACGCAAACATGTTTTTTTCTTCTAATTTTTAATCAATTTATTGAGACTATCAAAATACACCTTACTTAAGTAAAACAATTATTTTCAAACTGTTATTTTTTTTTTTTGAGGGGGGGGGGGCGGTTTGTTGGGAAGTTGCACAAACAACGAAATACAAACTTTGAAAAAACATGTCATACACTGACTGGAAAAATAATGATTACCAGCAGGTTATAACTGTTGCCTGCTAGATTTGTTCTTCCCTTGTATGCATGTTAATAAATAGCAGGTATTTAAAGCAGTTTAACATCAAACATTTAATCAACACTCTTTGAAAGGGAAATGCATTTGTCTTTTTCAGTATTATGTGGGTTTTTTTGGTTCTTTTTTTTTGGGGGGGGGGCGGTAGGGGTGGGGGTGCATTGGTTTTTAGAAATGTTTTATCACCATTTGAACAACTCTATTTTGAATTCTTTTGAATTTGTATCTCTATTTTAGGGGGATGCATTGTACTTTTTTTTAGAAATGAATGATTCTCAAGGTTTTTAAAAAGTTGAATATGTTTTATCACCCGGCCATTCTTCTTTAATTATATGATCACCATCTGCAGGCATATTTAAGTTAAGTTGAAACCAGTGTAGTAAATATGTTATTGGTTACAAATTATGTGTTAAGGCACATAATTACTATCAAACCATCTTATGGCATTTTAACAGTAAGATTTCAGAATTTTTTTCAAATTGAATTATTTTTTCATTAATCATGTAGCAAACTATGGCTGTGTAATCTTGAACATATTAATTCCAAGGTCTAGGGAACTTTTATCATCAGTTTTTTAGGGCATGATCAAAATTCCATGAATAATCCAGATACTTAAATAATTGATCCATATTTTTCTTAAAAATAGAGTTTTTCTATAAATAACAGCGTTCTTTCATAATTGTTAGTGTTACTGTGTTCAAGAAATGAAAACTGAAATAATTGATACACATTTTTCTTAAAAAAGACTTTTTCTACAAATAACAGCGTTCTTAATTGATACATATTTTTCTTTAAAATAACAGCGTTCTTTCATATAAATTGTTTATATAGTGTTACTGTGTTCAAGAAATGAAAAAAGAGTTTTGATAAAAAAGAAAGAAGGTTAAAAGAAAGTTTTGATCATTGATTTTTGTCTTTGTTTTCACACCTCTTTCATCTTTAGATCACCCAGAGAACCTGAAGCACATGGATACTCGTAGTGGGCTGCTTGAACACTTCATAATTCATCCTCAGATTGTACAAAGCACTATAATTATGTGTTTTTAATTGTGGAACAAAAGATTGCCAATGACCAAGTGCTTGTGTCCAAGTGCTAGTGATGAGTCAGAAAACTAGTACTGGGCACTCTCCGCAATCACTAGCATCATTTTTTGTCCCAGAATTATCTACACTTGTAGTGCTTCTTGCACTTCAGGTATAGGTGGATTGTGTTTGACAGACAGCCAACACTAGCACATGATATGCATGGTGGCTGCAGGTATTTAATGTGCTTCAGGAGCTAGTGGGATGTAGTTGTGTATACTGACACATCAAGTGCATTGGTGTATCCAAATGATGTGCAAGCATTCACACACTTAAAGTGCTTGACCCGCAAGGAAGACTGCTGCACTTCATGTGTTCATGATTTTGGGACAAATACGTGTTAGTGGATCTATGTGCTAGTGGCACTTACCAAATGAGCCTCATGTGCTAGAGGTGCAGTATGTGTTCATGATTTTGGGACAAATACGTGTTAGTGGGGCTATGTGCTAGTGGCTATGTGCCAGTACCCCTGCTCCAGTCTGCACTTGCACATCAACTGCTTTATGTGTTTAAATGCACGTGCCCCAGGTGTTCATGATTGTGGGACAAATACGTGTCAGTGGAGAGGTGCATGAGGTGCATTTGAATTTTACAGTGCATGCACTAACAAACTGCTCACGCTCCAAAAGAAAGCCATTCGGTTAATTTCTAAAGCCCACACAGATCCCCTCTCCAAAGACTTGAAACTGCTCAACCTTGACAACATCAATAAATATCAACAAAATGTGTTCATGTATAAATACGCCAACAAACAACTACCTAGCAAATTCCAAGCATTATTCACATTTAATTATAATGTTCATAATTACAACACTAGAACATCAACAAACATACATCTTCCAATCCATAGAACTCGACTTTTTCAACATACCATTCGATACATTGGTGCCATAAATTGGAACACACTACCCCAACTTATTGAACATTCCCCCTTCTCTCGGTTTTATTCAAGCGTAATATAAAACGGTATCTTTTAAATTGTTCACAATTGTGATTGATATTATAATTATTAGCTTAAACTAATATTACTTTTCATGATTTTGTCTACCATGTATGGTATGTATATCCTTACTTATACCCATTCCATCCCTAAATTTGGGGCATGTTATTTTTACATTGTTTTTCTCTATTAATTTTTTGTTTTT
>CM055835.1:644169-741070 GCA_029582265.1 Zoroaster sp. YZ-2022 | reverse complement strand
AAACAATAAGACCTAACTTTCGGTGCTTTTATTAAAAAAAGGTTTATGTTATGAGTGATGATGAAATGTTAGATATAAACAATCTTTAAACAACATACAAATGCTGGACTATTTCCTTTGGCGCAACTACAATTTTTACATCGTCCGGACGGAAACAAGTTCGAACATGCCCAACGGACACCACAGCGCCGATGGTGGTTGTGTTAGTACGTGTGCACACGGTATCATGTACACTCACTCCCAAGATCCATGCAGACGACACAGTTCAAACATGGCGGAGTTGACAGATCTTTCGATGTCCAGTATGTCCAGTGATGAACTTTCCACGTACTTGCGAGATAAGCAAGGGCGCAACCACTGGGGGGGTCGGGGTCACGACCCCCCTACTTTTATGTGGACCTCCCCAACTTCTGGAACATTTTGGTATTTTATGTATACATGATCCTAGTAATGTCATTCATGACATCACAATGGCTGCTTGGGACCCCCCCCAACTTTCAACACGTGGTTGCGCCCTTGGAGATAAGGGTATTGATGAGGAAATTGTTTCAAAATTTTAAGGTAAGACCATCTAATTGATTTTGTGTTAAGTTTTGTTAATGTCCGTTGATGTTTGATTATCAATCAAGATTTTTTTATTTCATAATGAACTCTTTGATGGATGTTACCGTTGTCGTTGTTTTAGTTTTGCCGTGGTTTTGCATCGGACCGGCAAAGCACACGTATTCAGCATGTTCAGCGGGAACTGTACAACGAATCATATCTAACATTCAAATTCAAGTTGTTTTTTATATCATGTTGGTGTTCCCTTGGTTACAAAGTGTTTGTTTTGATATAGGCCAGGAAGACTGATTACAATTTGATCATGAACAGAAAGGGGAGGGGGTGTGTTTGTGTGCACGGAGGAAGGAGGGAATGTGATGGGAGGGACTTAATCTTCTTGGTGCAGGAAACTCATGACACTCTGCACCTCCCACCGTGCAGATTCATCAACTGCTGCATGTTTGGAGCAATTAGTGGCAACTCACCATTATAAATTCACACAATTGTTTCCTGATGAGTCAGTAATTCCAAAAATGCATTATTGTGTGCACTTGCCAACTCAAATGAGGCAGTTTGGACCACTGCGAAATGTATGGGCCATGCGTATGGAGGCCAAGCATGCCCAGTCAAAGGGGAGAAAGTGGAAAAATTTCAAAAACATACTGTACTCAATCAGTATGTTCCATCAGAAATGGATTTGCTCAAAGATAATGTCAGGTGACGGAAAACATCTTCCGTACTTTGTAAAGACATCGGATGAGGTACTAGAAGGAACAGATGAATTGGTAGATGAAAATCATCCTTTGTTCATAAACCTTGTTGCTGTAGATCCAACCATTGCAGGTCGTATTCCTTTACTGTTTACTTCAACAAAAAGAGTCACTATCCATTCTATCATGTACCAGATTGGAGACATCCTGTACTACAGAAGAGAAGAAGACAATAGACACTTCGGCAGAATCTCAGCCATCTTTGTTAACAACATGCAGAAGTACATTTGTCTCAATAAACTTGAAACAGTTATGTTCATCCCGCACTTGAACAGGTACGAAGTAAAAATCACAGATGAAAACACTTGCATTCGTATTTCCAAGTCACTCTGGTGCCCATGGCCAGTGATATCTCATATAGATAAAAAGTCTACCCCGACAAAGATGTTTGCGACAATAGAATCTGATGTTGATGTTGAGCAGATATAGGTTTGATGATTAATGAAGAAGCACACTGCACACCTCATTCATTTTAATATGAATGGGAACATCTACTGACTGTAATGTTCAAGTCTGAAATCATTTTTAAATGATGTATATTTCTTCAGACTTTCAGAGAACCTGATCGTGTGACACAAAGTTCATGTGACGATTTATTTGAGTCTTCCCAAAAACCAGGATCTTACTCCCATCACAGTTCAAGCATTGCTTCAACCTCATTTGATTCCACCTGTGGTAAGTAACAATACTCTTTACTCTAGTTGTTTTCAACTTGATTTTCCATGGCTTAAAAAGAAAGGTATATACAACAATTTATGTAGTTGATGAACACAAATAAAAGTGATTCTGGATTTAAAACCCGTGGCAGTAATGTTTGGGTGCACTCAACTGTCCACATCACACCCACAAAATCCCCTATCTGAATTGTTGTAATTGGTTAACAGAATATCTTCATGAAGAAGGTCCTTATTTCTACACTGAATGTGGTCAATGTGGACATACAGATATATAAATTCCCTCAACCCCCCCCCCCCAAAATGAAAGAAAAAATACATGTAGACAACAACAACAATCAAACAAACACCCCACCAAACAAAGAACTCTATATGGTGTTAAGAGTTTCCATAATAAAGCAAAAAGGGTTTTTGTTTTGATTGGTTATCATTTGAATTCATTCAACCTTATAGCTTAAATATTTTCCAACCAACAGACAATATTATGCTACAAGAAGATGACAATGAAGCAGAAGATGACCAGAGATGCTCAGCCCCTCTGTCATATCCTTGCAAAATTCCCAAATTCTCCAAGATTGTTACCAAAGCTCTTGAACAAGGACAAATCTACAAGGAATGGGACCAGTTTGTGAGGGAAGCAGGTATTTACTACATCAGTGACATTCCAGATTCCTCAGATGGCTTGGCTCGTGTCAGTTATCATGCCATTGGAAGAACAATGTTCGAGAAGTATCCTTGTATCAAGAGCAATGGACAGAATGCATGGGTAAGGAGACATATAGATAAAGTGCAAAACACATTGGGACCAGGAAGGGAGGGGGGGGGGGAGATTTGGCCCGTAGCTTTTCAAAGCTGCATTTTTAAAACTGCCAAACATTATGAATTTTCCCCAAATTTTTCTAGAGTCAGGGGTTAGCTGTTGCCATGGCAACCATTTATTTGATCTTGGGTCACATGTTTTGATTGTTTTTATTTATTTTTTGTACTTCTTGAACAAAATTTCCACTTGTTTTTGGACTTCTGTTTTTCAGAGAAGTGCTGGTGATGTGTCACATGATAGTGTTAAATGCATTCCGGGAATTCAAAATAGCCGCCAGCTTCTCGGATTTTTGTGTTTTCTTGGGGGTCAAATTAAATCAATTTTTTTAACAATGAATATATTTCACATGCTACTCTTCAGGCCGATAAATAACATGGAATAGTCAAAATAGTTTCAACATTTATCATACTTTGGAAATGTAACCTGACTTGTGACAATATTGATCTTGACTATCTAGATAATGTAATGAATGAGTGTTGCAAATATTTTTCAAGAAGAAGCCACTGGTTTGTAAATATTGTGTTCATTTTAATAAAGTATTTTGTCTTATTTTGTACATCAATTATTTTTCAACTCAGTCACATTTCAACAAATGCCTGAGCTCTAAAATCCGCTGGGAGCGACAGAAAAGAAAGAACAGCACCAAATGTGAAGGAGCAGTCTGTTTTGCCATCAGCAAAGCGTGCGGTTGTGATTCCAAGCAAACCTAAACCTGACATCACAGTAGCTGAATATGCGGAGGTACTAACAAGATAATGGTAACTTAAAGACAGTACATTTGGTCAACAAAATGTTTGTTCTTTAAAAATACAAGAATTTAACTGACGATTATTTCAAAAGATTGGCACTAAATACAAATGCCTTGACACAGAGTTGTGTGAAACCAGGTTTTGCTGCAGTAAAAAAGATTATTAATCTTGTTGTTTATTATTTCCCCAGGTGTGATTCAACTTGACTTGTGGTAAAATTTTGAAAAAATCTATGTTTTATCAAAAAATTACAATGTATTTTAATATGCTTTATGTAGGAACTCTTTACACCAATGTCAGAGCTCACACCATCAGAGTGCACCAGTATTCAGAAACTACTTGAGGAAACATTCTCACTGAGGCGAACCAGAGTGACATCGCCAAGCAGTTTGGATTCATCTGATGTGATAATCAAGCTATGGGAGGAGTTTCCCTTCTTTGCCAAAGAAGAATTTGTAAGTTTTATTTATCTTTTTTTTTGTTAGGAAGGTTCATACTGTTTGTTAGGAAGGTTCATATTTATGTAAACCACCCATATTTAGTTAATTTTTATCATGTAACACAGTAGTTTATGTAACGTTTTACATGCTCTACATTGAAAGACTCGTTTGATGTGTATTCAGAAGGCATGTTCTCAATAATTATGTCAATTGTGGTATAACTGTAAATGGGCTGTTCCCAAAATAGTTTGCGGTGGTAACTGGATCTTCAAAATGTATGATTAATCTTGGAGAACTAAATTTATGCTCATCTGTTTCAGTTACTGCAGGAGATGAAATTGTGTGACTGCACTGCTGTGGATTTCTACACCAACAACTACAAAACCATCATGGCAAAGATTGCCAGTGCACTGGATGGACCAATTAATGTGAGTCGTGGAGTGTATTTGGGTCATAAAACCTTGGAACTCAGTCCAAATTTGAGACCTCTGTGTCAAGCCAGTGCCTAATTGATTCAATAATGGCACCTCTGAATCACACATTATGCAACTCAGATCTAAGTGGCAAGGCTTTAGTTTGATCCATGTTGCTTGTTTCATGTATTTCACATGTAAAAGTTTAAAAAAACCTCTGCAGGATTGTATGGTTGTATATGTTTTCTTCCACTCACTTTCTTTTGCTCCCAGGCATATTCTTTTATAAACATGAGATTGATATATTTCTCTCAAGCCCCCCCCCCCAAAAAAAAAGAAAAAAAAAAGTAAGTAATATCAGGCTTGCACTTGGAAATTTGTGATAACTTGGCTAATATGAGATTTTCCTTAAACACAGGAAGACAATCAACTTGAAGTTCTTCAAAAAGTTGACAAGCTGTTCAACAAAAGGCTGAAGAACGTTGAATTGATCAAACAAATTGAGGTTAGTGTAGCATCTGTTAAAGTGCCTTGTATTCCCAATTTTTCAAAATACAAAATACCCTGCAAAGCAATAATGTTTTTCATAATGCGGAAGGTTTTGTGGACTCCATATTTGGAGTATCCCAGTAGTTAAAATATATTTACTTTACTTAAATATGCCTGGCTCTTGAAACTCCGCCTCTTCACACCACCTGCACCCCCATCTACAACAAATTATGAGACTAGAGACTTTCAAACCCCAACAAGCTCTAATGCATGATTTAAAAGACAAGTTATAATCATACTGATCGGGTCAGATTTTGTTCATGGTCTTTGGGGAGGCTGTTTTTCTCAATGGAAATTTGGGATCAGTGGAATAATTTCTTGGGAAGGATCATGGCCCATATTTATTGGACATGTATGAAGGTGGAACAAAAAGGGAATGACCTGTATGCATGAATAAGTTAAGGAGTATTTGGCACATATGTAAATAAGGTTCTCGGAAAAGAAGTGCGTCGCATGGGCTTTAATCAGTCCATGGGGAAAAACCTAAAGAAAAATTACTTTAGAACCAACAAACAATTGTAATATCTTAACACCTTGAAATTAGTTGGGTCAGTGACATCAAATTAAGGCTATCAGATGTATGATTTCTCATTTACTCATACAAAACTTATTTCATATGAAACCGTCTTTTATAATCTAGCTTTGCGTGCATCATGCATGGATCATAAATTCAATGCATGAAGTGAGTAACTTTATTTTTAGCTTCATACATCAATTAAGTTCAGCTAACATGTGTTGCAACAACTTTTCTGAAACAAAACCTAGCTGAATAGCTTAAATGCATCTGTATGCTTTAGATGAAATGAGTGTATTTGTTTCTAACATGTTTCTATTTGATTTATTTTTTTATAAGATACGGGGAGCCACATCTGTGGCAGAAGCCATCCAAGCTCATGTGACGAAATGTAGTGCTCCGCAGATGCTTTTTACAACAGACACTGCGGAAGAGGTTGAGGAAACACCTACTAGCATGCACATCATTGCTTATGGCAAAAGCCTTTGCCAGATTACTGGTAACAACCTAGTACAGAGAGGTCTAATTCTACTTTTGGCAGCATATTTTGTGTCTGACACGCATTATCCTCCATGTTCAAGTGTGACGTTGAAATTTGTAGAGAGCTACTTTCTGGGAAAAGTTGACAAAAATCTGCCAAAATCAGCCAAAACATTTGCTATAAAGGCAGGCCTAGATAGTGCTCGATAAATTGTAAAGCATAACAACCTGAAAATGAGCTCATCTAGTTTCATTACATTTATTTCATTCTATATTTTCTTTCTTGTCTTTTAAGCATGCACTGCTAATGTTTTACTGTTTTTTTTTCTTTTAGAGAGACTGTAAGTAGGAATCACCTACTTATATAAAGATATATTTTATCTAAACTTTTAGAAAATAGGTAATTTATTTTCATATTATTTCTTTGATTAATAAGACATCTTCTTGTAATGATTGCATTTGCATTTTTGGCAAATTTTAGCAGTATTAAAAACTTACTTTGTTTAAAATTTGGAGAAAAAAAGAAGAAAAAAATTGTTAAGCATATCTGCCAATGGTGACCCATATTAAAAGTATGGTGATGAAACATGTTCAGCTATTTAAAGACACAAGAGGATCATCCACATTTAAACATTTTTTTATAACCAATTCACTCCTTCTTGTAAAAAGAGCTGAAAATGGAATAACACATGATATAGTTTCAAGGAAAATTGCTAAAGATGAAAAAGAATACACACTTTACTAATTTATTTAAAACCTATTAGAGACTTTCTGGAAACTATTGACAAGAAATAGTTAATAACTGTTGCTTGTTGGATTTTTGTTTACTGTAAAAAAATAGCAGGCGGACACCTGTTTTAAACAATTTTACAGCAAACATTTGACCAATACTCTTTTAAAGGGAAACGCAACCATGTTTTTTCTTCTAATTTTGAGTCAATTTATTGAGACTATCAAAATACACCTTACTTAAATAAAACAATTATTTTCAAACTGTGTTTTTCTATTTTTTCTTTTTTCCTTTTTTTTTTTTTTTGAGGGGGGGGGGGGGTTGTTGGGGGAAGTTGCACAAACAACGAAATACAAACTTTGAAAAAACATGTCATACACTGACTGGAAAAATAATGATTACCGGCAGGTTATAACTGTTGCCTGCTAGATTTGTTGTTCCCTTGTTACATGTTAATAAATAGCAGGTATAAATAGCAGTTTAACAGCAAACATTTAATCAACACTTTTTGAAAGGGAAATGTATTTGTCTTTTTCAGTATTCTGTTTTTTTTCTTTTTTTTTTTCTTCTTGTTTTTTTTTTTTTTGGGGGGGGCGGTAGGGGTGGGGGTGCATTGGTTTTTAGAAATGTTTTATCACCATTTGAACAACTCTCTTTGGAATTCTTTTAAATTTGTATCTCTTTTTTAGGGGGATGCAATGTATTATTTTTTAGAAATGAATTATTCTCAAGGGTTTCTAAAAAGTTGAACATGTTTTATCACCCGGCCATTCTTCTTTATATGATCACCATCTGCAGGCATGTTTAAGTTAAGTTGAAACCAGTGTAGTAAATATGTTATTGGTTACAAATTATGTGTTAAGGCACATAATTACTATCAAACCATCTTATGGCATTTTAACAGTAAGATTTCAGAATTTTTTCAAATTGAATTATTTTTTCATTAATCATGTAGCAAACTATGGCTGTGTAATCTTGAACATATTAATTCCAAGGTCTAGAGAACTTTTATCATCAGTTTTTTAGGGCATGATCAAAATTCCATGAACAATGCAGATACTGAAATAATTGATCCATATTTTTTCTTAAAAATAGAGTTTTTCTATAAATAACAGCGTTCTTTCATAATTGTTAGTGTTACTGTGTTCAAGAAATGAAAACTGAAATAATTGATACACATTTTTCTTAAAAAAGACTTTCTACAAATAACACCTTTCTTAATTGATACATATTTTTCTTAAAAATAGAGTTTTTCTACAAATAACAGCGTTCTTTCATAATTGTTATAGTGTTACTGTGTTCAAGAAATGAAAAAAGAGTTTTGATAAAAAAGAAAGAAGGTTAAAATAAAGTTTTGATCATTGATTTTTGTCTTTGTTTTCACACCTTTTTCATCTTTAGATCACCCAGAGAACCTGAAGCACATGGATACTCGTAGTGGGCTGCTTGAACACTTCATAATTCATCCCTCAGGTGTACAAAGCACTATAATTATGTGTTTTTGATTGTGGAACAAAAAGATTGCCAATGACCAAGTGCTTGTGTCCAAGTGCTAGTGATAGTCAGAAAACTAGTACTGGGCACTCTCACTTAATCACTAGCATCATTTTTGTCCCAGAATTATCTACACTTGTAGTGCTTCTTGCACTTCAGGTATAGGTGGATTGTGTTTGACAGACAGCCAACACTAGCACATGATATGCATGGTGGCTGCAAGTATTTAATGTGCTTCAGGAGCTAGTGGGATGTAGTTGTGTATCCTGACACATCAAGTGCATTGGTGTATTCATTATGTCATGAATTTACGGCCATGTCCTTGTTCACCCCCCTCACCCTGTCTTTTTATTTGATGAAAGGAAAATACCTATGCCCGGTTTTAATTTGCCTGTCCAAAATTAAAAACAAAGCGACCCGCTAAAAAGTGAAGAAAGTAATGACAACATAATTTATTTATTTATTTATTTCGACATATCTGCACAGATTATTCCTTAAAAATTATGAGGGGGCAATTATTGCAATCATAGTATTGTATAATCTTTTATTGATTATGAGGGTCGTGTCAGTTATAAATTATGAGGGGGCAAAATATGCACGATTGAATTGAAGTGAAAGCGAGGCTAACTACGCATCACACTGACATTGCCTTCATTTTGACTTAAGCTCGAGACAACCGGTAATACTGTACACGCTCCTGGTTTCTATGTACAATGTGGGTGCCTGCATGTGTGCATAATACGCACATATGTACGTAGGCATCTGTCCATTGTTGACGCGCGCAAATCAAACGCGCGCGGCAGTATAATACGCACAGCCAGCTAGCCAGGCAATATGTAAATTATATATATATATATATATATATATATATATATACACATGTAAACATACGTATGAATATGTACACATACGTACTGCAGACGTACACGTGTAGACGTTCTATAATAAAAACCACGGGTAGGTAGAATGTTTTCGATGGCAGAATAATATTGCCCGCCTTGTGATGGTTTGGAATGTCGCCACATTTGTTTGTTTTGTCGAGTGTTTTTATTTTGGGCAATAGCGCCACCTTGAGTTATTTCTTGACCATGCCTGTTTCACAATATACGAACCGTGCTGAACGGACGAGGGGGAATTTTCTCGTGGGATTTTGTGAGTATCGCTTCCCGGCCTTTTGGCTGAGATCATGTGAAAGCATGTCTTATCAGAGGTCGAGGGGCGATCACTCCTCTCTAACCCACGGAGGTCACTGGCCGGCCGTGGGAAGCACTTTTGTTGAGCTTCGGTCCTAGTATGGTCCGCAAGGGTCATTGTTGTTATGGGGTTTCGGCCCCTGTGGTAGTAGTGAGCTTCACCCTCCACTCCGACCGATTCTTCGGACTCGGGTGGGTCGTGGAGTTCCCCATTTTCATAGTCTGGGTCTTCGAACTCGGACACAGTTAAGTTTCTGGGGTTGAAAACCCCATACCTTCTAAAGCGGAGGGTGCACGGATTCGTTCGCGAGCCCGTGAACTCGAGGAAGGGGAGAAGCCGTCCAAGCACTTCTTCCG
Organism: Zoroaster sp. YZ-2022; assembly: GCA_029582265.1. Classification (NCBI taxonomy): domain Eukaryota; kingdom Metazoa; phylum Echinodermata; class Asteroidea; order Forcipulatida; family Zoroasteridae; genus Zoroaster; species Zoroaster sp. YZ-2022. The sequence goes on along the minus strand of CM055835.1, from coordinate 731,344 downwards.
GCTCGAATCAGCTCAGTCTATAAAAGTTCGTTTGATTTCATCGGTGCGTGCCCCTGGCGGAAACGTCTATGACACCACTGATGACATCATCGATGTATATAGAACCATTTATTTCGACCTTTTTTGTGAGATAAGAGGGCGCTATGTAAACCGACAGGCGGTAAAATTGGAGTTATGTCAAGCACCATTTTTCTTTACCGAAATTCCAGCCTCCACATTGATCTTAATTGTGGATCTCCTTATCTATGTTCTTGTAACACTTATAAGACAGCTAGAGGCGATTCTGATGATCAACTATGCATGCAGGAAGGAAGAAAACTGCCCTTAAATCCATCACGATGACAAGCAATGAACGTGAGATTGGTACACCACCTTCTCCCACAATGTTACAATCTCCTGATCACTCGGTGGCCAATATCAATGATTCCATTCAGTACGAGAGCCGGCGTATCTCCGAGCTAGAGTGGTTCTCTGGAAGAGCTGGAAGACAAGATTCAGCAGATTAGTGAGATAAACAAAGAGCTTAACAAATTAGAACGTTTTAGCAGACGTAACAACATGAGGGTAATTGGCCTGTCCCAGCACAAGGATGAAGGCTGTATGGAGCTCTCTTCAAGATTACTTCAAGACAAGTTCGGTCTTACAAATATTAAAGGATCCCTGACATACCAAGTTATGATAGCGTTATTTTATAGGTGATAATTAATAAACACTAAATCAAAAAGAAAGAACGATTTTATTACCCCGTGTCTATTTTTTAATTATTTTTTCATTTAAAAATATTACCCCTTCGGAACGCCCACAAAAATTCCCGCTGGCTCATGAATGTATGACGTCATGCGCGTGACGTAAACGGGGTAAGGAAAGCTGAGAACGCTTCTCACGCTCCTGGCCTGGCAACGCGAAGCTACATGTGTAACGTTAAGCTGCAATTAGTATTCACGTTTGCTCAAATGGATTCATTAGATTCATCCGATAGTGAAATTTTGTCCGAACCGCTTTCAAATGTTGATCATGACGACATAAATATAGATCACGGTGGAGAACAGGCTGTTATTCAGCCCTATATGTTCGAGTCTGAGCTTGGAAGTTCCGATTCCGACCAGGCAAGACGAGATGCCGCCTGGGGCACGGAATGACGAAGAAGACCGAGAGAACAGACTGCACAATTCGGCCTGGTACGTTTTTTGGCAATTATTTCAATTACAAATAAACATGTACTGTTTGTACATGTCAAACAAACTTCCGATATAGTGAGATCTCAGAAAAATCGAGACGAAAACGTAGATTACCAATTTAATATCGTAACTGGTTAAAGCCATTTCTATACACTTCTCAATAGGGAAGTACGACCTCCACGTTCGGACCGGGAAGTCTCTAAATATTGTTGAACTGTCGTGCTTATTTTTTTCGATGTAAGTCTGTGCCATTTCCATTACTTACTTTGTTTAAAGTAAATGAAACACTTTCTTTTAAATTTAATTCAAAAACAAAATAATAGGTGCTCCTGTGGGTGTTGTGTTGCAATGCCGACAGTAAGAGAGTCCATTTGCTGCAAAGAAGTCTACGTTGGTGCAGAAAATGGACGAGTTCATTCTGGATCTGGACTGCATCACAGAACACCCGGGATGGATGAAGCCAAGTAAATATTTTGATTTAAAAAAAATAATAATCCATTACCAAATTTTACATTTTCAGTTAAAAATGTTCTCCTTATCAAACTACATGTAAGTTGGAACTTTAACATGTGCATTATTGATACGTTTTACATAGTGTATACATTTAATAAGAACTTGCAGTATACATGTACATGGTAGACATTTAGGGAAGGCTAAACCTGCTTCGATGGCATGAAATGAGTGAATATTTTCTGGGGAAATTTGTAGCTGATACAGAGTGCAGGAGGTGGTTTCTTCATAACTTCTTGGGATGTGGATTTGATAGTCTTCACCACCTCAGCCATAAACTCATCAATGTAAACTGTTATTAAAAAAATACAAAACAAAACAATTTTTATATATTTGTATATATGTATTATAGAACAGACAATGGATAATAGAAATGATTCAAGTCAAACAACAAGGGGAAAATACGAGTACATGTATATAGTTGTGTGTGTTGGGGGGCTAGTTATCTAAACAATGACACAAGATGGATGTTAAGGTCTTTCAATGTTTATGTATTCAAATCTAAGAATGTGTTTTACTAATACTGTATAATTTAGAATAAAAATCTTACAATATCTGCAAGGTTCTTTCACTGGCTTGCTGAGCTTGTATTTCAGCTGTACTGTCCCAACTTGGTTGTTGCCTGCCTTCTATTGCTGTTTTCGATGAAATGCAAAGCTGTAATGCGTAACCTTTAAAAATAAAAAGATAATAACATTCAATTATCATCAACAAGTAAAATAATACATGCATTAATGCACATTTCTGTACGTTAAACAAATTGAGTTGTTAGCTGTTTGATTCAATTGGATATAAACTTCATTTCTTGAAAAACATCAACTGTTGATACCTGCTCTTCAACCAAAATAAAAGTCTACGGTACCCGGTATTCCCAGTGGGATCCCATCCAATTACTGACCGGGCCCGACGTTGCTTAATTTCGGTGATCGGACGAGAACCGGTGTATTCAACGTAGTTTGGCCGTAGACGAATATCATGCCCATTGTTTTATGTTTAAACTGTTGATACCTGCTCTTCAACCAAAATAAAAGTCTACGGCACCCGTTATTCCCAGGGGGTCTCCCATCCAAGTACTGACCGGGCCCGATGTTGCTTAACTTCGGTGGTCGGACGAAAACCGGTGTATTCAACGTAGTGTGGCCGTAGACGAATATCATGCCCATTGTTTTATGTTTAAACTTGAGCGTGCACATAGAGATGGCCCCAAACTTCCGGGTAAGCCCCAACATTTGTTGATGAAATTCAACTGCTAGCAGGACAAAATCCAGGTCCTTCGTAAGCAACGACAGGCCCTTGATGGCGTATACCACTTCTGCACTGATGATCTTACAAAAGATGACCTTCATGAAAAGAAACGATGGGCAGACCATGCAAGTAAGGCTTACAAGGAAGGAAAGAAAGTTCGCTTCTATGCAGGTAAATGGGGTGGGAATCCTAACATCATTCATAGCTATGCATGCTCACAAACTCCATTGTTTAATACATATCTCATGTATAATTTCTATTATTATGCATCACGATCCATCTCCATATAACGCTTACTTTAAGTTCATTATATGGAGTGTCGTGTCCGAGCGGTCTAGCTTACCGGACTCAATTTCTGGTGTTATGCTAGGTTCCCACTGTCGTGCGATCCGTTACGAACGCAACGATTGGCCATTCGTAGCTGATCGTGGAATTTTTGTTTCCTTTTCTGAAATTTCACGTTTGGATGCGAGTTGATGCGAGTCGATACGTTCTGGTACGATTTGGTGCGCTTGGATGCGATATAGGCACGATTGGTCAATTTCAGATGACACGATCTGTCACGATCTGGTCTCCCGTTCAGATACGATCAGATACGTTCCGATAGGATTGTCCCGATTGAGTCCACGATTGTGTCCCGATCTGACACGATCATCACGATCGGGGTCCCCGATTTTGGACGATCTGATACGTGCAGATACGTTCGGATACGTTCCGATACGATCATCACGAACCGATGCGCTCTTTTGCGATCGGATACGATTGTGGTGGCGATGTCTTTCACGATCGGGATGGAGTGATCACGATTTGAGCCACGATTGAACCCCGACGGGTACATATACAGCCCGACTGACCATGGACTTCATTGTTTCTTGAACTTCTACAGAGCGTGGTGTTTGTCTTGTCAGGTTGATCCCGATCACCACGATTTCGAAGCACTATTAGATGCGATCTGTCGCGCTTTGTTACGATCCAATACGATCTCATGCGATGATCACGATTAAAAATTAATCGTGTTGATCGTAGAAATTTTTTGAACCGTCCAAACATGTTCTACGATCAACACGATTGCCACGACTGACCTCAAGATCTGATAAGATCTGATAGGATCACCACGATTACTCCACGATTAAGACCACGATTTCAATCGTGGCGCGAATCGTGATAGTGGGAACGGGGCATTAGCAGCAGAATGTGGGTTCGAATCCCGGCCGTGACACTTGTGTCCTTGACCATAATTGCTTTTCTCCACCCAGGGGTTAAATGGGTACCTGTGAGGGCAGAGTTGGTTGATTAGCCCTACCATTGCTGTAATGGCAGCAATTGAGCTGTATACTCCCCAGAGATGGTTTCAGGAGTGATTTATGAGCCTTATGAGCAGCGGTAATAATATAATGCGCCTTGAGCACCACTTAGTTGGTGGATACGTGCGCTATATAAGTCCACACATTGTTATTATTATTATCTGTCTTGGTTGTTTCTTTTTCCATTTACATATTTATTTCATTATCAGATTGTATTTCCTCATTCATTTATTTAACTGTATATATATTTATTTATTATGCTTCTTCCATTATCATACGCTTTTATTTTTGTCCCCTTCAACGTGTATTTATTTCCCTCATCTTGTAAGCCTAGTTTGTAAGCTTAGTTTGTTTTCATATAATTATGCCCTGTTCACATGATGTTATATTCGTTCCTTCCCACCGAGTCTCTTACTTCCTCATACCTTTTTGGCAGCTGGTGTTCCAGCATCACTTTCAGTTTGTTATTTCCTATTATTCCCCATCTTTGGGACTGGGTGGGACGTAACGTTTATCATTTTCTTACTTTCATCAATTCATGTTCATTATTTGCTTTGTACCTCTTTTTGCGCAGCCTATCCCTACATTTTATTTTTAGCTTTATTTTTTGGTAATTTTTGCTTATTTTCCCCTCATCATCATTTTTGTTTTGTCCTATTCTGTTTTTTTTAACCCCACCTATTTTATTTCCCTATTGGGAAGTTTTGTTGTGCCTTTTGATTCTCTCAATATTGATGTTTATTCCACTCAGCATTCCTGTTCTTACCTTGAAAGTAATGATTTTAACAATTTAAATATCAATCCTACTTGTGATTTTTCTTTGTTCTATATGAATGCCAGAAGCCTCAGTAAACATTTTTATGACATTGAAGATTATTTATGCTCACTAAACCATTCTTTTTCTATTTACGGTTTCACTGAAACTTGGTTTAAAATCTCCTCCTTGTTATGTTCATAAGAATAACTATCACCTTGTTCATTCATCTCGTTCCAACAAACTTGGGGGAGGAGTAGCTATGTTTATTAGTGATTCCTTGAACTTTTGTATTAGAGACGACCTGATGTGTTCCTGTGAAGATTTTGAATGCATTTTCATTGAAATTCAACGTGAACACTCATGTAATCTCATTATTGGAAATGTTTACAGAGCTCCTTCGACATCTGTTGAAAATTTCAACAAGCTTTTCGGTGATTGTTTAAATTCGATTGCCAAAAAGGAACAAAAGCTGTGTTATATAATGGGAGACTTTAACCTCAATTTAATCAATTGTTCTGACCATCAGCCTACTGAAGATTTTGTCAACACTTTTTACATGTATGGTTTTCACCCTCTGATCGACAAACCCACTCGTATTGCCCCCATAGTTCCACACTCATTGATATACTAACCAATCACGATGGTGACATTACTGGTATTCTGTACACTGATATATCTGATCATCTTCCCCTCTTTCAACTAACTTATTCTTGTTTTAAGAATCAACTGCCGCCTTCGAAACACACCTACATCACTAGAGACATCAATAAAACCACTTTGCAGTCTTTCAAAACAGATATTCAGTCTACTGACTGGAGTGAAGTTTATGACTCTAATGATGCAGAGCGTGCTTATAACTTGTTTCTTTCATCCTTCAGCTTTATGTATAATAAGAACTTTCCTTTTGTAACCAAAGTCTCTGGTAAAGCTATTAAAAATCAACCATGGATTTCTCAAGCTATACTTAACTCTTGAAATCATAAAAATAAATTGTACAGGCGTTTCATACGAAACCCAACCATAGTTAATGAGCTCAAGTACAAAAACTTTCGCAACAGGCTCACAACAGTTATTCGTCATGCCAAAAAGAACTATTATGCGTACAAACTTGACTCCAACAGAAATGATCTTACATCCACTTGGCGTGAAATTAAGAATATTCTTGGCAAGAACAAGAAAACTGCCTTTCCTGAAGAGTTCACTGATGGACTGAACCACATTTCTAATCCGAATGAAATTGCTGACTCTTTCAACACCTATTTTACTAACATTGGTAGCACATTAGCCAGCAAAATCACTCCTCATCATCGCTACAGTGTGTATTATGGGAATTATGGCTTGATTTATTGTGGTCTACAGTTGTACAACCTCTGGAAAGGTAAACAAGCATTGAACAAGTGGGAAATCCCCATTTATAAGGACGTATATACACGGACTCCAAAGTGGACAGCAAACTGCAATACCGAATGGTAACGGGCGTATATCCCAAGGGAAATGGTCTCGCAGGGTTTTAATTAATTAATTAATATCTGAAATGCTGCTTATCGAGCAGCAAGTATATTAAACTCATTTTTGTTCCTGGGCCAAGGAAGAGGGGCTTGCCCCGTCCTGGCCACGGGTTGGCCCGGAATTGCACTACATCTGGGTGGGCAGGCAGGCAGGCAGGCAGGCAGGCAGGCAGGCAGGCAGGCAGGCAGGCAGGCAGGCAGGCAGTTTTTGAATTGTGTTTGAATTGTTTTCACAGATTGCAATGAAGACAACGTTATTCTGTATGTCTGTCTGTCTGCACAGAATGTACATGGGACTGTTCCAGTGGGATCGGTACGCAATCGACGCAAGTACAATCAACGGATATGAGGTAAGAGAAATAAGACTTGTTTCGGTGCAATTTCAGTCAGTGAGCAATACATGTATACATGATGGAAACGTACGGTCGACTGGTAGGCGCACACACACACTGTCAGGGGTATATATATATATATATATATATATTTTTTTTGGACATAGACACCGATCGACGCCGGCGTCCATCTTCCGCTCCTACCGCGCCACTCTCTGAGCGCATCCATGCGAGAAGCAACATGATTGGTTGCTGCACGCGTCTTCACGGATCCCTCCAAATGCCATAAGTAGCCTCACGAATTATCTCAGGGCCACTCACGCCGATCACCTGCTGAAAAAAAATTTCCAGGGTCTACTCGGTTCTCTCTCTTCAATTTCCAATATGACTGGACGTGGAAAGAGCGGTAAAGCCAGAAGCAAGGCCAAGACTCGGTCTTCCAGGGCCGGACTACAATTCCCCGTGGGTCGAGTTCACCGGTTCCTCTCGACTTGGTTCCAAGTCTGTGATAGTGGTTTTTTGTCTGCCTGAAGCCAATGCAGTATCGCATTAATAGCGCCCTCTTGTGTATTAACCTCCGACAATTAACCTTCGATCACAGACTTGGGAATGTTGTCGTCGGTTTGTACAGAAGAGGAATGCAAACACCATAAATCGTTAAAAAAAAAAAAAAGTTATACAAAAAGCTTCTTTATTTGGCAATGGCAGGGCCTAGACAAGAAGTGAATTTCTAGACTTAATCATCTTATTGCCAAAACACAAAATATTTTTTTTTGCTTTTTTGGCCTAAAATGAGAACCGACGCATAAAATTGCACCAAACTTGACGTAAGATGTCGCGACAACATCTCCAACCAGATGGAGGGAAGAAAATGCACCTTCAATGGAAAATTTCAAATTTTATAGACAAAAGTGAATTTTTAGACTTAATCATCTTATTGCCAAAACACAAAATCAAATTTTTTGCTTTTTTTGGCCTAAAATGAGAACCGACGCATAAAATTGCACGAAACTTGACGTAAGATGTCGCGACAACCTCTCCAACCAGATGGAGGGAAGAAAATGCACCTTCACTGGAAAATTTCAAATTGTATAGACAAAAGTGAGTTTTTAGACTTATTCGTATCATTGCCAAAACACAAAGTCAATTTAAAAAAAATGTTCTCCAAAAATTTACTTTATGTCGGTAAACGTCTCGAAAATACACTTTGAAAAAGAAGTTTTCTACGCATATTTGTTGCACATACTTTTTCCATTAAGATTATACTTGTGCAAAATGAAACTTTTCAAACAGCACATCGCTAGAATCACACTGTAGAGCGGCAACTTGACCGCCGAACGCACATACCGGTGGTGATGTGCCGATGCATGCCCGTGCCGGCCAAGCTCGTACACCGCATGGAGAAAGCCCAATACACGCATAATTATGTACCGGTACGCACGTGTACAATGCATGTGGAGTTTCCGTGGTGAAAATGGATGGCCAAAAGTTCTGCCGTAAATAAAAAGTGGGTTTCGCCGTCAAATTAATTTCTCTTAAACTGCCACGAAGAAATCGACCAAGGGTATATAGCAGACAACTTGCTGTGAAATGGTATGAAATGGTCGTGTAAAAAAATATTTCACATTTGGGCAAACTGCAATTTCAAGGTTTTGGACTTCATCGATCGTGTCGGATCTTGTTATAAAGGTGTTAATAGTACAAGTGCTATTGGGTTAAGGTGTTCGACTGTATTATTATATATTTTTTCCTAAATAAGGGTACTATTGGAAGACAGTTTGGAGTAAGAGATGTACACCAAGGAGACACTATATATGTTTTCCTAAATAAGGGTACCATTGGGAGACATTTTGGAGTAAGAGATGTACACTTAAGGAGACACTATATATTATATATGTTTTCCTAAATAAGGGTACCATTGGGAGACAATTTGGAGTAAGAGATGTACACTAAGGAGACACTATATATTATATATTTTTTCCTAACTAAGGGTACCATTGGGAGACATTTTGGAGTAAGAGATGTACACTAAGGAGACACTATATATTATATGTTTTCCTAAATAAGGGTACCATTGGGAGACATTTTGGAGTAAGAGATGTACACTAAGGAGACACTATATATATTATATATATGTATATATTTTCCTAAATAAGGGCACCATTGGGAGACATTTTGGAGTAAGAGCTGTACACTAAGGAAACACTATATATTATACATTTCTTCCTAATAAGGGTACCATTGGATACATTGTGGTGTAAGATTATGTACACTAAGGCGACACTATTAATTATTATTTCAAATGTTTTAATACAGCTTACATAATCTACCATTAGCTTACGGAAATGGGTACAAGTGATTACCAATATTTCCTGATCGAGGTTTTGTCTGAGTTAAATGGTCCACAACAGCAATCACATTACATTGTGTGAAATAAATGTACCGGGAGGCCCTTATTATGTACTTGGAAAATTTGATCATTACAGAAACTTAATATCGATAATTAATGTAAACTTTTTTTGATTACATTACGACATAGCTACGTCAACTTAGGTGTAATTGTTTTGTGTGATTGTTTTAATTAGTTCCCTCAAAGTATATGTCGGCTGAATTTCGAATGTATATATTGGATTGCTTATAAGTGATGCATGCAGTAGACAGCTATGCCTTCCAGGGGGATGCGTCTCCCAAAGGTACTTCTCTTACACGTGTGTCTCCCAACGGTACCACTTGAAGTAAAATTACCTAAAGGAGACAAAAATAACTGCGGAAAAGCAATATATCCAAACAGGCTTCCCCTATTCCAGTAAGTGTGATACACATTAATAAAGGTCCTTTTCGTCAATATTTTGGATGGTGAAAGTAACAACTGTAATATTTGTTTTTCATGATATCTGGCAAAAAGTGAAATGTCTCCCTAAGGTGCAATTTTTTCTGGTGTCTCCCAAAGGTGAAATCTAGTGGTATATATATATATATATATATATATATATATATATATATATATATATATATAACCCTTTCCATCAATGGCAAGACTTAATATGATCCATTATAGGTAAAACTTGTAGCTTTGCATGGTGAGGATGATAAGTAAGACTAATTGCGGTGACACCATGTGGAATCTCAATTGAGTAGTAATTAGTTCTGAAAAGAACTGAGGGGCAAGGGATTTGTAGATCCCCCTGCCTGTAGTTCTTTTCAGAACTAATTACTACTCAATTGAGATTCCACATGGTGTCACCGCAATTAGTCTTACTTATGATCCATTATCGTGTTAAAAAACGAGTCTGTTTAACTATTAAAACAGCATAGTGTACATCGAACTCTCAATTCTTAATTTTTTTTTTAATTTAATATTTTGTTCATAACAATTACCATGGATAGTTTGAACGCCAAATATACAATTTCAACACATGGCAGTACGTCTACATAAACAAACCCCAACAAATGGAACATCTCAACGTTAAGATAACATCACTGTTGTAGGACGAACCAAAATTGCTACAGGCAGGGGGATCTACAAATCCCTTGCCCCTCAATATGAGTTTCTATCTGTAAGAATACAATATGTGTCTTACATTACACAAATTAAATGCTTGCATTATCAGATACAGAAAAATATGAACAACAAACTTTTATCAAACGCTCTTACTAAATGTACATACGGTAAACTTTGTTTTCGAAATTCCACTGTTATAGGATTAATTCCACTACTAAAAAAGTGGCAAAAACTACATTAACATTGACATCTAATTAATTACTTCAGCTCATTTGTATATTTAATACAGAATTTGTTGTCCTGATCATTTATAATGGCAAATTATTGGCATACACTGGCGATTGCATGTGATCACACAAACAACGTAATATTTAATAATAATAATAATAATAATAATAATAATAATGAATTTATTGTGCGCATTTTCCCATAAAAATGTACAAAAGCGCATTACAATCTTAAAACTAGCACATAATAGTAAAACAAACAGATTAATACATTAAGTCAAAAGATGTAAAAACAACAAAGTTATCGTTTCGGTTTGCGGTAACACCATGTGTTTATCTCAACTAACGTGAAGCTGAGATACAGGTTCTGAAAAGTTACACTTAAAAATAAATAAATTAACCAAATGCTTGTTTAAAAAGAAAAGTCTTACGCTCTTTCTTAAAGACAGACAGAGACTGAATTAATTGGATATTTGAGGGCAATTTGTTCCATAATGTGGGCGCAGCCTGTAAGAATGATTTGTCTCTGGTAGATTTTTTCATTTTTTCTTTAGGATAATTTAAAAGCAACCTGTTATTGGAACGTAAAGAATAGCTGGAATTATCTTTAACGTGCAACATATCAATAATATAATCTGGGGCAAGGTGGTGAAGGGCCTTAAATGTCAACAAAATAATTTTGAATTCAATACGATAATACACAGGCAGCCAGTGTAACTGATAAAGTAAGGGCATAACATGACTCCACCGTGGTGTACCGCATACAAGCCGAGCAGTGGTATTTTGTACCTTTTGTAGTTTAGATAATTGCGAATTTGGAAGACCATAAAATAAGCTATTACAGTAATCGAGACGACTAGTAATGAATGCATGAACCAGCACAACTAGCGCCTCTCTTGATAAGTATTTCCTGATTCTTCTAATATTATGGATATGATAGAACGCAGTTGAGCAAGTTTTTGTAATTTGCTTGTTCATAGTCAAATTTGAGTCAAACCAGCAACCTAAGTTGCAAACTTGCAAGGATGGTGTGATAGAACAGCCACCCACTGTTAAGACTGGTATAGTTAATTTAGACAATTGCAATCGACTACCAATAATAATACATTCAGTTTTGGCATCGTTAATCATAAGTTTATCTTGTAACATCCATAGTCGTATGTCCTTTATACAGTTTTCCATGGCTGCTAAAGCCTGCTCTTGGTTAACAGAATTACAAGGTTTAAAAGAAATGTACAGTTGGGTGTCGTCAGCATAACAATGAGTGTTAGGAAGATGCCGATCTACTTTGTCAAACAGTTTGGATGAGTATATACTAAAAGCAGCGGTCCTAGACATGATCCTTGTGGAACTCCGCAATTGACAACAAACTTATCAGAGAGAGCCCCTTTCATTAAAACACGTTGATTCCTACCGGATAAATAAGAACTAAACCAATTTAAAGCTACACCAGAAATACCAATCTTAGACTTTAATCGATCCAGTAAAATTGTATGATCCACAGTATCAAAAGCAGCAGTTAGGTCTAACAATACAAGTAAAGTGACATGTTGAGAATTCATTTTTAGTAAAATATCATTTTTTACTTTGAGAAGTGCAGTCTCAGTGCTGTGATTCTTTCGGTAAGCTGACTGTAGCAATGGATACAATGAGTTATCAGTCATGTGTTTATGAACCTGTTCATACACTGCCTTTTCAGTTAACTTAGATATGTACTGGAGATTACTAATTGGCCGAAAATTCTGTAAGTTTGTACAATCTAAATTTTCTTTCTTAATTAACGGAAGAATAAGGGCTTCTTTCCAGTCAATTGCAAAAACGCCACTTTCTAAAGACAAATTGATTATCCTTGTGAGAACAGGTAGTAAACTATCCAGGCAACTAAGAACAAGCTGTGTTGGCATTGGGTCAAGGGAACAACATTTCTTTGAACCTTTCTCAATAATAGCTTTTACATCTTGCACAGTGAGAAGTGAAAATTGCTCAAATGATGGTACATGTACGTGAGCATCTTTACCTTGCACAGACTGTATGTTACCAGAACTTAGCTTTGAGTGAATGTCAGTAATCTTTTGAATAAAAAATCGACCCATTTCATTTGCTAGATCACGAGAATTACTAGAATCAGAAATTACAATGTTTGTTTGTGGTTTCAAAAGCGTATTAACAGCGATAGAAAGATTCCTAGAGTTACAACTATTCACCTTAACATAGTTAGAGTAGAATTCACGACGTGCTAGGTTCATTAAATAAATTTTATGGTTCTTTTTCGTCTTATAAATTGACAAATCCAAATTGTCACCAGTACGTCTCCATTTCCTTTCTGCCTGTCGGCATAACTTCTTAGCAACTTTAATTTCATTACTAAACCATGGCACAAGAGGTCTATCTGTAATTGTTTTCACTTGTAAAGGCGCATGACAATCAAATACACTTGTAAGAGTTCTTTTGTAACAATGAACAAGTTCATCCAAGTCCCTAGTTTTATTAAAACATAAATCGGATTTGGCAAGATCGTTATTAAATGTGTCTATATCAATAGATTTAGTTTTCCTAAATGTTATTTGTTTAACTGGTAAAGCAGGTTTAGTCATTTTTAGATTGCACAGTACAGAGAAATGATCTGAAAACAGATAGTCCGAGATTGGAACACCATCTATAACATCATCACACCCACGGGTGATGACCAAATCCAGTATGTGCACCTTTTCATGAGTTGATTGTGTGACGTGTTGCTGCAGTCCCATTGTCTCAAGGATTTCTGACAGATGCACAGTATCAGTATTGTTAAATTCGTCCATGTGAATGTTAAAATCTCCTGTAATGAGAAGTGGTTCTGATTACAAGACAATCGATTCCAAGTAAGAACTAAATTCGGTGAAGAATACACTGGTAGTAATCGGGTGATTAGTAGAATACGGTGGTCTGTAGACGATGACAAGCCTCAGTGAATAATTTCCACACTTAATAATCCATTCGGAATATTCAAAAGATCTAAAGTCGAATTCAGTAATTTCAGAAACGTGCATGTTTTCCCTAAACACAACTGCTGTACCCCCTCCAGCTCTACCGGTGCGTGGATGATCTTTCAGTTTAAAACCGGGTGGGGTGATTTCTATTTTATGAGCTGTATCCTGATCAGTAAACCAAGTCTCAGTCAGTGCAAATATATCAGCTTTACTAGTTGAAACATAGTCCACAAAATCAGCAGATTTACTTTTTACCGACCTTGTATTTAAGCAGCATAGCTTCAGAGGTGGCAGGGTCGTAACCACCGGATGATGTGGGATGTGCATGAATGGCACTGGAGATAAGATTCGTTCCTTCTGATACAGCCTGCGACATGACGATCCATCCTTACAATTTTCTGGATAACGTGGAAAATGGTTGATGACTACCGGAATTCTGCGACTACCAGCACGTTTTCCTCTAAATCTTAAGAGACCACACATCTTCAGAGAAGTAAGGGTGTGTGAGTTAGTAGAGTAACATGTACATGTATGCCGCAAACTAAGAAGCTGTGTGCGAGAGTATTTGATTTTAGCTTGACTGCATATGGGCGTATCCAAATAACGAGTTCTCACTTGATTGATGTTGTCCATCGTGACAGCTGGACCCGGTTTTTTTTCCCCATAGTGCACGATTTGTCTAAAAGTGGCATTTAAAAATACTACACAAAATATAAACTCTTAAATCCACAAACAAGAACTACATGTTCCTTTATCATTTTATGCCATCGAGACTTCCCAAGAAACACATCAAGCTCAAATTCCCCCACCCTGGATTTTATTTAACTTTAACTTTAACATCTATTGGGCACTAATTCCACACGCTAGACGCCGCAGTAGGGAGGCTGTGAGACTGGCCAATTTCCTCATCGTCAGCTGCAAGTATGTAATATATACCCTTTATCGCACCTCTCGTTACACCGATCCTTTAATAATCTGGCGTTTTCAACTACAATACAGAATCCTTCTTGAATACAATTTCTATAAACTTTCTCATAACAATGTTACGTTTAAAAACAAATGGTCAATAAACAATGCTCTTTTCACCATCGTTAATGGGGAATTCACATGGCTATTCTAACCGCCCTTATTCTCTTAAGAACAATTTTTGTATTAATATTTTAAGGTTCGCCCTTTGTTTAATTTGCTCATATTTGGAACTTTATTTGTAAGCCTCTGTGCTTATTTGGTTATTATTTCTTTCTAAATAAACTTCACTGACTCCTTGTACCACCTATATATAATGTTTTTCTTTAAATGTTTACAATTGTTAAATTAGTGTAATCTGTCTTAGAAATGTTCGTCAAAAACGAAATACCACTTTTTGTCTAAATATTTCTTGATACATTCTTTGTAAACTTTTGTTCCTGTTTGGAAATCTCTCTGCAAGTTTTTGTACTTATGTGTTTAATGCTTTAATTTTTACTAAGCTTCTTTGACTTGTTGTACTTCGAATGTTGTTTTTGCATTCTGCGTTTACAATTGTTTTATTTGCGTAATACTACTTTATTGTTCTTTCTTCAAGTAAAACAAAAAACCAACTATTCGGATGTAAAATTGTTTTCTTGCTTAGCAGTTATGACTGCTTTCTGTATATATATATATTTATTTCTCAAATGGAATTGTAATATTTAATTTTTATAGATGTGAATAAAGTCTCCATTTGAAAAGTCAAAAAAGTCTCTCTCTCTCTCTCTCTCTCTCTCTCTCTCTCTCTCTCTCTCTCTCTCTCTCTCTCTCTCTCTCTCTCTCTCTCTCTCTCTCTCTCTCTCTCTCTCTCTCTCTCTCTCTCTCTCTCTCTCTCTCTCTCTCTCTCTCTCTCTCTCTCTCTCTCTCTCTCTCTCTCTCTCTCTCTCTCTCTCTCTCTCTCTCTCTCTCTCGTTCGTTCGTTCGTTCGTTCGTTCGTTCGTTCGTTCGTTCGTTCGTTCGTTCGTTCGTAAGTAAGTAAGACGTGTGTTTTTTGAGCTCCGGTAAAATCACTTTTATTGGCCGTTAATACTTACAAGTTTACTATTTTTTGTATATCATTGTATTTATTATTATCTATAGAATTATATTATTCGTCCTTTCTGTCAGATTATCGGTATTTTGTATGGTTTTGGGAGTTTTTGGTTTGGTTTTCAGGTTGGTTTTGGTACTGTGGACGGCCATCATGGCCAACCAAGCAGAGCCATTACACAAAAGGGCGGTCAAGCGGAACAGCTAACACCAACAAAGACCCTATTGTTCCTGGTGGTAGCTTTCCTGGGCCGTCTCCAGGAACAATGGGGTTGTCTTCATGCACAGGACAACGTTTCTGTGCGTACTTACATTGACCATTTCTCAAAATCTATTTCTCCCGCACATATAACCGACGCATCACGTATTAGAAATGGCCGCATTGCGCTCTACATGTCCTCGGAACGGCAGCCTTCGACGTCGTAGAAAATGGCTTGGAATACGACGGCTCCTTTCTCGAGGTCATGCCGCTTGTCCGCCCCACCACTCGCATGACTTTATCAAATGTTTTCCCAGAAATACCAAACATGGTGTTAATTAGCAATCTCTCATCTTTTTGTAAGGTGGTTTCACAAATTCGCTCTGTTCCCCTGGGTTTTCAAATAAAACAACTAGCTCATATCCGGTCCTTCAGGAGACAGGTTAGCGTGTTATTGACAGAACATCACACCGCCGGCTTACATCACTTTTACACATGCCGGCGAAAACTACCGGGTTTTCATTTCAACAGAGTCCACCCGGTGTTTCCAATGTGGTGGACTCGGCCACATCGCGCGTTCGTGCAGGAAGGGAAACCCGACTAATGACAACAACGACAACGACAACAACCCACTAAATCCACGTCCAGTTTTCATTCATGGTAAGTCTGATCCCAAACACCCTCCCAAACAATCCAAACCTGTCCCCACTAATTTGACTGCCCCGTCTGATACCGATAACGCTTCCTCGGGGAGCGACCCCCTTAAGATGGTGTTGCCCCGGTCGAGCTACCGGCGACGGCGGATCCGGTGGCATCACCGACCTCGAACCTCGACCGCAACCCCTTGAGATCCTCGCTTGAGGCGTCTCCTCGCGGAGATGTAACCCCTCTCACCGCCCATCAACCTCTAATCATATCTGGGTACGCCCCTCGTCCCGCCTGCACCTTCTCTGATGCAGTCCTAAAGGAAATTAACACCTCCCCAACACCTCTGACCCTCTCCAACAAATTCACTCTCCTCCAATCCCTTCCCCCAAGGAAACTCAAGCGAGTCACAAAACCTATGTCAGTTGACCTCCTGCTCCCACCCAAACGCCTTCCAATCCCAAACCCTCCCACCCCAAACCCTCCCACCCCAAACCCTCCCACCCCAAACCCTCCCACCCCAAACCCTCCCACCCAAACCCTCCCACCCCAAACCTCCACCCCAAACCCTCCGACCCCAAACCCCACTGACCCCAACCACTGACCCCAAGCCCACCGACCCCAAGCCCACTGACCCTAAGCCCACTGACCCTAAGCCCACTGACCCCAAGCCCCACTGACCCCAAGCCCACTGACCCCAAGCCCACTGACCCCAAGCCCACCGACCCCAAACCCACTGACCCCAAACCCACTGACCCCAAACCCACTGACCCCAAACCCACTGACCCCAAACCTACTGACCCCAAACCCACTACTCCTGCCCGAAACCCCGCCTCCCTGCCCGTACCTCCGCTTCCCTGACCGTATACGCCACCCCTTCCCGAATCCTTGCCACCCTGCCCAACTCCCCGCCACCCCCGCCCAAATCCCCGCCACCCCCACCCCCTCAACCCCTTCCCGAAACCCCTCCACCCCCGCACCACACCCCACCTCCATCCTTGACACCCCCACAACCAAAACATTCACCCCATCCACTCCCTTAAAATCTAATCCTACACCTTCCATACCTACGACCTCCACCCCCAACACACCAAGAGATATATCCTCCGCACCCTCCACACCTTTATCCCAGACTACTGACCAGGACACTGACACAGACATGTGGGAAGACTCTCAGGGCGACGACCTCGCCCTCGAGGGTCTTACCGCTCCACAAGGCACTCTCTCCCTGCGCGAACTGCAGCTTTTCCTATCTGCCGTAAAAACAAAAAAGAAACCCGCCATGATAGCAAAAACGTTCACGTCCAATATCCCTAGCCTTGTCAAACAACTCAAACAACTACGAACCACTTTAGACAATTAACTATTTTTATTTCAACTTTCTCAATGGATACTTTTGCTTCTTTTTTTTTTCTTGCGATGACACTGTCACTCCTCTCCCTAAATACTGGAGGCTGCAGTTCTGCCATAAAAAATGCCTCGATTCATACTTATATCTCTGATTTACACAATAACCCTGATATTATTTTTCTTCAAGAAACTTTTAATTTAACCGAAAATAGTCCACTTTGGAATATATGGCCCTACACCCCCATCTGCGCCCCAACCCCATATACTGGATCTGGAATCACTACCCTTATAAAAAACAAAACGATTGATATTTTACTTTCTGAAATTATATCCGATGGTCACATCCTGTATACAAAAATTTCCCACAATAACACTTTTTTTCACCTGTACAATTTTTTAATCCCCCAAGATGATAAACTTGCCCTAAAATCAATACTTTCTTTCCGCAATCATTGCGATCAGCGTGACAGTGACGGTGTCATCGTCATCGGAGGCGACTTCAACTGTACAGATAACCCCCTTCTAGATCGTCTGCGTGCGCCGATCGAACGTAGAAACAAAATTTCCGTGGCCCTCAAAGATGCCGTGAACGCGCTGTCCTTGCGTGATGTCTGGCGCGGACTCAACCCCACTGAAACAAAATTTACTTGGCATCGTAACAATCCGTCTTCCGAGTCTGGCTCATCTAAAGCTAGACTCGATCGCTTTTACCTTCATTCGGACTTTCTTCCTTCTATCACACACTGTAAAATTACACCCTGTTCCCTCTCCGATCATTCTGCCGTTTCTCTTTCTATCAAACTCCCCTCCGCTCAACAGAAAAGTAGCGCCTATTGGCACTTCAATAATACACTCCTTTCTGACAAAAATTACTTTGAAATTATACGTTCCTTCTGGTCTAATTGGCAACCCCAAAAACTCTTTTCCTTCTTCTAAATTCGTGGTGGGATTTTGGCAAATCCCACATCAAATCCATCTCACAAATTTATAGTCGTAAATTGCGCAAGAAAACGCGAGACTCTTCAAAAATTAAACTTAATTATTGACGATTTACAGTCCGCGCCAGACCTCACGCCTCAAGCTAGAGAGGTCCTCAAAGAACAAAGAAATGAACTAAACTTACTTTAAAAATCGGCTCAGGGCGCTCTCGTCAGATCGCGATTTCAACACCTCAATGAAGTAGACACGTGCTCTTCTTATTTCTTCAATCTCGAAAAATCGCACTCTATTTCTAAATCCTTTTCACATATACGTCTCGAATCCGGCCAAATTACAGAAAACCCCACCGAAATCAAAACACACATACAAAACTTTTATAAAAAACTTTATGCACGTGTCCCGACTGACGAGAGCGCATTTAATGAAATTACTGAGGGCCTCGATAGACTTGAAACTCAAGAGGCGGAGGACCTCGATTGTCCTCTTTCTCTTGAGGAACTAGATCTTGCCGTCGAGCAGCTTGGCAAAAAAAAAAACCCCGGTCTAGACGGACTCACCTCCGAATTTTTCCAAGCTTTCTGGCCCATCCTAAAACATGACTATCTCGATGTTTTAAATTCTTCATTTATTTCCGGTTCTCTTCCTCGTTCTTTCTCCCGTGCTGTCATCACTCTTATCCCGAAAAAGGGAGACCTGTCCAATATTGCAAACTGGCGTCCGATCTCGCTTCTCAACTCCGACTACAAAATCTACGCCAAGCTGCTCGCCGGCAGGTTAAAGCAGTGTGTTCACGGCATCATTAAACAAGATCAAACTTACTGTGTTCCGGAAAGATCCATTTTTGACAACATTTCACTCATTCGTGACATTATTTCCTATTCTAATTTCAATAACTCTCCCTTAGCCGTGGTCAACTTAGACCAAGAAAAAGCTTTCGACAACGTTGACCACGACTACCTTTTCGGAACAATGAGGGCCATGGGCTTTGGGGAGCATTTTCTACGCCATATTCTTCTACTGTACAGCGGTTCCGAGAGCCTCATCAAAGTTCAGTGGTTCCTGACTGCTCCCTTCTCCTTCGAGAAGGAATTCGTCAGGGATGCCCGCTCTCGGGACTGCTATATTCTATCGCTATTGAACCTTTCCTCAATAATTTACGTTCTAAATTAAATAAAAATAGTTCCTTGCTCCCCGAAACGGATACTTTCTGTTGCGTGTCGGCGTATGCGGACGATGTAACAGTTTTTGTCGCCTCCGATGTGGGTTTCAGCGCGATCGAAAAGGCGTATAGCCTTTTCAGTCGCGCCTCTGCTGCTCGTCTCAACTATAAAAAGTCCCAGGGGTTATGGGTTGGATCGTGGGTCGGACGAAATGACAGGCCCCTCGGTTTCCAATGGAACAGCGAGGGGCTACCATTTCTTGGAGTTCACTTAGGAAATACATTTACATATGAAAAACAAAACTGGACCAAATGTAAAGAAAAACTCTCTAAAACCTTAAACTCTTGGAAAACTCTCTCTAGCTCTCTCCTTTAAAGGTCGCATACTTGTGGCCAATCAGCTGGCCGCTTCCAAAATTTTCCACTGCTTGGCCACAATTGCACCTCCTCCTTCTGTACTAAGTGAACTCCAGGAAATGCTCATCGGTTTCGTCTGGCCCACAAAAAAACACCACCTTAAAAAAGAAATTCTCTTTCAAAAAACTGACAGAGGGGGACTCGGCCTTGCCTGCCTCCAAGCACGCGTTCTCACCTTTCGTTTTACCCAAATCCAACGCCTCTTACAAAATTCCTCGCATCCTGCCTTCTTTTTTTTCAAACACTATCTCCATAATTATCAAAAGTTAAATCTTGACTATCATCTTTTCTTTACCAAACTAAATCCAAATTGTTTTTCTGCTCTCCCTGAATATTATACTGAAATAATGCGTGCTTGGATGGCTACCGGAGCTCAACTTCAAATAACACACGACTGTCTTAGCCATGTGTTCAACCTCCCCATTAACAGTTCTATTCTTAGTCTTGCAGCTGACGATGAGGCGTTTGCTGAGGTCGTGCCGTTCTCTGCTCGGCTCTTGGCGTGTGGAATAAAATTAGTGCGCCACGTCATCAACCCCACCACCGGAAAATGGATCGCGGTCAACGACCTTTCACAAGTAATACCCAGAGCACGCCCACTCTCCCGTCGTCTTCTCAACTCCGATCTTCAACGTCTGCACTCTGTTCTCGTCCGCATGTTTCCTTCGTTCTTTAACTCCAAAGGTTTTCTTCACGCTCCAGCTCTTCTTATTCACATCTGTCACCAGCCAGATCTGCCCCTAAACATCAAGTTTTCGTCTAACATCAAAGGACTCTCCGCACCATCCAAACTAATCTACGCTCTCATCAACTCCACCGTGAATCATCTGCCAGACTACACCATCACTTTCTGGCACCTGCAAGGCTTCCTCGACAAAAACAATGAAATACAATGGAAACAAATTTATGAACTTCCCACCACAAAGAAACAGGGGGATATGCAGTTTAAACTAATGCACAACATCATCCCATCTCTACCAGTCCTTCAACACCTCAACCCCGATATCTCTTCCTCTTGTGGATGGTGCGGTGAGAGGGGCACGATCTGGCACATGTTCATCACCTGTCCTTCTATTCAACCAGCCCTCAACTTACTTCATAGCCTCATCTGTCTACTCCTTCCTGATCTTCAGCTGAACTTTAACATCTACTGGGCACTAATTCCACACGCTAGGCGCCGCAGTAAGGAGGCTGTAAGGCTGGCCAATTTCCTTATCGTCAGCTGTAAGTATGTTATATATAACCTTTATCGCACCTCTCGTTACACTGATCCTTTAATAATCTGGCGTTTTCTCCTACAAAACAGAATCCTTCTTGAATACAATTTCTATAAACTTTCTCATAACAATGTTACGTTTAAAAACAAATGGTCAATAAACAATGCTCTTTTCACCATCGTTAATGGGGAATTCACATGGCTATTCTAACCGCCCTTATTCTCTTAAGAACAATTTTTGTATTAATATTTTAAGGTTCGCCCTTTGTTTAATTTGCTCATATTTGGAACTTTTTTTGTAAGCCTCTGTGCTTATTTGGTTATTATTTCTTTCTAAATAAACTTCACTGACTCCTTGTACCACCTTTATATAATGTTTTTCTTTAAATGTTTACAATTGTTAAATTAGTGTAATCTGTCTTAGAAATGTTCGTCAAAAACGAAATACCACTTTTTGTCTAAATATTTCTTGATACATTCTTTGTAAACTTTTGTTCCTGTTTGGAAATCTCTCTGCAAGTTTTTGTACTTATGTGTTTAATGCTTTAATTTTTACTAAGCTTCTTTGACTTGTTGTACTTCGAATGTTGTTTTTGCATTCTGCGTTTACAATTGTTTTATTTGCGTAATACTACTTTATTGTTCTTTCTTCAAGTAAAACAAAAAACCAACTATTCGGATGTAAAATTGTTTTCTTGCTTAGCAGTTATGACTGCTTTCTGTATATATATATATTTATTTCTCAAATGGAATTGTAATATTTAATTTTTATTGATGTGAATAAAGTCTCCATTTGAAAAGTCAAAAAAAGTCTCTCTCTCTCTCTCTCTCTCTCTCTCTCTCTCTCTCTCTCTCTCTCTCTCTCTCTCTCTCTCTCTCTCTCTCTCTCTCTCTCTCTCTCTCTCTCTCTCTCTCTCTCTCTCTCTCTCTCTCTCTCTCTCTCTCTCTCTCGTTTTACCAATGCCGCACGGTGCCAATATCGCAGTTAGCGTGCTAACTAGAAACCTAGTACATAGTAAACACTGCTCTCATGTTTCATCCAGCATTCGAATACTCTTCTCTCAGCTCAATGACAGCTCAACTTGCACCTATGACCTTCGACACCTCAGCTAGCTGAGTTGAGATGAAAATTGTGACCATACTGGCCGTTGCTAAGAGACCCATATAATAATAAATTATAAATGGGTATTTTTGTTTGTACTTTGTCTTTGCCTGAATTGGGTATCGAAGAGTCATTACGGAGGTTATTGATAGCCTGATATTCCAGTCTTGTGATATTGGATTTCGGGGGCTTCACGTTGATCTGGTGTATCTGAATACGGATATCGTCTGCCTTTTGTTTTTCGAGCTTTCGGATGGAAGGTTCAATGGACTGTATGAATTCTTCCACGGGAATCTTTTTTGGGGCGGTGGCAAAATTCATTCCCAAGGCTACACTGGTTTCCGTGTGAGATAGTTGGCGTTGGCTGAAGTTAACGACGGGGTTAACCTTTTCCCTTCTTTTCATGTTCCCTTTGTTGGTACTGATCTTGGTGTATAAATTGGATATGGGTAGTGTGACGCCTCATGACTCTCTTTTCTTTTCTTTTCGAAAGCAACATTGATTCTGCTTGTGGCAGTATTTTTTGCTGGATTTGACATTTACGGATATGACTTTGAGTAACTGCCATTAACTATCATCTTCTTTTAATTGTTTCCAGGACTGGGTGAGTTCAATTTTATTGAGTAAAGTTGTAACGGTATGTCTTTCAGTATCCAAAATGGTGACAGTTTCGGTACGAGTAGACTATATTATAGTCGTATTGTACATGTACATAGCTATACTTAGCCCACACGTTGTAATAGTCGCAAGTACATGTATACACTCTGAATATAGCACTGCTTGTGCAGTCACGTACAAGCTCCTAAAAAGCAGCGGCGTAGCCAGGACTTTTTCAGTGGGGTGGGGGGGGGGGACAGGGCGCATTGCTTTTCAGTGGGGGGGGGGGGGCCCAGGGGTATGGGTTTTTTCCCTTTTCTTTTTCTTTTCTGCTTTTTGGGGCAAGTAGTATGTTAGATGGGGGTCCTAGGCCACCTACTTAAAAATCTTTTTTTTTTTAAAGGTCTTAGGCCACCTACTTAAAAATCATTAAAAAAAAAAAAGAAGGTTTTAGGGACTTTCCCTAAAGTGGGCGTGGCTAACGATGAGATGTAAAAAAGATGGATGGGTAAGTGAGGAATGAGGTGCGCTGTTACGAATAATGACGTCATCAAAAGATTGAAAACGTCACGAGAGATTTAGATTTTATAAAATGTTACGGGTAGTAGTAGGGTATGTAATAATTTTTTTATTTTGTATTATTAAATTTTATTTAAAAAATTGAACTTAAAAAATGAGAAAAATATTATGTAGATATATATTAAAGACGAGTATGAATACTAATTTGAGAGAAAAAAAGTAATTCCATGCGAATGGCTTTTAATAGGTAAAACAGTCAAGTGTTGTATACTTAGCTCACCTAATGCTGTATATTGTGGCTTACATAAATGGAAACTTAAATGTGGAAAAAGTATACCCGTTGCGCGTCGTAGATGTAAAAAAGGTACAAAAACATCAATAGGTTTATGTACGAAATGTGCAAAGATATTAAATGTTCAAAGTTTTAAGCGCGCAAAAGGAAAAGCTATACGTTTGTTTAATAGCGTGATGATCGAGTTGCTAGAGACAACTAAACGTTTGTAGTGACTAGAAATTAAAAAAAAACTTGTTTCCAAGATTAACTTAAAAGTAAGTTTAAAAACTGAGGAGAAAAAATGAGAAAAAACTAAAAAAATATTATCTTGTTTAATAGTAAAGAGAGAATGGAAGAAAGAAGAAATTATTTATCGAAATGGACATTACGAGAATTGAAAATATTTACGCGAGAACACATTGGACAAATAATTTTTACTAAAAATAGCAAGGGTAAAGTTGATAAACGATCTTATTACGAAGCTGTAAAAAAATATTTTCGTCAACATAAACAAAAGCCATTGTATAAATTAAATTTAGTTGAACTGAGAGAGCGTATAGCGTCTGAAAATATTGAGCTACCAGAACGCGGCGCAGGTAAAAGAGCGCAGTTGTTAAAAAAAGACTACATCGCCGCTATTAAAAGGTTTCGCGGTCAAGAAGAAGAGTTGAGATTTAAACCACCGATTAACGGTGGAAGATGGTTACGCGAACGAAGAATGGTCGTTCCGCTGAATCACAGCAAAGAAAAAGATTTTAAAAAA
The DNA here is from genome assembly GCA_029582265.1 of Zoroaster sp. YZ-2022. Lineage (NCBI taxonomy): Eukaryota > Metazoa > Echinodermata > Asteroidea > Forcipulatida > Zoroasteridae > Zoroaster > Zoroaster sp. YZ-2022. The sequence goes on along the minus strand of CM055835.1, from coordinate 706,595 downwards.
TTTGGGGGAGCGGTAAAACCAAAGATAATTGCCAAGTTGGATTTAGACTTGAGAGAATTTACATCGTACAAGTTTATGATATTTATACGCGTTAAATTCCGTAAAGAAAAACTAGACGGTACAGTCGCTGATGCTGAAGCAAATTTTCATAATAATAGGCAAATTGTTTTATTAAATTTGGATAGTATCGAAAATATACTCGTTACAGTTTTTTCACAAATTGTCGAGGCTTTAGAAAAATGGACTCAAAAGGGTTCTGGATGGGAAGTAGATCGTATCGTGCATATGAATATCGCTATCGCGAGATATCAACCTTTGAGAGGCGGTTCTTATATCGAGTTACCAGACTATATAAAAAATAAAAAAGCGTGTATCAACGTCAAAAACAAAGACGATGATTGCTTACGATGGGCGCTTCGTGTTGCTCGTTTTCACATAAACAAAGAAAAAGGAATAAAAATAGAACATTCAGATAGACTCTCAACATACCCAGCAGAGGATGGTTTAAATTTTAATAATATAGAGGCTCCAACCCTGATTAGTCAAATAAAAAAGTAGAGAAACAAAACAATATTGCGATAAACGTTTTTGGTTGTGAATCAAAAACGATACTAGTTTACAAACTCAGCGATCAACCCGCGGAACTAGATCGTATTAATTTATTATTAATTAACAAAGAAGAAGAAGAAGGAACTAGATCTCACTACGTTTGGATTAAAGATGTGAATAAATTACTTTACGACCAAACGAAACATAAAGAACGTCAACATTTTTGTTTGAGATGTTTACAGGGTTTTTCGACGGAAACGTATCTCGAAAACCACGTTAAAATGTGTAAGAGAATAAACGACAGACCAACGACGGTTGTTATGCCGGAAAAGGGTAAAAACGATACGGTAAAATTTAAAAATTTTCATAAAAAGATGAAAGTTCCATTCGTAATATACGCCGACTTTGAAAGTATTATTAAAAAGATTGACGACGTGAATGCGACTACTACTAAAAAACTACAAGAACACGTTGTTTGCGGTTATTCGTACGTCGTTGTTCGTTGCGACGGTGAAACTAGTTCTCCCATCATATACCGGGGAGAAGATGCTGCTAAACATTTTTTAAATGAATTAGAAAAAGAAGAAGAAAACATCAACGAGATATTTAAAAATCCTCAAAAAATTGAGTTGACCTCAAGTTTAAAAAAGTACGCGATCATTGTCACATCGTTGGAAAATATAGATGGCGCGGCGCACAACTGTTGTAATTTAAAACTAAGTTTAAAGCCGGAGAAAACTTTTATTCCGGTCGTGTTTCATAATTTACGAGGTTATGATTCTCATCTTATTATGCAAGCCGCGAGTCAAACGCGAGGAAATCTAACGTGTATTCCAAACAATATCGAAAAGTATATTTATTTTTCAATCGGACAACTACGATTTATTGACAGCGCTCAATTTTTACTAGCGTCGTTGGACAAGCTCGTAAAATCAAACAACTTTTTTCCAATCACTAAAAAGTTTGAACCTGATTTAGAAAAATTTAATCTGTTAAAAAGCAAGGGTATTTATCCTTACGAATACATGGATAGTTTTGGAAGATTTGAACAAGTACCGTACAACTTCCTCCTATAGAATCTTTTTATAGTAGTTTAAACAACCAACGCATTACTAAAGAACAATACGAGCATGCAAAACTTGTTTTCAACAAGTTTAATTGTACAAATTTAGGTGATTATCACGATTTGTACGTGCGTACCGATACTTGCTTATTAGCGGATGTATTTGAAAATTTTCGCGTTACTTGTGTGAAACAATACGATTTAGATCCAGCCAATTATTATACGAGTCCTGGATTAAGTTGGGACGCTTTATTAAAACATTCGAAAGTTTGTTTAGAATTGTTTACAGATGTTGACATCCATTTATTTATAGAAAAAGGTACTAGAGGAGGAACGTGTATGACGAGTAAACGATATGCGAAAGCAAACAATAAATACTTGATTGATTACGATAAAACGATTCCAACGAGTTACATTATGTATTTAGACGCAAATAATTTATACGGGTACGCTATGAGTCAACCTTTACCAACGGGTAATTTTAAGTGGATGACTAGTAAACGAGTTGATAGACTTTTGAGCGAAGTATTTAAAAGTAAAAAAGGATGTATTTTAGAAGTTGATTTAGAATACCCTAAAGAATTACACGATTCTCACAACGCGTATCCACTCGCGCCAGAGTCGTTGACGGTACCGAAAGAATGGATGTCGCCATATCAACTTAAGCTATTAAACGGCAAACCAGCTCCAAACGTTGCAAAATTAGTTCCAAATTTATACGATAAACGCAACTACGTGCTTCATTATTGTAATTTACAATTATATTTACAACTCGGTATGAAGCTAACTAAAATTCATCGCGTTTTAGAATTTGATGAATCACCTTGGATGAAATCATACATTGATTTAAACACTCAGCTCAGAAAAGACGCAACGAGTGATTTTGAAAAAGATTTGTATAAACTCATGAACAATTCAGTTTTTGGAAAAACGATGGAAAATGTACGAAAACGCGTTAATGTAAATTTGAAGCGGTTAAACGATGAAAAAGCAGAAAATCAAATTCGTTCACTCATCGCGAAACCAAATTTTGCCGAGGCAAGGATTTTTGATAACGATTTAGTAGCGATTCACATGCATAAAATAAAACTCGTTCTCAACCGCCCAGTCTACGTAGGAATGAGCATACTGGATTTATCTAAACATTTAATGTACGATTTTTATTACAATCATTTAAAAAAGAATTACAAAGACGAGTGCGAGTTACTTTACACGGATACGGATAGTTTATTACTAGAGATTAACACGAAAGATGTATATAAAGATTTATATAAAAACAAATCTTTATACGATTTTAGTAATTATAAACAAGATCATTTTTTACATTCTGAAATTAATAAAAAAGTGATCGGTAAAATGAAAGACGAGACTGCGGGAACTCTTATCCATGAAATTGTATGTTTAAGACCAAAAATGTATTCTATACTTTTATCGAATGAAAAAGAAATAAGAAAAGCTAAAGGCGTTAAAAACAAGTTTTAGAACAGAATATTAAACACGAGCGATATAAACAAGTTTTATCTCAAACAAATACTCTACATCACCCTATGAATTTTATTAGGCACGAAAAACATAGATTATATACAACGAGAGTAAATAAAATATCGCTATCTCCTTTAGATACAAAGAGATATATTTTAGAAAACGGAATACATACTCACGCTTACGGTCACTACAGTATTAGCGTTTAATCGGTGGATTTTCTGTATCTCGAGGAATAATTTGTAATTCTTCTTTTACAAAACTACGAGCGGGACCCGCGTCTAAATAATACAAGATGGGTTGATTTGCAGCTTTCATCGTTTTAGCTATTCTATAAATGTTTATACTCCATATAGGATCGGTAGCGCGGCGTCTCGTATCTTTTTCAGCTTCACTCGGTGCGTATAAATACCGAACTAAACTGTTTGTTGGTATTCTTTTTTCATTCTTTTTAGCAATAGCTGGTGAAGCTGGATTTTGCTCAACAACGGGTAATTTAATCGCGTCTTTAGGTTTTAAATTGATGAGTCGCGTCGTTTCATTATTTAATGCTTTTACGACCGAGGGTAATCTTTTAACCCATTCTCTATTTCTCTCATCCGTCGCTATTTCTTGAGCGTATTGATGAGAAAATAATCTTTCGCTTAAAGTTCTATTGAATCGCTCTACTATACCTTGAGCTCTATGATTACCGGCTTCGCTTCTTTGAATTTTTACATTTTGTTTACTCATTAATACATTAACGTTAGACATAAATTCTTTTCCAGGGTCGACTTTTAAGCGCGCTGGCCAAGTGAGCTGCGAACGTTTATAATTTTTTTTAAACGCGTTACCAACTTGAACGGCGGTTTTATCGGGTAATGGTTCAGCTTCTTTATATCTACTGGCTTCATCCACAACGGTTAACGCGTACTTGTACGTCTTTTTAGTCGCTCCTTTACCGATCGTATCGTGCGGAAGAAACAATAAATCCGCTTGATGAACTTCATTTGGTTTTTCTAACGTACTATTTGAACTGGTTGGTCTAGGAATATATTTAGGATAGGGTAAATAAATTTGCCACAGCGCTTGCCTTTTTATCCAGCGTGAAACTACTTTTTTATTCACTTTAGTTTCTTTAGCTAATTTATTAATAGCATCGAGACCTTTGTAGTATCCTTGCGGATAATACACATTTTGTAGCGCTTGCGCGGCGGAGCTCTTTTGTTTCGTTCGTTTATCCATTTTTATTATTTATATATATTTTATTCAGTAGGATTTTTAGGCATAAGCGAGGATGGCAAAATGCCTTGTTGAACTAACCACATTTGCGTCATCGAAGATAATCCAAGCGTCGCGGTTAGTTTTAGCGAGTCTTTTATATCCAATTTATTTAAATTGGCTGGTTCTACGCTTAATACTTTTTTACCTAGCATGCTGTATAAAACGGTAAAAAGTGTCAAAACGGCGCTGTGATAAGCTGAATCGGCGATTGTTTTCGTATCCATCGTAATTTATACTCGCCAATATAATTATTTAAAAAAAAAAGTTATTCCATTTCAAAAACAGCGAGTTCTTTCGTCGGGGGTACGCTGACGCTGTCGCGAAGCGTAGGTGGAGACAGCTTTGCTGAGGCTGGTTTAAGCGGCGTTGGCTCTGCTTCGCTAGCGGGTTTACTAAGCAAGAAATAAGCGAAACCTCCAATGGCTAAACCAATAGCAATATAGTAATAGTAGCTTGTTTCGTTGCTTTCTGCTTTTTGAATAGCGTGTTGCGGCGCTGCTGCATAACGAGTTTTAGTCTCACCTTTAACAAGTTGTAGTTTTTTCTCTTTATTAAGTTTGGCGAGTTTTTTTCCAGCCGCGACTCTTTTTTTTTTTTTTTCTTTTTCTTTTTTAGCCGGTGTTTTCGTTACAGTTGACGGCGTTTTGGCTGTTTTGGTTGGCGTAGCTACAGCTTGCAGTTGCTCTGGTTGCACATTCTCCAACTCGTTCGTTTCCATCGCTTTTATTATCTATACAAGATTCTTCTTTTCTTTTTAAATGTTTTGCAGTAATTAGTGTTGCACTGAGTGGCGCGAGCATGCTTCCGTACTTGTAGTATATTTCGCACGCTACGGTAGAAAGCATGCTAGAAATGAAATGATCTTTTTCTAAATCCGAAATTAATTTACCTTCATCGTCAATTTGAAATTGATGACCGTATAAATCAATACGATTTAAACTAAATCCTAATAGTTTAGCGTATAGCGTTAGAATGGCGCTACCTAAAGACTGCGTTATATCACGACCTAATTTAGTTTCGTATTGCGTGAGTAATACATCTCGCTCTTCCGTAGATAAAGCTTCAATGTCGTTGATGGAATACTCTTTACCAAAAAATATTTTCGAATCTCCTCCCGATACAACGGCCAAGAGCCGTTTATCTCGTAGTTTTTGCTTCAACAATATATCGTCGTTTATATCACCCATAGCGGGTGGTGGGCTTAACGCGGACGCTGACGCAGAGAGTGGATTTTCGTTTAAAGTTTTTTCAATTTCTTTCATATCTTCCATTTATATAAGTATTTATATAAAAATCTGTAAAATTAAGAGTAACTACCTATGGGTAATTACTAAACGACCTATGGGTAATTACTAACAACCTATGAGTAATTACTAAACGACCTATGAGTAATTACTAAACTACCTATGGGTAATTGCTAACAACCTATGAGTAATTACTAAACTACCTATGGGTAATTACTAACTACCTATGGGTAATTACTAAACGACCTATGGGTAATTGCTAACTACCTATGGGTAATTACTAAACTACCTATGGGTAATTACTAACAACCTATGGGTAATTACTAACTACCTATGGGTAATTGCTCAACGACCTATGGGTAATTACTAAACGACCTATGGGTAATCTAGTCGCGTATTCCATAATCGGTAGGTTGATCCGTTTTTAAAATTAATTTGCGATGTTTAACTCGTTTTAATTTTTCATGAATTTCCATTCTTGTCTCTTTTGTTGGTATGACATCATTTTCTCGAAGACAATCTTCGAAAGAGTCTCTATCTTTACAATAAAATAAACACACCCATTTGAGTTGCTCTCTAAAATCTTTTAATACACTATTATATTTTTGTGAAATGACCCAACAGCTGTGATGCTTGTGTCGACCGCTGAAAGCTAATAGCGATAACTCGTGCTGTCGTTGATCTTTCAAAAACTTTTTATATCGCAATCCTTTATTTGCGCTACAATCATCGATGATAAACAACGTTTCGTCTCCTTCGTATACGTCACTATAAATTTGTAAAGCTTTATCTAATGAAATATTGTTTAAATCGTTAACCAACACTCGCTCGTCGCTCCAAATCCATTTTCTATTTTTATAAGCGTCGTTGATACCGATGGTGGGGCATAATGCAACTATATATTCAAAATGTTTAAAATATTCTTTCTCCAACAAATTTAAAATAAATTCAGTTTTTCCGCATCCAGTTTGGCCACAAATTAACGCAACGTGAGGATATTTAGGTAACATTTTCTTTTTAATATTAGTCAAGATGTTCGCTTTGCGTAAAAACGCTACGCCGCGCAAGCGCTAATAATCGACAGATTCAAAACGTCCATTTCTTATATTTAGTTGCGCGTCCATAATAATAAAAGTAAACATGTTTAGTTCACCCGGGGCTTTTGCTTCTTTACCAATTTGTATGGTAATTCCTTCGGATAAGATTTGTACTCGTCTTCCGCTTCCGTGTATTTTATTATCGGTGCTCGTTCTTAAATCTAAAAATAAACCGTATCGTTCAAGTAAATAATCGGCTTGTTTGACGTTGGATAAATCTAGAGCTTGTACGATTTGTATAGCGTGTTGTTTACTCGAATCGCCGAAATATTTTGAAATCTCTTCCCAATGTTGATACCTTTTCATTCCGTGCGCGTAGAGTTGATTAGGAACGCCTTCAATCGTAATCGAAACTTTATTAATTTGCGGATTATAAAATACATTAGATTCTTTCACGCCGGGTTCTTTGAATAAAAACAATATTCCTTTCATACTTTTTGCGGGAGTGTTTAAATTTATATTCCACGTCGTATCGCGTTTGTTTAACGGCGTTACGCTCTGTCTTAGTACGCGATCAAACAATATAGACAACCGGTTGCTATATTGATTTTTAATCGTTCGAGCGAGTTCCGGCATATGAACGACTTGAAATTCTAAAGAAATTCCGCTTATGATATATTTTGCATTATCGTCGGAGCTTTTAATTACGCTCGAAAATTTATTAAACACGGGTTCGTAAGTCAATCGATCACCGATCCCCGATTGGTAGTAGGGTTGATGATCGGTCAACAATTCAAAATCGAGCGGAATGTAATATCTATTTTTATATGTATCCGCGATGGCTTTATCTTTTCCTCCGTTACCCGCGAGAACCTTATCGCTAGCGTCTATTCGCAATTTAGTCATGTTTGCATCTTCGATTCCTTGATACGCTAGATTATCGCGTTGATCTTTCGTTAACCATTCATCCTTGTAACAATTGAATACATCCGCATCGTCTAATGAAAATATTTCATTTCCTTCCATTTTAATAATTATATGTTTTACGATAGCTCTACCAATGTTTTGTACCAACATTCTCGTATCATCATCGTTGGAATGAAGAGCAATGTTGAAAGCTAATCGAACCGTATTCGGAACGATGACGTCGTTCATTCCTAAATTTGGAAAACGAACAGTCAACAATTGATTTTCGGTAATGGTACTCGGATTGTTTGTAATGACAAATTTTTGTCGTAATCCTTTTATACCTCGAGGTTCTCTCGTTCTTCTGTACGGATCTAGCACATCTCCGTAAGTATTATTAGCCATAGTTTATAGTTAACAACTATAAAAATAGTTTTATCTTTTTTAAAAATAAAATGGTGTCTATAGCGATGATGACTGGAGGTGCGGTAGTCAACGCGTTAGCATTTACCGGATCAAATTTTTTATTTAGTAATTTTCGTTCTAGCGACGCCGAACGAGAACGAGCAAGACACGATTTAGCGCTAGAACAACTTTCAAAAGCCAGAGATGAATTTAGTAAAAAGCGTTTAAAATATCTAGATTATTTAAACGAGAAAATACAAAAAGAATCGAGCGCCGTAAGAACGTTTAATAGCATCGACGAAGCGATGAATGAATATTCGCGAGTTACGGGTGAACGAATAAATTTACCTCTTGATTTATACAACGAACCTAAATTAGAAGATTTTTACGTTCCGAGCCAAGATAAAAAAAACGCGAGAAATTTTATTTATCGTACTAGGAATGAGCGCTGTGGGCTTCGTGAGCTATAAACTGTTGAAAAAAGATAAAAAGTAATTGTAAAATGGCGGAAGGAGGAAAGTATGATCTTATGGAAGCGGATCCATTATTACAAGATCTTGATGAAGATGATGATTTTAATGGAGGCGGTGACCTTGGCTTAAGTCAAGAAAAAGCGCAAGCTGCTGAACCGTCTTTAAGCGCATCACGTTCTATAGACGAGTTAAACTATACAATGCTTAAAGAAGCGGTCGATGCATTTTATGTGAGTTTAGATCGTAAAAGTGCCAAAAAAGACTATACTAAATTTGTACTTAAATTTAATCAAAAAGAAGAACAAAGTATACTCTATTTTATAAAAGGTGGTAAAGAAATACGACTGACGGTAAAAAAAAGTACCCTTTTATAAGGTAAGCAGTATTAGTGGTTTAAATCTTTTTAGAGATTTATTACCATTTGGAGAAACTGAAAAAGTTATAATAAATGTTATAGAAGAAGCAAACAAACCATTAGTAGAGCCAGCCGCTCAAACAAGCGGTGGTAGAAGGTTACCACCTACACCTATGCAACGCGTAGAAAAATCTAAAAAAGTGGAAGAAGCTATCGAAATGGCGGTAATGACTCTCAAAAGAGATGATCAAGAAACTCAAACTGAATTAAATATATAATGGCGAGAAGTGTTAGCACTCAATGACATTATGACTAGAAATCGGGGTGAACAATTAGATCTTTTAACTAAATTAAAAGTACTCTACGAAAAAACTTATGGTATTCAAGAATTAGTTTCTGACGCTGAAGAAAGAGGCTTGATGAGGATGAAATTGAAAATGCCCGTCAAAAGTTGCGAGAACTAAAAGATGACAAACGAGTTCTCGTAGAACAAATAGATGCGCATGATTACGTTCTACGTAGTCAAATCAATAGAATTAAAGAAACGTTTCAAAAAATGTTAGAAAGAGACGCAACGTTGGGAGATAAAATTAACACTTTATTTAGAGAACAAGGCGTAACGATCGTTAGTACATTGACTGCTGTTAGTATGACTATCGCTTTTATCGTCGAATCGATCGTTAATGTTGTAAATTCAGTTTTACCCAAACCTATACCACCTAAACCCGCGCCTCCCACGCCCAAGCCTATACCTCCAGAACCCGCGCCTCCAGCGCCAGAACCGAGCGGTGGTGTAAAAGAGTGGATACAAAAAACATTAAAAAATCTAGCGAGTGTATTATCTAAACTAGGATCAAAAGCTTTAGCCGCTTTACCGGCTATTATCGGATCTATAGTAAGTTGGTTATTAAAAACAGCTTCAAGCGTCGTCGCGTGGACGGCGGAACATTTATGGCTAGCTTTAACGGGGGTTGGAGTACTAGTTTTAACATACATACAGAAAACTCTAAAATAACAATTCGTAAATCATAACACCTAGTCCAGCTAAAACCGCAAAACCAAGTATTAAAGCATTTTTTTCTTCTTCGTGACTAGCATCGCTAGGAAGAACATCTTCTAAAGAGTCTTGGGTTGGTGCGCTGACGCGAAGCGTAGAGGGAGATTTTTGCGCGTGTGCTATTGCAGAGGGAGATTCTAGATCGTTAGATTCTTCCACGTGCTTTGCGGTTAACGACAACGTCGATTGTAAAGGTAAAATAAGAGGAGGAACGGGTGTTGAATTTGTATCTAAATTTGAACCTAAAGATAAATCACTCGTCGCGATTAATATATTATTGTTGTATCCCGCGTACATACCTATTCGTAAATTCATATCGCTAGGCATCATGTATAAATTTTCTCCGAGACAAAAGTTTAATTGAGAACGAGCATTTTGTAAATCATTTTGATATCGTTGAATAGAAGATTGTAAATCGATAGGTGAATCAATCTCGGCATTTGCTATATTTATAAATTCACGCTGCGCGTCTAAACCGACGCCGGACGCGAGAAATCCACTTTTAGCTTGCGCTTGAGCTCCCAAAATCGCGTAAACGTACGTTCTTATAGAGTCGTTTATGCGTTCTGTACCGATATCCGTAAAACCTCGAGCTAACCCCAAAGACAATATAAATTTAGTCCAAGCTGTTTCAACGCGTTCAGATTGCAAAATGAAACCTACTCTAATGGTATGCTCTTTACGATTATGTACACCGTCGTCAAAATCCATTCTTTTTTCACCCGGTGCGACGTTGAGATTGTTGAGAGGAATAGGGTCGGTGTTGGGATTTAAAATAGAATTGTCGTAGTTGTGTCCAGGTACTGGATCGTATCTTTTACCAATGTTTCGCCAAAAATAAGCGATGCCTAATCCATCGCTGTACATATCAACGCGTTGTTTCCAATTATTTAATGTTGAGAGGTGAAAGTCTTTACATAGTCTTTTATACGCGCTTACGTCTATATTGTTTTCAAACGCGCTAAAAAAAATTTGAAAAGACGTGGGACAGCTCATTTCTTTTAGCAATCGTCTCATTTGATAATATACGTGAAATCTAAAAAAACTACGAATCATCATATTCGAATGATTTAAATGTTGATAACCCACCCCGCATCTCGTTGTAGCGCAATACGTTGTAAAATTTATTTGATTTTGATAAAGATTTAACGGATTATGATGCCAATCATCGACTACTTTTTGACTATCAACTTTAGGCAACTTGTAGTTGTTAAAAACATTATCGAATTGCGCGTTAAAAAACTCGTTTTCGTTAACGTAATTTTTTATACTCGTTAAATCGTTAGCGTTAAAATTTAGAGGCGCGTCAAAATTTCCAGATTGTGGATAAGAGTACGAACAATTACTCTGAAACGCTAATGGAAACGTCATTTTATTATATTATAATTATAAATTTTTTATAATAAAATGTATCATACCTTTGAAATCGAAATTGAAAAAAATGGTGGATCGGTTCAATTAAACGACGTTGTCGATAATCGCGATGGTAATCTCGCGATTATATTACATAGCGTAAACATTTGGGTGGGATATTACAACGTGCGTAAAAAAGAAAGAATAATTTATCGTACGGTAGGTGAGCAACAAGATGTCGTAAAATTTGTCGAAGCGGGGCTTTACAACATTAACGAAATTATCGATATTATAACAAAAGACGCGCCTTGGATCACGTTTACTATCGATAAAACAACAGGTGTATTTTTACTAAATTTGACTCTTGAAAACAAATCCGTTAAATTTACATCTGGGTTAGCTAATTTACTCGGGTTTCACAACGAATTTCTAACCGTGGGTGAATATAGTAAAATAATCGACGTACAACTTTTTAAAATTTTATACATTCATTGCGATCAAATTTCTACGACCGATAATTATTACAACGGTAAACCTTGTACCATTTTAAACATTTTCCCCTTGCAAGGTAAATCGTTCGGAGAAAGCATGTGGATGGAATATAAAAATCAATTGTTGAAAAAATTAAAAGTCGGTACTTTTAATGAGCTGAGTTTTCAAATTAAGGATTCAAAAGGTAGAGACATAAATAATCACGGTTTCCACGTTATTTTAAATCTAGAAATTATATAAATATATGACGAGCATTTACGGACCTAGTCGTGTGAGCGGCATTACGTCTAGCGACTCTGCTAGAAACGGCGAAATTTTACGAGCGTCGTCTAGCGAAATTTACGAACATCACGGATATCTCAATAGAGATGAAATTTTACTAACGATACCTCTAGTCGAAAAATACAACGTTATACTCGGATGGCACGCTCATTTTAAACAACCCTTTTTCATGTTTAACATAGCGCCCACGTATTGCTCTATTTTTGTACAATTTATAAAAACCAATAGTTTTATTACTCATTCATCGACGCTAGATTATGCAGCCAACGCTTATTATATTCCTTTTCCAGAACGAGATGAGAAATTTCATTTTATCGATAATGAAACGCAACATCTAAAGTACGAAATGTGTTTAAAAATGCGAAATGTTCGAAAAGTTTTTGTAGAGGCGACCTTTTTCGGCGCGTTAAATTCTAAAATCTGTTTCAATATCAAAATTAAAACTTTACCGTTAAATTAAATTAAATTTTAATTTTATACTATAATAAATATGGCGAGTATTTACGGTCCTAGTCGTAACTCTAACGCAGCCGCTAAAGCAAACGACCTTTACGTTATTGAAAAAAGTGGACATATCAAAAATCCTTTAAAATCTGAGTCATTATATCATTATGAGAATATAATTCAGTTTGTCTGGCGTAGTTATTATGGACCGATTTTTATTGCATCTACACCAATAACAAATTATTCAATTTATTATAAGATAACTTCTCCTGATGAATCACGATCAAACATCTCAAAACGAGAAATTGACCAAGAACCAAATATGTGGAGGGAATTAATTTCAGACGGTATACTACATAATCAACAATTTCTTAATGAACCAAAGCTTTTAGAATGTGGTATTTGCTTAAAAATAGAAAACTCCAACTTTAACAGAAAAATCTTTGCTCAATTTCTTTTTTTCGGCTCTCTAGATACTGGAATCTGTTACGATATAAACATTAACTAGAGCTTAAGTGTTTGTTTGAACAAACACTAGGTGTTCGGGAGGAGCAAAGGTAATCAAGCATCTCCTTATTGTGACATGCTTATAAACTGTCTTTGTTTTCACCTATACTGCAAATAGGCCTAATTAAAAAATAATTTATAAAATTTGAAAACAAATTCTACATTGATTTTTACATTTTCAAGGTTGTACACATGATTGGCAAAATGTCTGTAGCTGCATCCATATTACAAAATTACAACCTAAATATCACATGCCATTTTGTACATAAATTGTTAGACATTGAAATAATCAAAGAGTTGTATGGATGCTTGTAAATTTTAACTGTCTGTTGGGTTTCATGACTTGACTTTTGTGGTTACACACTCCCACACCCCCACAATCGATTGAAACCACTTTGTTGACCTGTTTAACCTACTTGTAACCAATCTAGAAATTAGTGTACATGGTCTTACACATGTAACAAGTGAAATGACTTCAGTGTAAATGAACCCAACCATGATCCTTTGTTGACAACAAAACATAATCAATCTGCATTAATAATAAAATGTACGCTCTGTATGTACGATTTAGTGACAGTTCAGAATGGGTGACATTCAGAGGTTGTCATTGGAATCGGTAATTTTGGAATTAAATGTCTGCCCCTCCCCCCAAGTTCTTGGTGATGGCATACTGCCACTGGTGATGAACCAACACATTTGTTTTCTAAAATTCTTTGGTCTATCATTGCAGCACTATAGAATCCAAGAACTAGGGAAGGGGAGGGGCAAACAAGCAATAAAAGTATAAGGGGCCCAAATTACCAATTCCATTGACTGACGACCGGTGCTTCATTATGTCAAAAATCACACCCAGCATCAATTCTGCATATCTGAAGTTGCAAGATGTTGAAAGTAGGGGTAAGGGCTTAGATTTAAATAAATGTTTAACTGACATGGATTGGAAAGGTACACCCCTTCTCTTGGACTGAAATGCCAGTACTGCTATAGCAAAAGATAATAACAAATTATACTAAACCTTCACTTTTTTCTTTTTTATAGATTGGAATTTTTTAATTGGAAAATGAAGACGCATTCATTTAGAAACTACATATTTCATATCTTTTAGCTTGTTTGATTCATGGGCAATGACAGAAATTTTCAATATAAACAACTTTTTCAGTCCTAAAATACGGGTCGTGTGCTTACGTGAATCTACACAGTGCGCGACTAGTCTGCATCATGTGGGTGCATAGTCGTATTTTAGCGCGCGTGTACGTATGTATCGTACACACATACATACAAATCGCGCCAATATTGAGCACAGTAATAATCACAGTACATATACAACACACACGTTGAGTACATGTATTTTACATACAATACATTCACGTTAATTAACAGTTATTCATTGTTACATCAAATATCTAGAAAATCTTTCATTGGTCAAGTACTTCAGGGCCTATTTACTTACACTTTGGGGTCCATGATTGATTTATAGGTTTGTAGATTTACCATTGTTGTAACTTCCCTTTACAGCAATTTCATGGTACAGTTTTACACATACAATAAATAAGTCATGGGAGTACTTTGGATTCACATCTTTTTACATTTATTTCAATTTTCTTTTCCTAACTTTCAGTTCTTTTGTTTTTACTATCACAAAAATAGTAATTTAAAAAAAGGAATCACAGCCCTATAATAATTTCTCTGGCAATATTGTCACATGTTAATTTTGAAATGTTTGGTAGAGATGGGTACAATCTTTATATTCACATGTCATATCTGTCTTTGTTTACCTCAGTCTAGTCTGCAGTCTTTATGCGAACATAACTTTCAGGTACTGAACAGTGCATAAACACCCTTTATTTTCAAATAATACATCATAAATTAACCTGGCTATGCAAGTATAATCACATTAAGTGCTTACGTTTTTGATACCACAAAAGCTGTTTCACCCAGCCCACACAAAACAAGTTCATGGGTATAACTATAAACTAAGCAGCACTGATATTAGGCCTAGGTGAGTACACAGAAAAATATTTTCAAGAATATATTGAATCATAACAATGATGTGCTGATGAACAGTGTTTAGCTCCAAAAGGACGATTAACTTGAATGTCATAGTGCACTGATTTAGGACAGGTTTAGTTCAAATGTTTGCAGATGTACGCGACATCAGATTTATCATTCACATCCTCTTTTTACAGAAATCCCGCGCAATAGTACGGATATTGTTCAGTTTTTCCTACACTCAAGATATTACAATTGTTCAACTCCTTGACTCCATGCTGTTTTGACACAGACATTGTACTCCTGATTTACTGAATTTACTGAAGTTTCTCTGGAATCAACATTGGCCCAAAGCTACATTTACATGTATGTATAAAGTAGAAATTGGTCTACTGGAGGTGCCATAAGGTGGCAAGCTGGTACATACTGAATTCAACATGGCAGAACGTGAAGTTCACGGAAGGAAAGATCCTCTACATAAGTTGTTAAGCATCATGTAGTGCCATCACACCACCACAATACCAGGAATAAGGGCATGCATAAAGATCTGTCAAAAATAAGAAAAAAACATTGTTTTACACATGTACATGTATGTATACATACACATGGGATGCACTACCTCGTGTATTATTTGTGGTTTTTCATTGTTACATCAAATCTCTAGAAAATCTTTCATCGGTCAAATAGTTCAGGGCCTTATTTACTTACATTTTGGGGTCCATGTATCTAAAATGCAATATAAAAATAAAGGAATGTACAACATTGGTATATGGTACTAACACATCCTTGTAAAAATATAAACAAAAACTGTTACATGTTTTTTCCGTTTTTGACAACGATTCCTCTTTTCTCTAACATGAAAACCAAATCATTTCTCAGGATGATTGATTTATAGGTTTTTAGATTTACCGGTGTTGTAACTTCCCTTTACAGCAATTTCATGGTACGGTTTTACACATACAAAGAGTTTGCTACTTAAAACAATAAAAGTATCTGTAAAGTCTGTTCATTTCTAACCCATTGCCGGACTGTTTCCTAATATGACATAACTCTTACCTTTGCAGCTAATCCTACTGTTTGCAATGTTCCCATACAGTGATCAAACCATCGCCACACCAGAATTGAGGGAGTTCCATCTGGGAAGATTAGCTGTGAAAAGAAAATTAAACTCAAAATAAGCATGTTTTATTTTGTTGTATTCAAAACCATTTCATGATTTCATGTGATCACAAATTCTGAAAAGTGTCATAAATGATACTTGTTAAATTTCATGATTAAGCAAGACTAATTACGGTGACACCATGTGAAATTCTCTATTGAGTAGTAAATCCTGAGGACGATCAGAGCATACTGATCAAAATGTCAAGTTGTAACCTCTAGTTCTTTTCAGAACTAATTACTACTCACTAGCGTATTCCACATGGTGTCACTGCAATTAGTCTTACTTATCTTCTTCACCATGCAAAGCTACAAGTTTTCCCTAAATGTCATGATTGTTGTTGTAAATATTATTAGTGTCAACCAAAATTATTTATAATGTACCTTTGCTAATAAACTCTAACTTGTCGGAGAATTTTGCGACATACATAATTTGCAAAGTACATCCATGTATTATACATGCATGACATTGGTAAACATGTCCAGCTGTACTAATGTTTTTAATGTTTTCAGCCCTTAAACATTGTTGTTCACTGTTCAGACTATTTATTTGTTTGTTTAAATTAATCAATTATTTAATTTCACAGAGCTAACATTAGATATTACACTGAGTACATCCTATTGATAACACATCTAACGTTAGCATCATTTTTTTTTAAATTCAACTACTAAGTAATTGTACTCATGCCTAGGCTTCACTCTCCTAACGTTAGACTACTAATATTTACCACCACTAGGCACTAGTCCTAAGTATTTCAAAAGAGTCATGGAGGAAAACCCACGTAATAATTTTAAGCATACTTTGTTTACATAAAACCGGGTACCCACTAAATTAGTCCCAACGTTTAACTGGCGCCCATACCGTACACATTACTGACTGACTGTCATCAACCTATGCATGCTGTATGCATCAACCAACGCGTTACAACACATCTGACATGTCTGAAGCCGGTTAAAATGCTTATTTTTAAATCAAAGATTCTCGTAAATTTATCTTTGCCCAGACTTTCCTCCAATTAAGTGTGCATAATAATGTCTGTTTTCAACGATGAAACATCCACTGGTGATAGGAAAAATCCAGAAAATAGTGAAAAACTCGCTTTTGTGGAAGGTTTTCTCCGCAGATCTGCATGCACCCAACTGTTGAAACATGTGGCAGTTACTCGATTCAACGACCTCGAAAAGAGCTATTAATAAAGTGACCTTTTTTCAGAATAAATAGATTATGCTGACATAAAAAAAAAACTAAAAAGGATTTTAGTCAATCACATAATACATTATGCGAAACAAATTGATCAGAAACACAATTTTTTCAGGGGTCACGATAGCCGAGTCAATTGCATTTCCGAAGCGTAAATGCTCAATTCCTTAAACATGCATACATAATGAGCACGACCAGAGCTGATTTAGATTCACCAACAGAGGTGAAACGTAAGTGAAACGTTTTAGATATTAGTTTGATCCATCGAAAATCGATATCTGATGACCTGATCATGACGTTACAACTCTAGTTTCATCTACGTGTTATGTTCTAAGTATATGCCAAGTTTGAAGTTCATGTGAAGTTTGCAAGTATGTATTTTTTGTAGACAATCTATCCGGAAAAGAAGGAGAAGTAAAAAAAAAAAAAAAAAAAAAAAAAAAAAAAAACGAACAAAAACAATAGGTGTTTCGGGTACATACCCGAACACCTAATAATATTCCAATAATTTTTTTTTTTTTTATCTTTTACTATTAATAGAAAAAACAATGAGCGTGCCTATAGAATCAACGAATGTACTTTATCCAAATTTACCCTCTATGACAGATGATGCTAAATCATTTCAATTGCAAAAAATCGACGATATTCAAAAAGAATTACGAATCGAAATAAATCATCGTGAAGCCGTATATAAAAAATATAATAAAATCATCGTAGAAACGATGGCTGAATTGGGATGTATGGGAGCGGGAACTATCGGAATCGCTAGTCTCGCTAGCGTTGTAGCGGCGCCCGTAGGATTCGTTTTAGAAGGTTTATCTTTAGGGTTGGGAAGCGCGGTGTTTGCTCTCAAATACGCCAAATATAAATTATCTAAAAAAGCTAAAAAACACGATGAAATAAAAATTCTAGCTTTATCTAAACTCAACACGATTGAAAACCACGTTTCGAAAGCCATTGAAGACGGAGTCATTACTCAAGAAGAATTTCATTTAATATGCGAAGAGCGAGATAAATTTTCTAAAATGAAAGAAAAAATCCGTACCAACTCGGTTAAAGAAACGACTTTACCGGCTAAAACAGAGGTTAAACCCGTCGATGTAAATGTAGAAAAAAAAGTTCTTATAGAAAAACTTTTAAGTTTAAAGTAAACTTTACTATACAAAAATCGTATTATGCTCCGCGTCAGTGTAATCCTTCGCGAGTAGCGGAGCGAGTAAAAACGACTTATAGACCTCCCCCGTACACCCCAACGGCACCGACGCTGTAATTCAAATTTCTAGTCGTTATAAATTAATACAATGTTTAAAAAAATTTCTAAATGTAAAAAATTGTTTCTATATCTTTTTCATTTTTTGTCATTTCAAAAACTTGATTTTGAAATATTTTATCTCCCCTTTATCTAAACACAACAATACCATAATATTATCAACTTTATGATATACTAATGCCATTGATCCATGTTCTCGCGTAAATTATTTTATTTTTTGTAATGTCATTTTGAAATCCTCTTTAATATAGATCTACATAATATTTTTCTCATTTTTTAAGTTCAATTTTTAAAATAAAATTTAATAATAATTTTTTTATTTTTTATTACATACCCTACTACTACCCGTAACATTTTATAAAATATTAAATCTCTCGTGACGTCATCAATCTTTAGATGACGTCATTATTCGTAACAGCGCACCTTACCCATCCCTCTTTTTTTACATCTCATCGTTATCCACGCCCACTTTAGGGAAAGTCCCTAAAACTTTTTTTTTTTAAATGATTTTTAAGTAGGTGGCCTAAAACCTTTTAAAAAAAAGAAGATTTTTAAGTAGGTGGCCTAAAACCTTTAAAAAAAAGAAGAAGATTTTTAAGTAGGTGGCCTAAGACCTTTAAAAATGTTTTTTTTTTAAGTAGGTGGCCTAGGACCCCCATCTAACATACTACTGGGCACTATGAGGATTTTTCGTGGGGGGCACCTGGGGGCACTGGAAATTTGTGGGGCACGCCCCCAGGCCCCGTGGCTACTCAAGTGCTAATTTTAGCACTTTTTAGGAGCTTGTATAGTGACTGCACTTGAGGTGCTATATTCAGCACTTTGTTTTTAGAGTGTAGGGTTTATCACGTCACTGTACTGCATGTATTTGTTATAAACTTACTACTGGACCTTGGGACACCCTGACATAGGTGTACTTGATATGCATTACTGTTATACACCAAATTTCAAAAACCTATACTATATATAACTTTAGAATCTGTATGACCAGATGGCGAAATGTATTAGCTCAGATACTCGAACATTGGAATTGACTTGGACATATAAAAACAAAAACCCAATATCTCTAACTTCACGGCTGCTCCTCACCTCATTGAGATAGTTTAGAATTGTTGAGTTTAGAATATTTTTAATTGTTTGCTTTGACTAAAGGTACTCATTTGTTTATGATTCGTGTTCAATGCCAAGTCCATATATCTGTTTCGATTTGCAACCATTAAGCAATACTAACACGAGGACGAGAACAGAGGACTTATAAAATAATTTCAAAATGAAACACTCTCGTAGGGGGTCGATGGAACAGAGCAACAACTGATGCAGACCGCCTCGCATCAGCAAGAACAGCAACTGCAGCATGCCTATACGTGGATTATTTCGGTGATAGATATCACGTTCGAAAGAAATATAAAAAGAACTTAATAGATTGAGTATTTTCATCAACAGAAATTACTTCACCATGCCGATCAACTCAAACAACATCGCCCTGTTAACACCAGGAAGAGACAAATATTCGGGTGCATTGATGACAAGAAGAGCGAGGATGATTTCTGGTTTTCTGCCGATAAAATGGATGTTGTTGACTACTTTATTTCTGAATAACTTTGGTCCGGACGCGTATGTGACTTCATCACTTACGAAACCAGACAGAGTAATACTTGAAACAAACGGCTACGCTGGAGTTGTGGTTTCCATACATGAAGATGTACCAGAGAATGAGGAATTAATGTCGAAAATCAAGGTTTGTTTTATATCACCTTTTGGAAACCTAGAGTGATTGTATACTGAGCCTTTGACGTCCTTATGTCACCTCTAACCATCACTCTAATAGCACGTACGTCACGTGTAGCATAAGTGTTGGTATTGTTCTGTTTTTTTAGGTGTTCCCCTCCCCCTCCCCCTCCACCTCCCCCTCCCCTCCCCTCCCCCGCCCCCTCCTCCTCCTCCTCTCCCTCCTCCCCTCCCCCTCCCCCTCGTGGGTTGTTTATATGGGTCAGTGGCGTAGCCACGGGGGGCGAAAAAATCCCAATAGTGCCCCAAAAAGAACTTAAAAGAAAAGGGAAAACCCATACCCCCTGGGCCCCCACTAAAAAGCAATGCCCTCTGTGCCCCCTCCCCCCCCCACTGAAAAAGTCCTGGCTACGCTGCTGATATGGGCCCAACGTGGGTTAGCGGGCAACATTTTTATTTTGAAAACAAAATTGAAACCAAAAGAAAACCAAGAGAAAAACAAAAAAACTAATGTAAACTTTATTTAAAAACAAAAAAATAATAACCAAGACCATACTAAACTTCTTAGACAGAAATATTACAATGAAAGTGAGCTGAACTTAGTGGTACGCATTCTTTCCTGCCGGTCTGCAAACTTAATCGGGTCTTGCAAGGGACATGCCAAGCACATGTTCTCTTATCAACAGGTTAATTATTCTTCGAGTTACTTGACCACGGGGATACACAACTTAGAAAATTACTGATTCACTGCGGGGAAACTCCTAAAAAATAATTAAAACAAGATAAAACATATTCTGAACATTATCCCTTCGACATATGCTTACTTTATTTGAATCAGTAACATTAAACCAAGATTTGAAAGTTTCAGCTTATAATATTGTTCAGGGGCGGATCCAGGCTGTCTAAGAGGGGCAGTCACAAAGCCAAAAAATGGCGCACACACAAAAACTTATAGTAAATTTACATGCACGACGATCAAAAGGGGAGGAGCAACATAACCCTGTTGCCTCCACACCCACTCATCAATGAAGCTGTATCGTTAATAACGAGAAAATGCATTCAGATTTCTTGTATCCATTCTAATGTGGAATTGCAAACTGGACATTATTTCACTTTTCCTGAAAGTGACAACAACTCAAATAAATTTATTTCTAGGTAAAATGACTGATACTATCATCAGCTTTACACCAAGTTTTTTTTACATGATTGTTGATGGCACCTTACTGGCGCATACCCTTACATGGCACACTGCACATCTTCCCCTCTTCATGTTTTGACATTAAATGGCCAATGAAGCAAGGTTTTTTAAAAACTAATTTGGTCCATTTTTTTATCAAATCTACAATATCAACTTCTTAAATAGTATCATCATGTATCTATTAAATCCCAATATTCACTTAAAGGTCCTGTGAAGAGTGTATTTACCAAACTTTATTTTTTGGTGCTGTTATATTGATTGGTATGAATTAAAAACAATAAATTTAAATGTTTTTTAATCGAGTGGATTATTAATGGTTTATCTAATAATCAAAAATTTACCCCCGAATTGTCGAAGTTTTAACTAAACGTTCGTGACGTACACAAAGGCAGAGAATTTCTATACATTCTCGTGGAGATAGGCGGTATGTGGTTTGGTGCCAGACTTTGATCTGGTAATAAACACTAAGCCCCATTGTATCATAGATTGTATGGAAATTAGACTTAACTCATATTGACCTAAAGGATTTAAGCTTTACAACATGCTGGCAACGTGTTTACACAATACTTGTGTAATATAAACATGCACTCGAACAGCGATAACCCAGCCACGGATGTACCGTGAAACGCAGCGCAACCCCCATCATGCGGTCGGAACACACACCGAAGGCAATGCTAACATTACGGTGTTATGCATGGGAGTATAACTAAATGGCCACTTACCCTGAGTCTTTCTCGCTTAAAAAAAACACCTCTCTTCTTCGTTGGAGCTTTCCCAGCCTTCTTACTTAGCGGGAATATCGTTGGAATTGCATCTGGTAGCAGCATGGCCTTATAAGCCATACCGAACTTGCTGTGAAGGCCCCGTTCAAAGCATGTCTGCTCGAAGTGTGCCCTTTATATGAATAAGTGTTCCGTCGGTCCCGACCAATTCGCTCTGGTCAGCTTCACTTTAGCTGTCCAAATACGTCTGTATTTTGGATCAGACGGAAATCGGTGTAGACTAACACCGTCTTTGGTGGTGTTGCTGCAACCTGCAGCGACACACCTCGATGGCATTATCGAAAATAACAAGCTTCAAACCTGAGAGAAAACTTTAGGAAACTTTTTCTCTAGCAACACTCTGCATGCAGTGTGCGCTGTATACGACGCATACTTTGGCAAGTGCTGTGGATGGCGGATCGGGAATTGCCTGAGTTTATGTCACGAATTTTATGCTAATGAGGGGATATGGGCGTGTCGAAAAGCACCCCCTACATTTAAAAATTAATATTTTTATGGTATAAACGTGAGGGGAAAAATAAAAATGACAAATATATGTTCCAGTAGGCATACTTTATTGTATACAATGAAAAAAAAACTATTTCATAGGACCTTTAATAATTTCATTATTTTGTTATATATTCAGACAACATTTACCGACGCTTCCAAATACATCTACCAGGCAACAAGACGTAGAGCTTTCTTCCGCAACGTAACGATCATCGTCCCCAGAGCTTGGAGGCCTCATCCCCAACACGGACCCCTTGGTTACCATGACCATGACGTCATTATCACGCCGTCCAATCGACACTGGGCACCGGACCCTTACACCAATCAGTATCAAGGATGCGGGGAACGTGCAGTCAGCATCCGCATTGGGGCGGGCTTTATAACTGATCCTCTGGTTGAAGAATACTATGGGTCACTTGGTAAGAATGTGGACTTCTTTCTCAATTTCGCTCGTGTGATAAAAGTCAAACCCTCTTACACAAAAATATTTATTCACTATAGGCAATTATCAGATATCCCGACTTGAATATAGGTAAAACTTGTAGCTTTGCATGGTGAGGAGGATAAGCAAGACTAATTGCGGTGACACCATGTAAAATTCTCAAATGAGTAGTAATTAGTTCTGAAAAGAACTGGAGGTACAATTCGACGTTCGATTAGTGTGCTCTGATCGTCCTCAGGAGAATGCCGGACTCTGGGAAAAGCTGCTGCTTAAGTAGGCTGCTGGAGGATTACGTGATGACAGGATGCTGGAGGATTTGTTCGTTGAGGTGTGCAGGTGGGAACTGTGGGTCCTAGGAGTTAGGGGAAGGAGTGTGTGCTCACTGAACCGAATCAGTTGTACACAAGCACTGGGGGAAGGAGGGTGGTTGACTTAGGATATAGCAGATCCCTCAGTCTGGGGTGGGTTATGGACTTTGTATATAGAGGATCCTTCAGTCTGTAGTAGTGGTCGCCAAATGTCGCTGATGTAGAAGCCGATGTCCTGTGGCACAGTGTCGTGTTTGACGATCTCGATGGCCTCTCTGATGCGTCTGGGGTGCCATGTGTCGATGGGTGTGATGAGTTGGGCTGCCTGCCAGTCGATTTGGTGGTCCTTGATGGTCCTTGATCAAGCACTCGCAATACCGTATTTTATGAATGTGTATGCAGCCTAATGTGTTTTTAAATTTCCCGACTTGAATTAATAGCTGTGGCTGTAATTTCATCCTCAAATTTGATTCGAATGTTTATTTTCTAGGGTTGAATTATTACATTAAAATATGACATCAATCGAATTAATCCTCGAATTGCAACCTATAAAACAACAGACGTTTTATATACTAAAAAACTCCGATGCGTATTTGTCTCGCGAGAAAACAACATTGATAAATTCCTGCAAAATGTTTATTTTGTTTAACAACCCGTTTCATTGATTCCCATCTTATAGGACGAGTACTGGTGCACGAGTGGGGCCACTATCGCTGGGGACTCTTCGACGAGTACTCGGACACGATCACTGAACCTGATATCGATGAGACGTTCTTCTTTTCAAGTATAACCAGCAAGTTTCAAGGCATCGGGTACGCCTTTACTTTGAAATGGATACATTTTATTTAAAGAGAAGTTTACAGTTGTTTAGATAGGGGCAAGTTTTTTTCTGATGAAAAGGCAGTAACTTTGAAAACGCGAACAACTAAAATACCCCAGCCTCATTTTTGCATCTATGTTCCACTGTGCTTAACGGGGGTATCCCCTTCAAAGCCTATAAACATAGGCCGTTATATGATCGAATATGATTAGATCATACTAATCGAAACGTAAAGAAGACCCCAAGCAGTCCCCATGGTTCTCTTCCTCAAACACGGTCTCACTTAGCGATAGTTGAGAAATAAGTTGCCCGATATTGGTTCTCCCTGAACCATAATTTCACTTTATAGCAACAATTAAGATACAAGTTGCCCAAAAAAGGTTATTTTCAAAACCCTGTGCCTCACTTTAGTTTAGATAAACACATGGTGTTCCCGCAAACCGAAACGCCTAAAATTTTATCATTGGTCATGTTTGCAAATGTTATAGAAATCATGAGAAATCATCAATAAACCTTGAATCATCAGAGGTTGACCTGTGCATTAATATATTCAAATTTATTCAATTATTCAGTTGCTCATCTAGTTTCTCATCACAAGCTCTGAAGTTTGAGGCCGAGACAAATCGTTACTGGGCATGCACAGGAAATTACTCCGTTGGATACCAGGAAGGTTGTGCGCACGTCACAACAGATGACGACAGAACAATGAATTCAACAGGGTCAATTATGTATGCAAGACAGTTTTACGATAAGGTTAGATATCTTGCCAGTTGAAAGACACTCACGTTGCTCGTAATAGAGATGAAACTTAAAGCAGAAAATTCAAAATAGCTGCAAAAATGTTTCATAAAGTGACATCTTTGATAATGAATTATCAATAATTATAGGACAAGTTAGTATGTCCCCAACTCTGGACAGACTATGGGGACAGACAAAAAATGTGAACAATGGCTGACAGTTTAAATGGTTTAATTATAAAACTCAATTGATTAACCTCAGGTTTATTCGGTAACTTTGAAATGAAAGTAAATGAAAGTAGTTCACTTTAACTTTCACTTGTTTTTATGACATTTTTTGGCATAATCATAAACTTTGACAAAAGAAACACAGAGAGACATATTTTTTTTGTAAGTTGTTTTGTTTTGTTTTATTTTGGAAGTAATGATAAGGACACATGAATAAAAACATGTACATGTACATATGTGTGATGTAGGCCTAACACATATACACAGGCTAACTGCTGGCTTAACAGCAAATTGGATGGATTGGTCTTTGGCTCTACATGAAGTGATGATGGATGATCGGCAAAAGATCGATAATCACATTCAAAACATACATGCTGCACCTCTGTTGATCGGAGCAAGTTTTTATGATTTTTTGTTTGTGCAATTATGAGTCAAATTCCTTAAAAAAGCATTAATAACTTACCACAAGTATACCTATATTATCATGTAATTCTGGCAGTATATGCTCATCTTCGTCTACGGCTCTACTGACAATCCAAAATCATGCAAAATCAGAGAGTGATGCCATACGACAGCCGACTCAGGATAGAAATCTTAACAAAACGTACATGTACGTACGCGCGCGCGTACGCAAGTTTTGAACGCTTGAATGTCACGCACACACAAATACCCATAGTGCTTTGCACAGAGTCTGTTTTGGGCTATAGCCCTGCTTACCATGGTATGCGCGCACTGATCAGCAGTGTGCCTGCATCCAATATGCGTATATAATATCGTACGTCATCTTAAAATATGTCATGTGATTGACTGAAATATTATGGGATGGCAATTATCGTTTGCAAATGATAGTGCTAGAGCAGACAAAATATTTTGCGCTCACCATGAATTTAGTCATTTGCGAGCAATAACGCACATTAAGGGGAAAAGTGGCTCGACGTAAACAGGAATATTCCCGCTTCATTGTTTCCCTACACCGAGCCATCCAATCTGTATTACAATATTTTTGAAAGAGTTCACTATTGTTAAAATGTAAAGCACTCTACTCTTTGTGCAAAAGTAATAATGTAGTACTAGTAGGCTTAAAAAACAAAATGGCGATGGCCATGGTCGTTTTCTCATCAAAGGAATGGCCATGAAAGCCTTTGTTAGTTTTGTGCATAAGTCGATTAGACTGAACTTAAATGTTTTCCTGCATTTTATTGGATTGTACTTTCAGATTGTCAACTTTTGTGACGAAGACGACAGCCATCCAGACAAGCTACACGAGCCAGAATCCCCGTCGAGGCATAACCGGCTGTGTGGGGCTCGAAGTTGCTGGCAGGTCATGCGACAGCATGAAGATTTCAAAGGTAACACACATTGCCGAAGCGAAAGAAGGGGTGTGGGGGTGCGACAACAAAGTAGTTTCCACTTCACCCACCAAAGATAATGACTTCGCTGTGGCTCTGGTAACACTAGTGTTCAATCAATAATTTTGAATATTAAATATCACTATGTAATGTATTGTCTGTATTCGCCGCTGAAGTCGGTCGCCAAAGTGGCTTCACACACACACACCAACAAAAATGTCTTCGCTGTACGGCCCTGATGTAACCGGTGCTCAAACATGACTTTTAAACATTATATATCACTATTAATTTGAAAGAGAATGTAATCACTTCTAATGCATTAAAACACGCTCAATATTGTGTTTGTCATCGTCTCCGTGGTTGTTGATTTGGTTTATTTATGTTTTTTAAAGAAGGAATTAATCCACCTCGCGATGTAGATGAAGCTGAATTGGTGCCCGTTTTCAATGTTGTACAAGCCCGGGCCAAACGGGTGGTACTCCTCATTGACACATCACGAAGTATGAGGGTAAGTATAACATCAATGACTCAATTAACAAACCGAAACTGCACAAAACCAATAGCTATTATTCTATCAAACCAACTATTAACTTTCGTACACTATCGTACACTATCGTACACAAGACGTAAAATACTATCCTTTAAGTTTAATGTTTGACATTTTAACCATCTTTTTATCCATCATATTACAGCGTGACTTACGTATTAGTAGACTGCGAAGCGCAGCCGCCCATTTCATCCAATCCGTGGTCGAGATTGGCAGTCACGTGGGGATCGTCCAGTTCAACAATGTTGCGCATGTCTGCAGCTGGCTCGTTCAAATTAATTCAGATATCGACAGGCAAAATCTGCTAGCGTCCTTACCGGTCGTTTCTGACAATACTGGCTCTAACTTCGGAAAAGGACTTCTGTTGGCACTACAGGCAAGAGTATTTTTTTGTTACATTAAAATAAACAACAGACATTAAAATGGCTACATTTTACTGAAAAACCTCCATTGTTGTATCATGTAGGCCTACTTTTACGGCCCGAATGAATGTTTGTAGACAATTTCATTATTCTAGTGTGGTACACACATTGGCACCATTCGATTATGTTTTACCTCAAGTGGCTCGGTCTAATGATGAATTAAAGCTATCCTTCTCCACTATGTAAAATGTGTTTTAACCGGGAAAAGGTCGTGAGCTGTGACTTTTTAAACGGCTTAATTATAAACTTTATAACTCGTGATTCCCATCTCAAGGAAATTGCTTTCTTTGTTAAAGGTTTTGTCGTCAAATGACACGGATTCACCAGCCGGTGGGGTGATTTTGATGTTTGCAGGTGGTTTTGATTTGGACCATGTCACGACAGAGCAAGCTATCTTACAGCTTGTGGCCAACAGCGTCACTGTCGACACGGTGGCGTGTGCTCAAAATCTCAAAACACTTCCTAGGATCTCAGCGAAAACGGGTAAAAGCATAAAGTATCAGAGGTTTTATGTTTGCTTAAAAGTACAATCCATTCAATCAAACTTTTACTGGCTTTTATCCCTTTATCCCTTTACCATAATTGCTTCTCTCCACCCAGGAGACAATGGGTACCTGTGAGGGCAGAGTTGGTTGTGTTTGATTAGTCCATATCCGCTGAATGGCAGCAATTGAGCTGTATACTCCCCAGGAACCTGTGACCATTAAATGAGTAATTAACCAAACTAATTCAAAGAAATCCTGATTTGAAAACATTATTTCTGAGTAATTTCAGGTGGCCGATCCTTCCACTTTAAGTCCAATATATTTGGTCTTAACACGGTCTTGTACCACGCCTTCGCAGGCGTGATGGTCAGGAGTGATGCAGAAAGTGACAGAAACAGACGGATCATGGTAAGTTATTTGCGGTAGTTTAATTCAGCTACAAAGACGCGACTCAGAATATTGTATTTAGACAACCCTAATCATTAGGCAAACGGTATAACGGATTAATTGTACAAAACAAAATCATATAAAATATTGTATTAACATAATTGTATTGAATGTATTGAGTGGCACTGTAGGCATACGTCCATTGAAATAATATCTGTATTTCGTGCTATTGTATTAGTAAAATGCGTGAAATAATTTCCATCATTAGTTTCTGTATTTTCACTTTTTTCTCGATTAACAAAACACTGAAATAAGGTAAACCTTTCACAGGTTGGCTATTGTACATATATTTTGATTAAAATTTGAAGTATGAATGTATTTATAGACATTGTGTGTTGTGATGTGAATGTGGGCCCCGGCATACAAGATCTCAGTTCTTGCATGCCAAAATCCACCTTAAGATCTTAAATCTTATTAACTACCCTATGTATCTGCAACAAAGTCAACATAATCAATCGACTGTAACGAGCAGGTTATAAAAACGCTAATTCTGCTTAATACCGTTTTCTTCCCCCCCCCCCCCCACAGATTTCAAGTTACTATACGAATGGCTTTTGGGATAGCAGAGAATCGAACTTCAGCTTCATCCTAGACGATTCTGTGGGCCGTAAAACAGAGATTATGTTTACATGGATCAACAGTAATTCTTTCGGTGAGAAGAAATGTAGGTTCTATGCCTCATGTAATTAACAAATGGTGGATCAGGAACCGAGAGCAGAAGTAATGATGCCATGTTTACAAAATCAAAAATGTTGCGTCATAGAACAATACCAAAACAAAGAATGTGTAGAACCAGCCGCCATGCATGCTGTGATGGGAATGTGACGTCACATATTTAATATATCTGTTGTACTTTTTTGACGCTCACTTTTAAAAGTATTTAATTGTCTTTAGAGTATCAATATTTCGTTTCATATATTTTTTAACCTGTATAAATCCATCATAAATCACATACATCCCGGTTCTCAAATAGCCCTACCTGGTTCCACTAGTATCACTTATGGAGTATGCAATGGTTAGTTCAGGCGAAGTACGGGAATGGCACCAAGTACCCCCACCTTAAATTGTATGGTATGTTCGCAATTAAGTTAGCTTGACGATAAACAATAAATATAATATTATGATCATGGGAAGCATTATTTTGTAAATAATCATCCAAAAATAGTTAATTATTTACTTCAACAGATATTGGAGTCAATCTAACATCTCCAAGTGGAGTGACATTCGATAGCACATACCCTGGATACCAACTCATGACTGAGTTTAAGTTAGTGATCATTACCATCCAAAACACGGCTGAGGTAAGCAAATGCTCGAGGCTGGCGAGTAGGTTTGAAACGGTTGGGATTGTAACCATTTAAATCCCAACCGTTTTGCTTAAAATATAATGACATCATTATGGTAAGCGCAGACATAACGAGTATTTTTTTTTTCAATTTTCTCACGTTACATTTTAAACAGGTTGGTCAATGGGAGGTACGTATACGAAGCTTTCAACCTTCACAGGTATTGGTCAACAGCATAGTGACGTCTTACGCAAGAAGTGATGACGTAGAACCCATCATTGTCACGCCAATGCTCAGTAGCTATGAGATAAGTGTTCAGTCAGGTGAACAGCTCCGTATTTATGCTGAGATCCGACAGGGACTGCGTCCCGTCATAGGGGCCGAGGTGGTTGCTACCGTTTATCGTCCAGGAGGGAATCCGATGATGACACTTTCGTTATTGGATAACGGGGCAGGTTAGTTAACTTTTCTTTTTCTTCTTTGGAAATATATTGACCTGTGGCGTTTGAAGCCTACTTATAAACTACGGGATGTCTAAATGCCAGGTCTTACTTCACGCGAAAACGAAGCGAGGAACTGTGATGTTGACAGATAAGTCGACGTCATGAACTGGCCTTCTGGCGTGACACGCTACCTAGTTAATCGGTTCACATTGTATCCACAATTCCTGAAAAGAAATTACCATTTATTTATCAAATTCGGGATCAATTTTCCACCCCATGTATCGTGTCCAGTGTCCAGTGTCATTTCTGCTCATGGGCGTGACACCGGACAGATGGATGCCTAGTTCATCGTTTCACATTGTATCCACAGTTTCTGAACAAAAGTTACCATTTATGTATACAATTCAGGACCCTACCCCATGGATCTTGCCCAGTATCCAGTATCGTTTCTGCTCATGGGCGTGATATACAGAGGAATGCCCCGCCAAAAGAAAAAATAAGTAAAACTATATGTTGGTCAACTACAAATGCGTAGATTCTACATAGGCCTAGGTAACAGCTTAATAGGAAATAATGTGGTTGCATTTCAGTCGGTTTGTTCGCTTTACGGGCAGTCTCACTCACGACAACCATAGCCTTCATCGATGTTGGTGCCAATCCTGTCCGGTGAAGCCCTTCTTTTATTATTTTGAAAGCAATATTTGAACAACATTAATTATTATCCATACAACAGGAGCAGACATAAGGAAAAACGATGGTGTGTATTCCAGATACTACGTCAGTCAGCCCAGCGAGTCGCCTGGGTTCTACACGCTTCAGATTGATGTAACTGGTAGTGAAAATACCAGCGTATTAAATAGCACCTCTCAGCCTAGGACTGTGGCAAATATCAACCCCAATAAATATGCAGAATTTCCTCAAATAGGTAAACTTAATTTATACCGTTATGCTGGAAGTCGATTGTTTATATAAAGCCAATGATACGTAATGCTTATTTCAGTGTGATGTTATGAACATTGTGAATAATATATTCGTAAACATTTTTAACGTGGAATTCACGTCCTCAGGGACCAACAACTTGAACAAAAATTTAAACACTGACCTCAGAAAAATGAAAGCAATGTTCAAGAGATGTTTGATATCACCATAAGCTTTCCATCAAATCAGTTTAATTGTTAATCTGTATTCGAGAAGACAAAATAGTGTACACGGGCTTTTAAGTTTTTGTCTTCTTACCTCGATTTAATTCGTTTAAGGAAACTTCTCCATCTTCGCCCCTGGCACGCAGCCGAGGCAACTCTTTGGAGCTCAAGTGCCCAACCTGCGACGCATTGCCTCAGGATTCACAAGTTACTATGACGATTTTCCTTCCGTGCCGAATGACGTCACATCGCCATGTCGAGTACAAGACCTCCATGTCTTCGAAGCTCTCAAAATGGAAGATGAGGGGATGGTAAAATTATCGTGGACAGCACCTGGAGATGATGAAGATAGTGGAACAGGTACGTTTGGTAATGGAGCTGATCGAAATTAAAACCCTCTTTTAAAATGGTGGCATGGTTACAAAATAATAATAATAATAATAATGTGTGGATTTATATAGCGCACGTATCCACCAACTAAGTGGTGCTCAAGGCGCATTATATTATTATCCCTGCTCATAAGGCTCATAAGGCTCATAAATCGTTCCTGAAACCATCTCAGCTCCCTGGGGAGTATACAGCTCAATTGCTGCCATTTCTAGCGCATATAGAGCAAACCAACTCTGCCTTCACAGGTACCCATTTAACCCCTGGGTGGAGAGAAGCAATTATGATTAAGTGTCTTGCTCAACGACACAAGTGTCACGGACGTGATTCGAACCCACATTATGTTGCTAACACCAGAACTTTAACTCTTTTAAAACTTAACTTCAATTATTACGATCGAAAACACATGAATGAGATTAAATATCCACATTTCTCTGTTTTTAATAGAGAAATGTTCGGCACTTTCTTTTGTTATTAAATTATGTAGTAATAGGCCTTCGCCGTGTGGCATAATGGGGTAGTTTATTTAAGAGCAACGCAGTTCATATGAATACACTCAATTCTGCTTTAATATTTCGCTCAAAATCATTCCTGTTAGATGCTTCCATTTTGTCACCGGGTTTACTTTTGTAACATTGAATTGTGTGCAAAAGGTAGCGTACAGTACTGAAACAAAGTATTCCTGAAAAGTAGGCTGATCAATGTAAACTCACAAAAACTAAACTGACCTATGAAATACTTTCACTAGACATGTTAGCATTCTACATATTCAGTAGGAATTCAATGGATACATACACATTCAGTAGGTCAGATAGTTACGTTGCCGCATTTTTCACAGACATCTCTCACTGTGAATGTTGAGAATAAGTGTTCAATATTTCGACTTGAATATTTAGATGTTCTTTGGATACACTAATAAAACCGTTTAAAATAAGCCTAATCGACTTGCATTGACTTGTGTGACTACCTCACGGTGTGGACAAAATTAATTCTCTTTTGCGTACGAGGTTGCGTACATAGTAAGTGCGGCGAGTTCTTAGGCGATAAGATGTAAGTTTTGTACTTATTATGACATTATGGAGAATTCTTCATTGAAATTGGTTAGATATAATAACTGATGTATTGTGTTTATGAACTAATCAATTTCCATACGTACAAACTTATGTCTAGTATTTTCTATAAGGAATTAAAAACTATAAATACGGGCTGGTAGAGGATTTTAAATGGGACTTGAGCAAACCATTAAGACTTCGGTAATGGCCCTGTCACACTGTTGCGTATCGTACTAGCGTATGCCAGCATATGAAAATTATCACTCATACGCTGGTATACGCTGGCATACGCTGAGGCAGAAATAAATTTTTAAGCATGCCTAAACATTTTGTGCGTATGCGGACGTATGGTTAATACGCTAAGCATACGCTAGGCATACGCTGAATACGCTAGAGGTACGATATAGGTACGTTACTCATAGGTCGAGTACGCTGGACATAAGTTGCCATATTGTTGTGGAAAGGCCGCCGATTATATAGGCACTTTGTCACGTGATAGGCGGATAGGCGGTACGCTGGGCATGCGCAGTTCATACGCTACTCATACGCTAGCCATACGCAGAGAACGCTGGCCATACGCTGGTCATACGCTGTTCATACGCTGACATACGCTGGCCATACGCTGACATTTGCTGACATTCGCTGTCCATACGCTGTCAATACGCTTGCCATACGCTACTCATACGCTACTCATAGGTTCAATACGGTAAGTATACGCACAATTCTGTATTTTCAAGGGCTTTTTGTGCGTATGAAAATTATATTATGAATTTTCATACGCAACTCTTACGTTTCTCTCATACGCAACAGTGTGACAGGGCCATTAACAAGACTTGAAAACCAGACTTCAGTGTACACCAGCTGGGACCTGTGATGTCGCTTACGACTCGTCTGTGGAGTGTTTTGAGAAAGTTCGTCTTGACCGAGTGAAGTGTCTGACAGCTGAATCTAATTCCGGAAGAGACATTTTGTGAACTAAATCTACAGTTCAGTATTTTTGGGATTTCTTCTTTCCCATATTGTTGTGACGTGAGTCGGCTTGCGTCCCCGTGGTTTCGTATATTTCCGGCCGTTTGTTGGAGGTGAATTCGCCCCACGTCCAGCTCTATTTACACCGTGTCAGAGAACTGTTTTTGTGTCGTTTTTGCTGGAGCCTGCTCAGTCCTCGCCCGTAAGATCTTCTTATTTAGTATAAGATCTTTCTTAATGTACAATTGTTTACCATAATCATTGTACGCTTGTTAAACCCCATGGATATTTGAAGCGGTTGATATTTTCATTATTAAATCACTTTGTTTCTTTGTTCTTTATATCAGTGTGACCTTGTTTGATTTCTTTGTTATGCTACAGTCACACTGTCACGATTTTTGATTGCGAATGCAGAACGGATGTCCAGCGGATGGTCATCCGTAGTCATACGTAATGATACGTTGGGGATATTTCGTCATTCGTAGTAGAGTCCTAATCATACGTGGGCATCCATTCAGGCTTTTTGAGTAATTTGCATTCACGAATAGTTTGAAGATTGTCGGATCGTAACAAATTGTGGCCCTGTCCGGGAAATCGAATAAAAATAAGCCATACTACTTTTATTGTACAACTGTCAAACAAGGTTGCACGCTTTGTTATATTGTTGCTAGTTTGTAGTGTAGAATAATTATGGCTAGTAAGTTTGAGGTACAAGCTTTCGTGGAGGCTGAGGATTTGTCAGCCGATAAGTTGCAACTGTTAATAAAAGATGAGTTGCATGAAGTTGCTAAATATGTTCAACTAGAAATTTCTCGAAGTGTCAAGAAGGCAAAACTAGTGAACGTTCTTGCGGAAAATTTAATCTAGAGATAGCTGAGTCTCCGCAAACTGCTGATCGAGAAATTGAGCTTGCCAAAATTGAGCTGGAAAAAGAAAGACTTGAGTTTGAAAGAGAAGAAAAAGAAAGACAAGAAAAAGAACAAGAAAGAGAAAGAGAATTTGAACTACGAAAGCTTGAACTCGAACATCAACTCAAAATTAAAGAACTGGAATTAGGTGCAAAGAAAGACACAGGCAAAGAGAAAACTCCAATTGACTTTGATCTAGCGAAGAATGTTAGGTTGGTGCCAAAATTCAACGAACATGATGTTGAAACATATTTTCTATCTTTTGAGAAAACTGCCAAAAGTCTTCGTTGGCCTGAGAAATATTGGCCTTTGCTCTTGCAGAGCACGTTTGTGGGGAAGGCTCAAAAGGTCTATGCCACACTTTCAGAGGAACAGTGTAGTGAATATGCTACCGTTAAAGCAACTATTTTAAATGCTTATGAATTGGTTCCTGAGGCATATAGGCAGAAATTTCGAAAATTGACTAGATCAAATGGCCAGACCTTTGTCGAATTCGCTAGACAAAAAGAAATTGTTTTTGAGCGATGGTATCGATCTCTCAAAATTGAGAAGAAATTTGAGGAGTTAAAAGAAGTTGTCCTCATGGAGGAGTTCAAAAACAGTGTCCCTCTGAGTATCAAAACTCATTTGGAAGAACACCAGATCATCAAATTAATTAAAGAAAGCTGCAGTGGTAAATGATGATTATGAATCAACTCACAATACGAGTATGGGTAAAACTAATTTCCGGTCAAAGGGTTTCTACAAAAACACTGATAAGGGCAAGTCAGGTCCCGAGGCACAGTCTAGCACTGAAAATCCTGGTCCATCGAATAAGAAGTCTTCATCACCAAGTGGAGCCAAGGAGGACCAAAAGAAGAAGTTTTTTCTCCGTGTGATTACTGTCACAAAAATGGCCACACGAAGGCGAGATGTTTCAGGTTCATCGCTGACGAGCGAGAGCGTTCTGAAAAGCCTGTCGCTTTTGTCCGTAAGGACACTCTACTTAGTAGGAAGTCCGGTGAGGCCGATGGCAACCGTGTTTCTTCTTCGAAGGTGTTTGATGAAATCAACCAAGTTGATGAGGTCTACAAAGACTTTGTTTATCGTGGTGATGTTTCGTGTGCGTCTGATGAAGCCGGCAGTTCAGTTGTTATCCTA
Organism: Zoroaster sp. YZ-2022; assembly: GCA_029582265.1. Lineage (NCBI taxonomy): Eukaryota > Metazoa > Echinodermata > Asteroidea > Forcipulatida > Zoroasteridae > Zoroaster > Zoroaster sp. YZ-2022. The sequence continues at coordinate 670,756 of CM055835.1, read as the reverse complement.
AGGGATACAGGTGCGTCACAGTCACTGATGCTGGAGGATGTGTTGTCATTGTCTCCAGAAAGTTTGCTGAATGCGAAAATGTTGATTCAAGGTATTGGGGGTAATTTTATGCCTGTCCCGTTGCATAGGGTGAATTTGAAATGTGACTTGATCACTGGCCCTGTGCACGTTGGAGTTGTTCCTAGTCTACCGATGAAAGGTGTCGGATTTTTGCTAGGCAATGATGTTGCGGGAGGTAAAGTGTTGGCATCCCCTATTGTCTCTGGTGAACCTGTGGATGAGCCAGAAATTCATGCTTTGGAGGAGTTCCCAGAAATCTTCACCGAATGTGCAGTGACAAGATCTCAGATGAAACAGACGGAAAAGGAGGTTGCAGAGTCAGTGCCTGTAGAGGACTCTGGTGTTTGGCTGACTGAAACTGTTTTCAATAATTTTGAAGAAAATGAGGGAGTGTCTCAAGATGCTAAATTTAGCCGATCCTCGCTGATAGAGAAGCAGAAAGTGGACCCAGATTTGAGGAAGCTCGCCCAGACAGCGTGTTCTGAGGAAGAGGCTCAGGGGGTTCCAGAATGCTTCTACGTCAAGTCAGGCGTGTTAATGAGGAAATGGAGACCTACCCAGAGACCAGCTGATGAAGAATGGAGTATTGTCCATCAAATTGTTATTCCTCCGTGTTACCGTGATGAGATCTTGAGAATTGCTCACGAGATTCCGATTGCAGGTCATCTTGGCATCAGAAAGACTCAAGCTAGAGTCATGGCACATTTTTATTGGCCTAAGCTACACCAAGATGTGGTACAATTCTGCAAGACGTGCCATACGTGTCAGATGGTGGAGAATCCACAGCCATCAATCAAGCCTGCACCGATGATACCGATTTCTGCATTTGATGAGCCATTTACGAGAGTCCTAGTGGATTGTGTTGGTCCTCTACCGCGGACGAAGTCCGGGCATCAGTTTTTGTTGACCATCATGGATTTGTCAACCAGATTTCCAGAGGCCATTCCACTGAGGAAGATAACAGCCAAAGTTGTTATTGAGGCTCTTATGCAGTTTTTCACAAGATATGGTTTACCAAAAGAAGTGCAGTGCAATCAGGGGTCTAACTTCATGTCGGGTGTGTTTCAGGAAGTCCTGCGTGAGCTGGGGATCAAGCAGTTGAAATCATCTGCATATCACCCACAGTCTCAGGGAGCTCTGGAGAGGTACCACCAAACCCTCAAGAATATGATAAGAGCATACTGCGAGGATTTCTCAGAAGATTGGGACAAAGGAATTCCCTTTATGTTGTTTGCCACTAGGGACTCACCGAACGAGTCAACTGGTTTTATTCCGTTTGAGTTGGTCTACGGTCATGAGGTGAGGCCACCTTTGAAACTAATTAAGGAGAGATTTTTGGCAGAGGAGGATAAGACCAATCTGCTCGACTATGTGTCGAACTTCAAAGAGAGGTTATCCAAGGCGTGTTCTGTGGCACAAGAACATCTCAAGGTGTCTCAACGGGTCATGAAGACAAGAGCAGACAAGAAACCTGAGGTGCGCATCTTTAAACCCGGCGAGAAAGTACTAGTGCTGTTGCCTCTGCCTGGCGAGCCCCTTAAAGCGAAGTTTAGTGGGCCCTACTGTATCCAAAAGAAACTCAATGATGTTAATTACGTTATCAGTACCCCAGACCGAAGAAAGAGCCAAAGACTTTGTCATGTTAACTTGCTCAAGAAATATTATGAGCGTGATAATTTTGGGCAACCAGTGGGGGTAGCTGTTATTGAGTCAAAACCCGACCTTGACAATTCATGTAATAAAGACCTTGAGACAAAAACGTCTGAACTTGAGTTTTTCGCTATGCAGCTTTCAAATTCTGAAATTCTGGCTAACTTGGATGAAATCCTTGGCCATTTGCACAATGACCAACGGACAGATTTATCAAACCTACTCCAAAAGTACGAGCAAATTTGTTCTGACAAACCGGGCCATACGTCGGTGGCAGTTCATGATGTTGATGTAGGAAATTCAAGGCCGATAAAACAGGCACCCTACCGACTTAATCCTAACAAATTATCGAAGGTTCGGGAAGAGGTTAAGTTCATGATAGAGCATGACATTATAGAACCTAGTCAGAGTTCTTGGAGTTCTCCCATTGTCATGGTACCAAAGCCTGACGGTACTCTTAGGTTTTGTATAGATTATCGAAAAGTCAATGCAGAAACTAAGACTGATTCATATCCTATCCCTAGGTGAGAAGACTGCATTGATCGGGTGGGAAATTCTGTATTTGTCAGTAAAGTAGACTTGTTAAAGGGATATTGGCAAGTGCCCTTGACTGACCGAGCCAAAGAAATTTCGGTGTTTGTGACACCCGATGGTCTGTACCAATGTAAAACGATGAACTTTGGGATACAAAATGCCCCGGCTACGTTTCAGAGAATGATGAGTCAAGTCATTGCTGGGCTAGAAAATTGTGTTGTCTATATTGATGACATTTTGGTATACAGCGATAGCTGGGAAGACCATCTGAAACACTTGAGTGCCCTCTTTGATAAGCTTTCAAAAGCAAACCTGGTGGTAAATCTCAAAAAGAGTGAGTTTGCCAAAGCAACAGTGACCTACTTAGGTCATGTGGTCGGTCAAGGTCACGTGCTACCACGAGTAGCAAAGATTCAAGCCATTCAAGATTTCCCCGTACCCACAGGGAAGAGAGAATTGATGAGATTCCTGGGTATGAGTGGATTTTACAGAAAGTTTGTTCCAAACTTCAGCACTATTGCGACTCCATTGACTAAACTTTTACAGAAAAATGTGAAGTTTGTTTGGTCTGACTCATGCCAAAATGCATTTGAGAAATTGAAAGCCATTCTAACGAACGAACCAGTTTTGGCTGCGCCAAAGTTTGACAAGGCGTTTAAAATAGCCATTGACGCCAGTGATGTTGGTGTCGGAGCGGTTTTGCTGCAAGAAGATGAGTCAGGCATAGAGCGACCGATTAGTTACTTCTCAAAGAAACTGAATAAATACCAGGCAAAATACTCCACCATCGAAAAAGAGGCGTTATGTCTGGTCCTTGCCCTACAACACTTTGAAGTGTATATAACCAATGGTGCTGGAGAGACGATCATTTATACTGATCATAATTCACTTGTGTTTTTGGAGAAATTCAAGACCAAGAACCAAAGATTATTTCGGTGGAGTTTGATTTTGCAACCCTATCCACTCAAGATTGTTCATAGTGCCGGAAAGAGCAATGGTGACTTCAACTATGACTTTTGCACTCAGAGCAGCTGACAACGGCAATAGATTTGGCGGTATTTCCAATGTGGCGCGAGCAACTTTTAGAACATTTGTGCCTCGGCCTGCAACACCGGCACCACGTTCGTCTGAAACCGTGTTGCCGCCAAGCACTGCGACAGAACCTAAACCGGAACAAATAAGTGGTGGCGCTGTAACTACTCCCATTGTTTTTTCACGTACTTCTACTGTTCCTACATGGACAAATGCAGGTGATTCAATCAAAACATTACCGTTAATTCAAAACAGTACTGGTCTCGTTACTTCATATGTGACGGTGAAGCCAACAACCGAGACCAGCCGTTATCTAAGAGATAAGTACGAGATTGCTGCCGGCGCAGTTGTTGGGTCTATCATACTCACTGGAGTGCTACTGCTTGGATGCACTCGGTTGAAAATCTTTCACAAGAACCACGACAGGGTTAATAAGAGAGACGATTTGCCCATGGAAGGAGTGTACAAAAAGCGATCTAGTCTCCCATGCGAGGACATGTCTACATACGTATGATGTCTACTTTTGCAACCGAAACCAACACGTCATGATTTGGCGATACCCTAATGTTCCAATATAATTATTTCATGTCTACTGCATGGAAGTGATTATTTACCTATTCCTGTGTGTCTACTGCATGAAAGTGATTATTTACCTATTCCTGTGTGTCTACTGCATGGAAGTGATTATTTACCTATTCCTGTGTGTCTACTGCATAAAAGTTATTATGTACCTATTCCCGTGTGTCAACTGCATGAAAGTTATTATTTACCTATTCCCGTGTGTCTACTGCATGAAAGTGATTATTTACCTATTCCTGTGTGTCTACTGCATGAAAGTGATTATTTACCTATTCATGTGTGTCTACTGCATGAAAGTAATTATTTACCTATTCCTGTGTGTCTACTGCATGAAAGTTATTATTTACCTATTCCTGTCTGTCTACTGCATGAAAGTGATTATATACCTATTCCTGTGTGTCTACTGCATGAAAGTGATTATTTACCTATTCCTGTGTGTCTACTGCATGGAAGTTATTATTTACCTATTCCTGTGTGTCTACTGCATGAAAGTGATTATTTACCTATTCCTGTGTGTCTACTGCATGAAAGTTATTATTTACCTATTCCTGTGTGTCTACTGCATGAAAGTGATTATTTACCTATTCCTGTGTGTCAACTGCATGAAAGTGATTATTTACCTATTCCTGTGTGTCTACTGCATGGAAGTGATTATTTACCTATTCCTGGTGTGTCTACTGCATGAAAGTGATTATTTACCTATTCCTGTGTGTCTACTGCATATAAGTGATTATTTACCTATTCCTGTGTGTCTACTGCATGAAAGTGATTATTTACCTATTCCTGTGTGTCTACTGCATGAAAGTGATTATTTACCTATTCCTGTGTGTCTACTGCATGGAAGTGATTATTTACCTATTCCTGTGTGTCTACTGCATGAAAGTGATTATTTACCTATTCCTGTGTGTCTACTGCATGGAAGTGATTATTTACCTATTCCCGTGTGTCAAGTGCATGAAAGTGATTATATACCTATTCCTGTGTGTCTACTGCATGGAAGTGATTATTTACCTATTCACGTGTGTCTACTGCATGAAAGTGATTATTTACCTATTCCTGTGTGTCTACTGCATAAAAGTGATTATTTACCTATTCCCGTATGTCAACTGCATGAAAGTGATTATTTACCTATTCCCGTGTGTCAACTGCATGAAAGTGATTATTTACCTATTCCTGTGTGTCTACTGCATAAAAGTGATTATTTACCTATTCCTGTGTGTCTACTGCATAAAAGTGATTATTTACCTATTCCTGTGTGTCTACTGCATAAAAGTGATTATTTACCTATTCCTGTGTGTCAACTGCATAAAAGTGATTATTTACCTATTCCTGTGTGTCAACTGCATGAAAGTGATTATTTACCTATTCCTGTGTGTCTACTGCATGAAAGTGATTATTTACCTATTCCTGTGTGTCTACTGCATGAAAGTGATTATTTACCTATTCCTGTGTGTCTACTGCATGAAAGTGATTATTTACCTATTCCTGTGTGTCTACTGCATGAAAGTGATTATTTACCTATTCCTGTGTGTCTACTGCATGGAAGTGATTATTTACCTATTCCTGTGTGTCTACTGCATGAAAGTGATTATTTACCTATTCCTGTGTGTCTACTGCATATAAGTGATTATTTACCTATTCCTGTGTGTCTACTGCATGAAAGTGATTATTTACCTATTCCTGTGTGTCTACTGCATGGAAGTGATTATTTACCTATTCCTGTGTGTCTACTGCATGAAAGTGATTATTTACCTATTCCTGTGTGTCTACTGCATGGAAGTGATTATTTACCTATTCCTGTGTGTCTACTGCATGAAAGTGATTATATACCTATTCCTGTGTGTCTACTGCATGGAAGTTATTATTTACCTATTCCTGTGTGTCTACTGCATGAAAGTTATTATTTACCTATTCCTGTGTGTCTACTGCATGAAAGTGATTATTTACCTATTCCTGTGTCAACTGCATGGAAGTGATTATTTACTTAATCCCGAAATTTGCCAAGGGCGCATTTGAATACTTTTCAGATGAAAATTGATTGCCCATAAACGAAACCGAAAATAATAAACTTAATTTGACTGGGAAACATCCAATTTCAGGATGAGAATAATTCAAGTCATGAATGCCAAAAAACGAAATAGAAATAATTAAACACAGTTGTAAATAACGGGAACGAAATAATGACTGCTTGGAAATTAACTTGAACGTAACAATAGAGAAGACCCCGTGAAGTCCCTATGTTTCTCCCTGAGCCACATTCTCACTTTGTGATAGTTGAGAAACAAGTTGCCTGATTGTTCTCCCCTGAACCATAATCTCATTTAGCGACAGTTGAGATACGATTTGTGCGATGGGGTACTTTTCAGAACCCTGTACCTGCACTTAGTGATAGATGAGATAAACACATGGTGTTACCACAAACCTAAACGATAACGCAACAATACAGTGAAAAAAAACTTAATTTGATCGGATCAGAACAAATGGCGTGTATTTGAACGTTCTTGAGCAAAAAATAAACAAATTGGCTGGGAAAACCTATTTCTGATAATCCATCTCAGTGGTGATACAATATCATCACGTCCTTACTTGAGTATAATTTACATTGCTATTGTATATATTATGCATAGAACAATGCTAAGCTCAATGACACACTTTGATGACGTCATTGGACAATATAAACATAATTTGTTTAAATGGTAACAGTGTGATTTTAATGATTAATGTTGATCAATGCTGACATCTATACACTATATTTGTTTCATGTGAATAAGTTTTATATAGTTTGTTTAAGGAGCGCCTTCTTAGATAGTTGGAGTGCCAAGGTCGATCGGTTTAGTGCATCGGATCCTTGAGCAAGACACTTTACCGTAATTGCTTCTCTCCACCCAGGGGTAAATGGGTACCTGTGGTATTATTATTATTAGTTGTTTGATTCACAAATTTATTTGTAACTTGGTTTTCTAATTATGACCGTGATTGTTTTTATTAAATTGTTTTAAATAATAAATAAATAAATAAATAAAATGTGTTTTATAATTATTTGTTTTACAATACCGGATATTCTCTTAACAGTAGTTCATGTTTTTTTAAATTAATTACTCTTTCACAAATAACAGATTAACTTGGAGGAGCTGTGGAGCTAGATTAACATTTGCGTATCGTTTCGGTTTGCGGTAACAGCATGTGTTTATCTCAACTAACGTGAAGCTGAGGTACAGGTTCTGAAAATAACCGTATCGCACAACTCGTATCTCAACCTTCGTTAAGTGAGAAAGGTTCAAGGGAGAACCAATTTCGGGCAACTCGTTTTTCTCTACTGTCGCTAAGTGAGAAATATAGTTCAGGGAGAACCATGGGGACTTCACGGGTTAATATGGTTCAGGGAGAACCATGGGGACTTCACGGGTTATTCTCAACGTTTCGATTAGCCTGCTCTAATCATGGAGGAAGAATCTGTTTTCTTCCTCCATGCTCTAATCTTCGTCAGGAGAATGAAGAGGTTTGCCGATGCAACTCCTTAAGTAGTATTTGCTGGGATTATGTGTAGAATGGGAAGTGTTCCGATTGGTGCTACTGTTGTGTGATGTGTGTACAACAGTAGCACCAATCGGAACACTTCCCATTCTACACATAATTCCAGCAAATACTACTTCAGGAGTTGCATCGGCAAACCTCTTCATTCTCCTGACGAAGATTAGAGCAGGCTAATCGAAACGTTGAGAATAACCCGTGAAGTCCCCATGGTTCTCCCTGAACCATATTAACCCGTGAACTCCCCATGGTTCTCCCTGAACCATATTTCACTTAGCAACAGTAGAGAAAACGAGGTGCCCGAAATTGGTTCTCCCTTGAACCTTTCTCACTTAACGAAGGTTGAGATACGAGTTGTGCGATACGGTTCTTTTCAGAACCTGTACCTCAGCTTCACGTTAGTTGAGATAAACACATGGTGTTACCACAAACCGAAACGATATCGGCATTCCACCATGCAAAGCCTCAAAACTTATAACATTTGCGTAGTTAAACTTTCTTGAGGAGTACTCGCGGGGAGCCATTAACTAGAGTTCGAGGAGCTAAACTCTGTGGAGCCATTAGGATAAGGATATTGCTGTATATTGGAGCAGAGGATCCAAGTTGTATAGTAGTTTCACACTAGTCAGGATAGAAAGATCTTGGAATAGATTTAATTAATATTCTCCAGTCATAACGTTAGAAGTCGATATTGTAGGACGATGAGAGCCTAATAATATCACTTGTGGATTTTTGAGGAGTGGATATTGTTGTTAGCTTATGAAAGCGCAGTATCACTTTGGTATTTTAGAGTTAAGTGGATATTGTAGGACGATAGGAGCCTAATATCACTTGTGGATTTTTAAAGAGTGGATATTGTTGTTAGCTTATGAAAGCACAGTATCACTTCGGTATTTTAGAATTAAGTGGATATTGTAGGTTGAAGCCTAGTATCACTTGTTTATTGTTTTTATAGTGGATTTGCAGGCGAAGGGCCTGGCATTAATTAAGGTTTATTAAGGTTTATACGAGACTGGATTATATTAGTAGGAGTGTAAATTATTTCTCTGGCAGCATTAATTGAGATATTTATCGAGAGCCTTGTACATTTAAGAATGTAAATACATCTGCAGTTCTTTGAGAAAGAAGTGGTTTATTTGTAAATAAAACAATTGTTCTCTTTTTGCTGAATTCAAACCTACTGTGTCTATTCTAAGTCATTCCTCTTTCGAGTGATTTATTCTTAGTGTAGGATCTCCTTTCACCCGGTCATATATTTTGACAGCGGATCCTAGTCTACCAACTAGAGATACTAAACCGGTGAGGCGAAACTCCAGTGGTTTAGGCCTTTAAATTTTCCGCCTGGTGGCAGCGCTATCGACGACGAACGGTGAGGGAGTCGACCCGACCCCCCTCCTTTCGCATTTTTTCCGCCACAGTATGATAAAGGAACACGCCAAACCAAGATAACTGTGTCAGCGCCCTCTTGTGGTCGCTGACAGTCATTGGGAACAATTCGCTCATCACCACCGCCTTTATCTTTATCCAGTTGGCACGAGCAATTGCAAACCACAAATGATTATTCCCAGACTGCAGATAGAGGGCGGCTTTACAGCAACTGAAAGAGGAAGCCCAGCAGGGAAGATATGACGTCATGCTTCGAGTCGCGTAAAAGATACCGGACACTGGCCTTTCAACTTCATGGAGATTCGACTTTGACCGTCGGCGGTAGATAGCTCACGTGACGTCAGATCTTCGGCACAATATATCCAATGAAATTCTTTAAATGGTTTGGCAAGAGCCTGTCTTTATCCTTGATAGGATAAAGACTGGGGACTAGTCTATGGATGATTATTCTCCAGATAGAGGGCAACGTTACATCAACTGAAAGAGTAATCCGAGGATCTCGTTTTACATAGGCCGACAGCACATACAAACCAATTCATTCAGCTCTCTACACCTTTTTCAAGAAACAAATTAATGACAAATATAAAAAAAAGTTGTTGAAAAGGAGCGGTCACTCAGGCCAAAATAGTCTCCGGTTTCTGGTCTCCGTGCGCGTCGCCTCAGACCCCCTCATCGGCATGTTTAATTTTCTTTTTTCTTTTCTTTTTTAATGTATTTATTTATTATTATTACTATTTTTGCTATGAAACAATGTCCAACTGCAGCCCAGCCAAAATTGCTGGATCATTGGAATTCTGCCGCGCTGTGTTTTAAACGACTTTTCACATTTATAGGGGTATGAACCTTTGTCCAATTTGTGATGCCTCTCTAGGCCACCATACTTTGTATATGGGGACATCTGGGCTAATTCCAATGTTTCAGGGAAATTTGTGCTAATTCCAATAACCGTGTACACATGTATCACGTATTTCATTGGTGGGCTAAAAAAAGATTTATAACAAAAAATAAATAAATAAATAAATAAAAAAGGGCGCGTCACCGCACCGATATTGAAGCCAACCTATGACCAGAAACGTCTTGTCTTAAAAATATACAAATATGGTTATTAGGCTTTTACAAGTGTACAGCGCCCTCCACAACAATTATGGCGCGAAATAATCAACTGCAGCACGTTGGTCACAAACAAACAGATATCGAGAGCAATTTAAAGAGTCTGGATAATTTTTCTCAAGGACCACCCCCCCAAAAAACAAACAAACAAACAAACAAACAAAAGCAAAGCAAAGCAAAGCAAAGCATACTGACTATCCCTTATTATTTTATTCTGCAAATAAAAGAAAGTGTTTTATGTGTCCAGATGAAACTGTTTCAGGATTGTCATAGTGACAAACAAAATTTATTTATCTTTTGGCTATTGGCATACATGGACAGGTGGTTTGTCAATATCCCTGGTAGTCGGTCAGTGAACCCATGAACCCATGCGGAACTCATATTACTCAGTTCCAAAATCTTCCTAGTAATTATCAAGTGTTATATCATGAATACGCTGTCAGTCACATGGTCACAGATTTTAGCTTGACGGCAATTTGCATTATGTGAAATAATTAATATACCTGAAGTATAGGGATGGTGATTAAATCGTTTCTGGTTTAAAGATCGAGGGACTCTAATATTAATAATTTAGCTTTCCCCATTTTTAGAGGTTATGTCATAAGAAAAAAAGAAAGAAAAAAAAAACGTTTTATTATCTCAACCCTAAGGAAAAATATGGTAAAATATAAAATCATTTTGTCTTTTGTCTGAATCCCTTTTTCCTCGAATTTAGAAAAGCCTGAAGGTTCACTGGGTGAAAAACAAATGACCCTCTTACGTTAACACAACAGTGCCTATATGTTGGTGTTATTTATACAAATTATTGCCAATACTTTGGTGATATTGCCTACTGAAGGGGTGAATTTGCAAAGTTAGACATAAGGAAGGTGATTTTTTATAAGTGATAGGACCATTTGTTTCCCCAAGTGGACCTAAAGTTTTTCTTCTAAATGCAAGGCAAAAGGTGTTTTAATTGGCGTTTAGACAATAAAATGTAGGCCGGCCCTATGTTGGTTGGTATCCTTATCATGATCTCTCTCAGAATGGTGGTGACAGGCCATTAATTTATATTTGTTTAGAAAGCTTTTTTAAGCACAAAAAAGTGGGAAAAATAACTTACATGATCGTTTTATTCACTTTGTCCGTTAAACAAACAACATTGGTAATGACCAGACTATTACAAATCAAATGGGTATCTAAAGTTAGTAAAAAGTATCAACCATGTTTGTTTTCATTGATAATTTATTTATTTGTTTATTTATTTTTTGAAATGAAAACAAACACTTTGATATGAGATATTCCATACAAAGTAGTTGTCAAAAGCTTGGTTTAACAGTTAACATAATTGCCATACATGAATTTATAACAGGATCCACCATGAAGTTAATGTTGGTTCATATTTAATGTAAAACCATGCTTCTCAAAACTCTTTTGAGATAGGCCTATGTGCCAATTATAAAAATAACTTGTTTTTCCTTCCTGAAATTAAATAGCAATATTCCGAGAAACACGTAGGGCCGACTCATTTTCATTTCTTCCCCTCACAGTGAACAAACAGTGGATCACATGCCCCCATGGCCTTGAACTGCCCCCGCCCACCAGTGGCGTAACTACGGGGGGCACGTGCCCCCCGTGCCGAGGTCTGTGCTCTACGGATCCCCCCATTCAGAATTTTGTAAAACAATAGGTCCCGACTTAAGGCTGCAGGATACAAAATGTTCAAGTATTGACCATGCCCTCTAGAAAAAGTGGTGCACCCCAGAGTGCCCCCAGAAAATTGGACCGTAGTTACGCCACTTCCGCCAACAATTATCATCCATAATTCAGGTAATATATTTATTATTTCAAAAACGTATAAGGTAAATTTACGTGTCTCCCGGATCATTGTATGTTCACAGGTAGTTTTTATTACACTGTTAAAACTTTGGGGTGTTAAAAAACACACAGCAATGGTGTTTATATTGGGCAACTTGCCCAATGTGAACACCATGGAATAATGAAGGTCACAACACTGGTGTTATTTTAACACCTCCATTTTGCCAGGATAGTAGATGATTTAATTACTTAATATTCGTCTTGCCCTTTGGGATGTTTTTAATCACTTTACACAAAATGGTCACAGAGCGTTTTGACAACTGGACTTCTTATACAACGACTTGATAAAGACGCAGTGATTCGCTATGAAAATAAATTCATCTCAGCAGAAATCAGAAGAGAAGGTCAATCACATCACCTATAGTTCAGAAAAACAAACCGATAAAGGCTGAACTACATCTGTAACTATCCATAAGTGCTGATAAATCGTATACACTGACAAATCTTATTTCGAAGATATGGATAATAATAATAATAATAATGTATAGATTTATATAGCGCACGTATCCACCAACTAAGTGGCGCTCAAGGCGCATTATATTATTATCCCTGCTCATAAGGCTCATAAGGCTCATAAATCATTCCTGAAACCATCTCAGCTCCCTGGGGAGTATACAGCTCAATTGCTGCCATTTCTAGCGCATATAGAGCAAACCATCTCTGCCTTCACAGGTACCCATTTAACCCCTGGGTGGAGAGAAGCAATTATGGTTAAGTGTCTTGCTCAAGGACACAGGTGTCACGGCCGGGGCTCGAACCCACACTCTGCTGCTGGCAACACCAGAACTTGAGTTCAGTGCGCTAGACCGCACGACAATCCACTTTACGTGCATTATACAACACACGGGACCTACGGCTTTACGTCCCATCCGAAGGACGAAGCAATTATGGTTAAGTACCTTGCTCAAGGACACAAGTGTCACGACCGGGGCTCGAACCCACACCCTGCTGCTGGCAACACCAGAACTTGAGTTCGGTGCGCTAGACCGCTCGGCCACGGGTCGGTATATGTAAAATACGTTTAAAAGGCATGTACAATAATTTGGTTGTTGGTCCTCATTTCAGCCCTTTAGTTTATAAGATAAAAATGTCATAAAATTAACCTGTGAAAGTTTGATCACAATAGGTGCTCACGTTTTTGAGAAAATAATGAAAAACTGTTACACGTGTTTTATGTTTTTGTTTTACAAAACGTTGCTGGATGGCAACATTGGACATAAATTCGACAAAACACGTTTTCTCTGAAATGATTGCACTTCAGACGGAATCATTTGTCATGCTCGATACTTGTACCAATGTTACACCAAGCAAGGTTACACTTGGTGCTGTGATGCGCTTTTTTGTTGGGGTAATCTTTATTTATTTATTTATTTACTTCTTGTGTTGCGTTGAAGCTATACAGCTGCTTTTATTCAATAAATCAATAACATAGTACATTTGATAATCTGGTAATTACCAGTGGCGTGCCTTCTCTTTTAAACATTTCGTAACCTGAAAGCGACTTAAAGGGGGAATGTACATTGCTTCGTAATGTTCACTTCAAGCCTTTATAGTTTCCAATAAATGTATCATAAAACTACCCTGTGAAAATTGCATCACAGCAGGTGGTGACATTTAAATGAGGAAAAAAAATCAAATACAAATTCATGTTTTCTCAAAGATGAAAGTACTTCAGAATCATTTCTCATGATGATTGATACATGTACCAACCATGGAGGAAGGAACAGTTTCCTTCCAAGTCGGCCTTAGTACCAACCATGGAGGAAGGAACAGTTTCCTTCCTCCATGTAACCAACTACACACCAAGTCGGCCTTAGTACCAATATTGCGCTTGCCCTTTAAACATTTCGTAACCTGAAGGCAGCTTAACCTTGCGGGGCACGACTGTGTGGAAAAACCTCCACACAAAAATGAATATTCATGTTTTGTTTACCTTCCACATGATCCCAAGTCACCTCCAGTTAGATACTCCTCCATTGCCATTGGTTGAAAGACATAATAGGTTTGCACTAGGTTTGGAAAGTTCATTCCCCTTTATTTGACCTGGGAATAATAATAATAATAATAATAATCATTTATATAGCGCTCTTACACAGGAAGGTACCACAGTGCTTTACAACATAGCATCAAATGACAAATTAAATACAATAAACAAAATACAATTTACAACAAACTAGAATGGAATTTACGTGAGTACAGATGCGTTTTTAACTTTTTCTTAAACTCGTTAAGTGAAGTAGCATGACGGATATTGTGAGGAAGATTGTCCCAGAGTGTAGGGGCAGCAGCATAAAAACCTTTATTTGCGGCGACAAGATGAGTTCTTGGTTTGGAAAGAATTCTAGTATCCAAGCTCGAACGAAGCCCACTCCTGCCGGGCCTATACCTAAAAATAATATCCTCAATGTATGAGGGAGCACAACCGGTAAAATATTTAAACACGAAAACCAAAATCTTGAATTCAATTCGTTCCATGACAGGAAGCCAATGCAATTCCTGAAGATAAGGAGAGGCATGATCATATTTAGGCGCATTAAAAATAAGTTTAGCGGCGCGATTTTGAAGGCGCTGAAGACGATTAATTTCCTTTTGGAAGTGCCATACAGAAGTGAGTTTGAATAGTCGAGCCTGGAAGTGACGAGTGCGCGAACAGCATGATGACATGTTACATCATCAATGAACATCCGAACACGGGATAAATTTCTCAGATGAAAATTCAAGCTACGACATAATGTGGATATGTGATGAGACATACTGAGAGAGCTATCAAATTCAACACCAAGATTGCGCACATGAGGACGAGAGTTGATAATCGTGTCGCCAACGCGAAGTGAAATGTCAGAAAGACAATTTTAAAACTCTGGGATTTGCAACAATAATAAATTCTGTCTTGTCGTTATTCAGACATAACATATTTTGAGACATCCAACCACTGACTTCATCAATACATTTTGTTAAAACAGATAGAGCCTTTTCAGCCTCACCTGGGACACGAGGATCGAAAGATATATACAGTTGGGTATCGTCCGCATAAAATGAAAATTCACATCATTATAACGTTTAATGATGTCAGCAATTGGGTGGGTATAAAAAGAGAAAAGTTTTGGTCCCACACAGGAACCTTGTGGCAAACCAAAATCAAGAATTTGTGGTTCAGAATATACATTATACACTTTAATTCTACAAGTACGCTTAAAAAGATAGGATTGGAACCAGTTTAAAACATTGCCATTAAAACCATACACAGTAGACAACCTTTGCAAAAGAACGGTATGATCAATAGTATCGAAAGCAGCCGACAGATCCAACAACACCAGGAAGACAGCCCGGTGATTGTCAATCGCATAAACCAAATCACTCTTGACTCTCAGTAAGGCCGTCTCCGTGCTGTGGCCGGACCTGTAGGCTGATTGAAACCTTTGATGTAAGTCATATGTACAAACATGTTCAGAAACACAAGCAAGAGCAACCTTTTCAATGATTTTGGAAACAAACATAATATTAGAAACAGGGCGATAATTCTTTAAAGAATCCTTATCAAGAGTCGGTTTCTTGATAAGAGGTGTCACAACGGCACTTTTTAAGGCTTCTGGAAACTTGCCCGTAGAAAGCGAACCATTTACAATGGAGACGAGCGGAGCAAGAAGAGGCTGAATATTGTCCTTCAGGAGCCATGTGGGGATAGGATCCAGATCGCAGGATTTATTAGAGGATTTTTTGACAATTTTTAATATGTCATCCTCGCTAACTGGTGTAAAATCAAAAATCCCAGGAGGTGTCACGTGATCATCATTAGCAAGTGCAGAGGGTATGTGATCAGATGGTAAAACACTATGATTGTTGGCAGATTCAATCCGCTCCCTAATAGCAATAATTTTGTTTTTAAAGAAAATACTGAATTTTTCAGACAAGTCACTCATGGATTGAGTATGAGGAAGAGATTTGTTGTTACGATTAAGCAGCACATTGACTGTTCTGAAAACAGTTTTTGTATCTGCCGTTGAAAGTTGATCAGTGTAATATTTGGCCTTTTCTTTACGCACCATTTTGGAAAAAACATGAATTTGTTCAAGATACTGATTATGATCACAGTGGTCATTGGATTTGTTCCACTTACGCTCAAGTTTACGCCGCTCTCTACGTGCAATGCTTGAAAGTGCAAAATTAACGGGGAATGTATACCAACCATCATTCGTAATGTACGTTCATTTCAACCATCGATATATATATATATATATATATATATATATATATATATATATATATATATATATATATATATATATATATATATATATATATATATATATATATATATATATATATATATATATATATATATTTGTAAGGTGTAAACCCCTTTTTTTGTTGTCGTATCCCTTTGTGTATTGTCCTATGTTAATATGCCAGCTTTACTACAAGCTGCCACATCTACTTATTGTGTGGCTCAATAATCCCCCCTTTGTTCACTTCTGATACTCCTATTGGCTTTTTTTAGACTGATACTTATCTTTAATTGCCCACTATTTTCCTGCCTTTTTTGGATCCCGCCCCATGATCATTTGCTTTCCCTTTTCCCTATAAATGGATGGGTTTTTATGTTGTACTTTGTCAAAGCCTCTGATGAAGGTCCGGATTGGATCGATAGCTAAGGCCACCCTCCCGATTTAATTTATATATATCTTAGTGTCTAGTTTTAACAGAAAACTCGGAGAGCGAATAACGTCTTGTGGGGCACTCATACTTTACCACAAGATAGTAATTCGTTTATTTGATAATCTGGTAATAAACAATGTTGTAGCTTCCCTTTAACTCATTTCTGCCATTTAAAAAAAAACGTTTTGTCGTTTTGTCGTTTTGTCGTTTTAAGAGTGTGCATGTTCATTTCGTAACTTAGAAACCGATAGAACCCTTGTGAACCTGCTGATATTTGGACCGCATTACAACATTTAAGGTATGTGAGTCCGCGTTTGAAAAAAACGGGCTTAAATATTATTTGGAAATTGAGTGTTTTACGTAACATTATTGTGATATCGTGTATTGATAGTCATCAAATTGATTCATTTGATAAGCTGTATTTATAATTACATTATAGTGTTTAATTTATTGCAAATTTATTTCCACTTGGTACGGATCTTGGTGTATAAATTGGATATGGGTAGTGCGACGCCTCATGACTCTCTTTTCTTTTCTTTTCGAAAGCAACATTGATTCTGCTTGTGGTAGTATTTTTTGCTGGATTTGACATTTACGGATATGATTTTGAGTAACTGGCATTAATTATCATCTTCTATTAATTGTTTCCAGGACTGGGTGAGTTCAATTTTATTGAGTAAAGTTGTAACGGTATGTCTTTCAGTATCCAAAATGGTGACATAGTTTCGGTACGAGTAGACTATTATAGTCGTATTATACATGACTGTACATAGCTATACTTACTCCACACGTTGTAATGGTCGCAAGTATACACTCTGAGTATAGCACTGCTAGTGCAGTCACTATACAAACTTCTAAAAAGTGCTAAAATTAGCTATATTCTGCACTTCAAATGTACTTTGTATATGCACTCTACAAACGAAGTGCTAAATTCAGCACTTCGTATTTCGAGTGTCGGGTTTATCACGTCACTGTACTGCATGTACACTCACTGGCCATAAGTATTGCAACACCACAAAATTTCAGTTTGGAGAACTGTTTACAATAATTTATTTTATTTACACTACTTAAAACTTCTTGAAAGTGCCTGTGTTTTGAAGTCAATCTTCTTTTTTACTGTTCTTGCTCGGAAAGTATGCAATACACGATCGATTAAATCAGATTAAATGATCATCTCACCTGTTACTGTAAAGTGCAAATGTTAAGCATGTTGCAATACTTTTGGCCAGTGAGTGTATTTGTTATAAACTTACTACTGGACCTTGGGACACCCTGAAATAGGTGTACTTTGTGACAACTAACCCCTCGAGGATAGCCATGACCGAAAGACACTAGGATACAAACAGTAATATATTTATTTACACAACTCCGGCATCCACTGGTTCAAGTAAAAGTCAAAGTCAAAGTCAAAGTCAAAGTCAAAGTCAAAGAGAGTAAGCACACTCACAGAAGCAGTTTTGCCAGCATTACTATTTTGCCAACATTACATTGGTAATGTTGCCAACATTACTATTGATTCAAAGCGAGTAAGCATACCCATAGAAGCAGTTTTGTCAACATTACCAATGCTGTACTTTCCCACTGAAAACCGATTGGCTGATGGGGATAAAGAATATCTTCAATTCTGTCCCAATGTCTATGATGTCATTATCATCATATCCAAATCCAAATCCAAATCCAAATCCATCAACTCAATGACTTAGTAGCCCCCACCTTGGAGTGGCCATTAGCCTAGTGTGGGGCGAATTTGCGTTAAAAAAAACTAAAAACTAGAGCTTAAGTGTTTGTTAGAACAAATACACGGTGTTCGAGTCAACTTCCGGTTCAATCAAATTATCAACGATGATGTCAATATCATATTGTGCAAGGGTTTATCATCTTTTATAATAACAATATCAATTTCATATTCAAAATACATCAATTTTGCGTTAGAATGTGTTGAATTTGAACTTCCTGTTTGGACAGGAAATAAAGGTCAGATTAGGTGGTTTGAAGGTCATATATGACCTCATGATTATGAAAAAATAAAAAAATTGTCAACTTATACATCAAATTGAAGCTATGAGATATGACCTTTTAAAATTTGTAAAATTGTTACTTCGTGTGCCACTAATTGGACCATTGGCAAAGAATGTATGGTAACTCATTTCACAAGAATTACAAGCTATTAAAGGTACACACCGCCCTAAAAGTGGAAAACGTGGGATTGATAGAATGGTAGATATTCGGCTCCCACAGTGTGTTTTGGTTAGAGATGAGAAAGGGCTACAGTTCCAAATCTCTGTGCAAGCCAGAACTGGGCCAGTGCCAATTTGCCGGCACCGCTCCAGTGCCAATTTGCCGGCACTGGGCGAGTAATGGCATCATGATTGGCCCTGTACTGGGCCAGTAATGGCCAAGTACTGGAATGTGTATTGACCCCCGTGCTGGGCCAATACCGGTACTGTGTTGGTTAGTGACGAGTAAGGGCTAAAACCAGACATATTCAAAGTTACAACCAAACATCAGTTGCAGTTTGAAAGCTAACTATGCTTTTGCAAATCATCCGAGCGTAACCCTCATTTAATTATGTTTGGCAGATCGTGTCGCTATCCATAATACCTCTGAGTGTTTATAGCCATCTACTGCGGATATCTATAAATTATTATGTAAAACTGAGAAAATTTATGCTTTTTGTGAATATACACAGTCTTTATTACGTTACTATGACATCCTAAATTATTTAGTTTGAACTAAAGCCAATAAAAGTTTCCGGTTTTAGTCCCGGCACGCGTCGCCTCAGACCCGCACGTCAACATTTTTAGTTGTCTTGTTTTTATTGTTGTTTTTGCTTTTGTTTTGCTTTTTTGCTGTAAGAAATGTGTCCAATTGCAGCCAAAATTGATGGATCTATTGGAATTCTGCTGCGCTGTGTTTTAAATGACATTTTATAACATAGGGGCATGAATGTTTGCCCGATTTTGAAGCCGACCTATGACCAGAAACTGGAGACATTTTTGTTGGCCGAATGCAGTGTAACACGAACGTACATAATATAATATTTATTATAACTTAAATAATCATTAAGCTCACAGCGTTTCATCACAGCTCTACAGTTACATAATTGAGTAATTTCTTTTTAAATACATATTTGGATACATACATCTGAAATATAATATTTTACCATAATTGTTTAATAATGTAAGAAAATCTGTTGCAAAATAAACAATTCATTTAATATTTAATAATACCAGAAGTCTATATATACATAACAGCAAAAAAAACGTCATCCCTAAAAATATTTATTATTTTCATTTTATAATTAATATAATTTGTTTAATGAAGAATATTATGAGTATGGAGTGTAACACGAACACAATGTGGCAAATTTGGTTGACCTGGCAGCCAACCATCCCACAACATTGTATATTTATTATGTTTAATAATATAATTACTTAACAAAATTTAGGGGTGACGTTTCTTTTGCTGTTATGTATTGTCTGATATTAATATACCTAAACTTAGCAACCAACGATCTGCATTTAATTTAAACGTTAAAACCATCCGATATTTAGGTTTATTTTTGTTTAACTACTTTATTTCCATTAATTGATGACATTCTTCCGTATCGTCATCAGGCAAACTTGGGGCCAAAAGTTAAGACGTCTGCACTACTCTCTAAGAGATTTAGACTATAAAAGTCACTCCATAATTAATATGATTGAAACTAGGGATAAATATTTAACAATTTGTCACTAGTTTCAATCGGTTTGAGTGACATACAATCTCCATCCTAATCTCTTGTTCTTATTACATAGTTATTTAACCAACAGAAAACACATAGTAGTTGTAGACGGACAGTGTTCCTCATGGAATTCGGTCCCATCTCACAGGGTTCAATTCTTGGCCCCTTACTTTTCACTCTGTTAATGACATCCCACAGTATTTAAATAGCAATTGGTTAATGTTGGCAGATGACCTGAAAATCTTCCGTCAAATTTCTTGTGTTGCTGACAGTGCCGATTTACAGCATGATTTGGATACCATCTTTTCTTGGTCTCTAGACTGGCGACTGTTTATCAACATTAACAAGTGTAGCTTCATTTCGTTGACCCTTAAAAGGAAGCCAATTAGTTTCAATTACCATATAAATAATAATGTTCTTAACCAGGTAACTGTTCAGAAGGATCTTGGTGTTTTTAATGACTCAAGGCTTAGTTTTGTCCCCAATGTAGATCATATTATCAAAAAGGCTAATCGCATGTCGGGTTTAATATGGCGTAATTTTCGATCGATTAAGAATGAACGTACACTCCGGACCCTGTATTGTACCCTTGTTAGACCTAATCTTGAATATTGTACAGTTACGTTTATTTCCATCTCATCATATCAGACAACCAGGATTGAAAGAGTTCAACGTCGATTTCTTAATTTCATGTATAAAAATCTTAATAGTGGTATATGTAACCTTGAATATTTTGAATTGTGTGACTTATACAAACTATCTCCACTTTCTGTTAGATGGTCTGTTAATGATTGTTTATTCCTGTTCAAACACTTCCACAATCATTTCAATATTACTGATGTCAATCCTTTTAGTTTACATGTTCCCTCACGACGGAGTCGCATTAAGGTCACAAAGCGTGGCTTTGTTTCCAGAATCTCAACCACCAACAATGGACTCCATGGGAGATGTGATGTGCTTGGTGCTGTAAGCCTTGGAAGTTTTCGTAACCAAGTGTATCGAGCATTTGCAGCTATTTCAGTATGATATTTTCATTTTACGTAATTGTTGTCTCATCTCTTTGCTATATATTTCGCTCTTTTTCCTGTCAATCTGTACTCAATATTTTTATTTTGTAGTCTTTAATTGTTATTTATTTTGATGGATTATGTAACTTATTTAGTGAAGTTCTTTGTTTTATCTAAATTTATATTTTTATCAGCCATCCTGTAATTGGCGATTCTGTCGCTGTTGGATTTGGTCAATAAATAAATAAAAAATAAATAAAACCATTAGAGATTAGTAAACAGGAATTCGTGGGTTCGAATCCCGCCCGAGTCACCTGTGGAAATCCAGTGCTTCATACATAGGCCTACACTGGTATAGGGCACAAATCAAATAAATACTTTATTTCCCTACGATAAAAACTGTTTTACACAGGTCTCTGATGCTAAACAGATTAGACAGCCCGCTTAGCTCAGTCGGTAGAGCATCTGACTTTTGTGGAGTGCCATGGCCGAGCGGTTTAGTGCATCGGATTTGTGTTCTGATTGCCGAGTCGTCAGAATGTTGGTTCATGCAAAAACTACAGGGCCATTCTCCCAGCATTATCGTGAGACTCGCACAGAAAGTAGTGATGAAGGTGCGGTCCTCAAAAACTTTCATTGTTAACGCCATAATCCATTGACAAAAGAGAGTTCCTGTGGTTATGACGGCTGTCTGGCTGTGTCAGCTAGTCCTTTGTTAACAAAGTTATTCACTTAAATTGCCAAGTTTGAATGGTAATTGAACTGTGAAGTACATGTATGTTTCCACTCCAGTACGAGTGTAAATTTACACGTACACGAAACAGAAATACCCTCACTTAAATACCATACTATATGTTTTCCAAATACATTTTTCAGTTGTTTAAATAAAATAAATATTACCGTGACGTTTAATGTGATGAATGAAATTTGTCAAATGCAATTTTATACTATTTAATAGGAGAAATTAACGTTATCAAACTCTTCGCATAGGGGAAATCTGAACGGTGTTCAATGTAGCTATATATCAAGAGGCAACCCGCGCAAATATTTACTGCAGTTTATTTTATACCAGATATAGTTAAACATGGTATGGATGTTTTCCCTGGCATTTATGGTAAAACATTAGAACAGACAGAATTGTATTAATACCACAGAACTAATGCCGGAGGGGATCAACTAGAATTATGGCTACCAATCTTTTCCATCTCCTTCATGAGCTAGGGTATCAGACTATTATGTATAAGGCGAGTACAAAGCTCTTAGTCTAATACCCCAACCCCACAGACAAAACGCGTCAAAATGCACTCGTCAAAATATTTTCACAATAAAAAAAGAAGGGCTTCCAATCAATAACAGCACGTTTGGCTTGACTGGAGATCTCGTTCACACTGATTCCATGTGTTGTTGGCATGTGGTGAAGTAGCGTCTGCGTTGTAGCTGGACAAGCGTTCATAAACTCTGAAAAAAGCCAAGGCATTTTTAGAGCCAAAATTACCATACCAGCAACAGTGATTACAAGCTCAGAAATAATGTAAAAATTTGCAATTTTATGTTTATTTATTTACTTTCGGGACATTTTTCATTAGAGGAAGAAAAAAGGTTTTAACCAAAAAAAATTAAAAATTAATAAATAAGTAAGCGATTTTTTCTTCTTTTAATGTTCGTAAGATCCGTAAAACAATACAATGTAAGTAATTTTAAGAAAAGCTTGTTAAAAAAGTCCTGACCTGGGCCTACGGTCCGTACCAGGGAAAACGTTTGCAGTGCATTGACCTGCCAATTAAGCCTTTCCATTGTGTGGACGGATTAACATTTAGCCAGCCAGGCAAAGCGGTTACATCAAACTAGTGTGGTCGGCTTCTTTTGTTAAGGTTTTTCTAAAGGTCTTGTAGGAGGGCAAGAATTTTTGAGGGTGAGAATTTAGATTGTTCTGGTTGGAGTTAGTGGGCGAGATTGGCTAAGGTCCCTTACCGGCAATAATGTATTGCCTTTGCACTGCATAACTTGCAGTCGTGAACTGTTCGCTAACTATTCGCGACTACTGTTCGCAAGTAACACTGCCAATTACACCGTTTTGTATAGGCACTGCTGGTAGTGGTATGCTTTGTAGTATTCGCGAATAGGACTTGCCAGTAATACCTCTGAGGAAGCCGGCGTGGCTGGCTGGGTGTGACTGCAGCGACTTTTACCTGCAATAATGTATTGCCTTTGCAGCTTTCTAAAATAATGAAAAAGCAGATGGAATGTTGTTGGCTAGTGCATTTTTCTACTTTTCTGCTTTTCTTCCACCTAAAAATAGGGCTGTGCGTTTTCGGATATTTTTGGAACCGGATATTATTAAACTAACAAACTGCAAAAAATTAACGAATCTAAAATCAGAACTTGAATATTAATGTTTCTATCACAATGAACTGTTATTAGTTAAATGTCAATAAACCTTGTTTCTTGAAAGAATGAATTTTTACCAATTTGGGCCCCCGTTTTTCTCAAAATGGGACCAAACTTGACTATTCCCTGTTGAACGTGGCATCGTGTTGATCGGTCAGTCAAGAAATGAGTCTAAAATTTAGGATGCGCACTCATCAAAAAATAACTTAACAAAACGTATCGGTGTAAGTTTTGTCTACTTTTTAATTAGTATTCAGCCAATTTGTCCCCTCCATCAATATTTGACGATCCATAATTCGCCATAAGCAACCGCATTTCGTCTCTCATAAACGTCTTTTCAACTGATAGGTGATTGTAAAAATATGCTGCCCAATTGAAAGGATCAAACCCGCAACCAATAATACCTTTCAAATCCGACTGATTATGGATCCTACTGTTGGTTTCAAAGACAATGACCGACATAACACCTCCCTTTTTATGTCTTTCTTTTGAAACAAACTGTCACCTTGTTGGCAAATGTAATACACAAGAGAGCTTGGTATCGGCGGGTAAATAAATGTAAATGTTGGTGATATGCTGAGGGATGGTCGGTGGCACATCAAAATAATTACACAACAAAACCAATTTCAACACTACTTTTTTATTAGGACAATTCACACCGCTGAAATGGTAAGTCTTCCCTTTACTGACGCTATAAAACAACTCTAAACACAGCTATCTTAATTTGGCGATAGCGCAGCACCAGAAATGACCCTCGTTTTTTCGCCTTTTATTCCTCCAGCATAACAATGTCTGTACTTTTTCTTCTATTCTACTCTCTTCTTCCTTTAAATATTACAACAAAACCTTCTGACTGACTCTTTATAACTTCACCGAAAACTTGACAATTCTTCCATTTCTTACATGACAAAACTCCATTAACGAAGCTTAACTGAAATATTACAACAAAACCTTATTTGACTGACTCTTTATAACTTCACCAAGAACTTGGAAATTCCTCAAATTTTTACATGACAAACTCCATTAACAAAGATTATGTTCCAATCATTTTTTTATTTTGTAAACCCCCCCCCAAAAAAAACTATTCGCACCTCTACCCGAGTGTGTTACACCATACTACAAAGTCTTTTTAACAGCAGCACAGAAGCCTATTCTGGCGAGCAAAGCCATGTATCCAAGTGATAACGTATCTTATGTTAATGCTCTCTATTAATTTTAGTGTCACTTCTTCAGAGATCGCGACGCCCAGGAAAAACCAGAGATAAAAATGTTTAAAAATGCTCTGGAAACCTGTGTCCCAAAACAGTCAGCGATCCCCTACGTGCAGGTGTTGGACTTCACCCTTAATGTAAGGAATTCAATTGTAAAACTTGTAGCTTTGCATGGTGAGGATGATAAGTAAGACTAATTGCGGTGACACCATGTGGAATCTCAATTGAGTAGTAATTAGTTCTGAAACGAACTGGAGGTACAACTCGACGTTTCGATCAGTATGCTCTGATCGTCCTCAGGTTCAGGTTCGACGTCTCACAAACTACAGCGCATCCTCCGACGAGCAGGCATCGATGTGTTCCACTCAGCCCCCAGCAAACTCCAAGGACTAATTCTACACACCCGCAAGGACAAACCGGACCCAAACAACAGAGCGGGAGTCTACCGGATCCCCTGTGAGTGCGGTAAGGTGTACATCGGCGAAACAGAAGCGCAACCTCCACATCAGATTGAAGGAACACCGAGCACACGGCCGCAGAGGAGATTTCGAGAAGTCCGCCATCGTCAAGCACTCGCACATCAGGACCACCAAATCGACTGGCAGTCAGCCCAACTCATCACACCCATCGACACATGGCACCCCAGACGCATCAGAGAGGCCATCGAGATCGTCAAACACGACACTGTGCCACAGGACATCGGCTTCTACATCAGCGACATTTGGCGACCACTACTACAGACTGAAGGATCTTCTATATCCAAAGTCCATAACCCACCCCAGACTGAGGGATCTCCTATATCCTACGTCAACCACCCTCCATCCCCCTGTGCTTGTTAACAACTGATTCAGTTCAGTGAGCACACACTCCTCTCCCCCAACCCCTAGGATCCTCGTCTCAACAGTTCCCGTCTGCGCGCCTCAACGAACTAATCCTCCAGCATCCATTCATGGGATGATCCTCCAGCAGTCTACTTAAGCAGCAGCATTTTCCAGAGTCCGGCATTCGCCTGAGGACGATCAGAGCATACTGATCGAAACGTCGAGTTGTACCTCCAGTTCTTTTCAGAATTAATTACTACTCAATTGAGATTCCACATGGTGTCACCGCAATTAGTCTTACTTATCATCCTCACCATGCAAAGCTACAAGTTTTACAATTGAATTCCTTACATTAATAGTTTGTAATTCTTGTGAAATGAGTTACCATAAATTCTTTGCCAATAGTCCAATTAGTGGCACACGAAGTAACAATTTTACAAATTTTAAAAGGTCATATCTCATAGCTTCAATTTGATGTATAAGTTGACAAATTTGTTATTTTTTTCATAATCATGAGGAGGTCATATATGACCTTCAAACCACCTAATCTGACCTTTACTTCCTGTCCAAACAGTTCAAATTCAACACATTCTAACGCAAAATTGATATGTTTTGTGAATATGAAATTGATATTGTTATTATAAAAGATGATAACCCTTGCACAATATGATATTGACGTCATCGTTGATAATTTGATTGAACCGGAAGTTGATTCGAACACCGTGTATTTGTTCTGACAAACACTTAAGCTCTAGTTTTTTTAGTTTTTTTTTAACGCAAATTCGCCCAACACTAGGCCAATGGCCACTCCAAGGTGGGGGCTACTAAGTCATTGAGTTGATGGATGATCTGGACTTCTGCAGTATTTTTACTCCACTCCAGCCCAGTAGCAGCAGCCCCTTTTCGCGGACACAGTTTTTTCCACGATGAAGCAGTTTTCCCTCGCTGATGTCGGACCTCGATGTGCATGATTTCGCTGTCGCAGTAGCAAGCAGATCGGGACACTGAACAGCAACATACGTTCCAGTTTCATTAATTTCG